>KB671587.1:353951-376535 GCA_000349105.1 Anopheles epiroticus | reverse complement strand
TGTGTGTGTGTGTGTGTGTGTGTGTGTGTGTGTGTGTGTGTGTGTTTGTGTATGTGTGTGGGAAAGTCGCTTTTCTTGACGTACATTGCTGCACGCGATCACATGCTTCCGTCGGGACTTTTTTATTTACTCAAAAAGAATACTAAATGAATGTTTACACGGTGACAGCCATGCGCTAGGAATGCATTCAGGTTCTTTGTTTTACCTTCCTTTGCGAGCACTGTGCAGCGAGCCTTTTCAGTGCAACAAAAGGATCTCTCGACAAAACTTTGCCTATCGTGCATGGTACCCCAGTTAACTAAGCAGTGATCAAAAACCGAGTAGGAAAGATGTAGCGCACTTTGGAATGCAGTGTGGTCAGTGTAGATGCAAACGGTGCTTTTTTTCAAATGCTGTTCCATTGGTTAGCGTGTAGTTGAAGGCTATGGAGCAAATGGTTTTTGCTACAGGGTAATGCAATTATCACGCTAACACAATGTTTCCTTCATTAGTTGCAAGATGAGAAACACAAAGGTAAACGGAAATGGAAAACAGTTTGTGTAAAGAATCGTTATTTCAGTTTTTGCAATTAAAATTAAGATTTAAGTCAAGAAGGGTATGGGTATCATATTCTTGTTGAAGAGATATACTCTTATGATGAAATACTTTTGTGGTATGAAACAATGTTGTCATTTAAACAATATAAAAAATAAGAATTGAAAAACATTTTGAACTCTATTATGACCCGCTGCAATTTTGATGGTTTTCAGGCACTCCAAAATAAACTGGCTAGTTCGCCAATATAATCGATATCACTGTGATCTTTCTTCAATTGCATCCAATTTGGTTGTGTCAGACTCCAACTGGAAGATGTAACCCAAGAAGTGAATTCCAAAGAGAACAACAGCTGCTGGTCTTTTCTATTCACAATGATGCTAGAATCTTCAGTTTAAGAACAGATTCTTACAATTTCATTCATTTTCAGACAGTACAGTCGTTTTACTACACAGACTCAGCGACGGTGAAAAAAGGTCAAACAGCCAGAAGTGTTCGCAAGCCTACAAAAGTAAACCATGCCCACAGGCAGCTAGGTTTGTCACGACAAACGCAACGGCTCTCGAATCGAGACTAATTTGGCAACCCACAATTCTCCTCCGAAGCTCCTGTGTGTGAAGCGCAGTGTAAAACTGCATCACTTATTTCGGGGTCTTTAGCACAAGGGTCCTCAGTGGCAAAGCACAGTGCGCTCTTATGTGTAATTTTACTCCACACACTTTAGGCGCCCTCACATGCAGTCCTCACCCCAGGCACACATGCAGCACACCTTCGGGCGGTGTCACCCGGCTGGTACACACGCAGCAAAAACTATCATCAAAGAACCGAGCCAGCCAACCGGCATGTGCACGGAAGGCAACATGAAAAACGCGCAACGGCAGATCGCGCAGACACCGCGCGGTCCCTTAACAACGGGGCGTTCCACGCTTCTTATCGATGGTGAGACAGCACACTCTTTGAAGCATATCTTTATAGATGTGTGTATGTGTGTGTGTGCCCGCACTACGACGGCACCGTCGTCGCCAGAAGATCTGCTCGCGAACGTACTTCCTGCCACGGTAACTTCCCGTCGTTTCGCGATGATATTAAATCACATTACGATTGCCTTGCACGACATGCTTTTAACAGTCCACAGTTCGGGAACGGTTAAAATCGCCTTTTGCCTTGGATGTACAATAAAAAAAGGTTAGGACATCAGATTTCTTTTTCACTCTTGCGTTTGCTGGAACGTGCGGATAGGCAGACAAACCCACCGCATCGTTTCAGCCATGATACATCATGATCATGGTAAAGTGAAAGGGAATAACGAAAAAAAATGGCAACCTAAGGGCGTTTTATTTCTTGCGTGACAAGCAAAAGACAAAACACGGAACTGCTTCTCTTTGCTTGCAGAACGACACAGAGAAATAGAAATTGACTTCTTCCAAAAATGAAAACTTTTCTAAGGCAAACTAAACCCATAAATAGCACCACGCATTCTACAAATGAAATATTGTACCGGGTTTCCTTTTCTCCGCATCCCGTTGCAGGTGAAGATCTGGTTTCAGAACCATCGATACAAGTGCAAACGGCAGGCGAAGGAAAAGGCCATGGCGGAGCAGAACCAACATAATCAGGTTAGTAATCGTGCTCAGCACCACGCCGTCCGTACGATCGGTCGAACTGTTTCGAGTGGTTCCGGTGCTTCTGCTGCCGGTGCTGGTGGGGCTGCTGCCAGCGCTGCCAGTGCCATGACCGTTCTTGCGGAAACCAGCACCACGCCAACCGACTTGCCACACCCGCAGCACGACCACCAACAGCAGCAGCAGCCGCAGCACCAGCACCAGCAGCAGCACGCCCACCATGAGCAGCTTCGGGTGCTGGACCCCGACCTGCTCGAGTCGGAGCCGGACGAGCTGCTTCCGGGGGCGCACTACGGACCCGGTGCCACGATGCTGGTCGGCATGATGCCGCCGCTACTGCCCCCGGGATCGTCTCCCGCACCGCTTCGTCCGACTAATGCGCGGTTTGTTTTTCATCCCAGTCAGCCAGCTCACCACGACGTGTGGCCGTACCAGTACTAGTTAAAGATGGCAAACCCTGCTCCGGCGGTTCCAACGCGAACGCCAGCAACAGCGGCGGTGGTGGCAGCAGTGGGAGCAGCGCTGCAGCTGCCGCAGCTGCTGCGGCAGCGGCCGCCGCCGCCGCTGCCGCCGTTCAGCAGCAGCAGCATCAGCAGCAGCACCAGCAGCACGGTCAGCATCCGTCCCAGCATGGGCAGCATCCAGCACAGCACCATCAGCAGCACCATCAGCAGCAGCACCAGCAGCAGTCGACCGTAGGTGGGGGCAGTGGGGCGGGTTCGGCCGGTGGATCTGGCGGCGGTGGCGGTGGCGGCAGTGGCGGTGGTGGCTCGACCGGCAACGGGACGAGTGGGCCCGGCTCGAACGGCAGCAACAGTGCCAGCGCCGGCACCAGCAACGGCAGCGGCGGTCCCACCAGTGCCGGCAGCATCGTACTGCTGAACGACTCGAACGCCCATTCGCCCGACACGGCCACGGCGGCACTGCTCTCCTCCTACAACGGGGCGGCCGCCCATCAGCACCAGATGCTGCAGCAGCCGTGCAACAACGCGCTCATGTCCAACAGTCTGGCGATGGCCTACCGCAACCAGAACAACTTCATGACGAACAGCCACCAGCAGCAGTGCGGCGGCTATCTGCCGCTGCAGACGCGCGCCTGGTAATATTAGTGGGCCCGGTACCGTTCCGCACCGGCCGGTGTGTCGGTGTGATCTGTTAAGAAGACGGTGTTCTTAGTGGCTTAGTTTAGTTTTAGCGCAGGTTTATGCAGGCTGGTTGTTTTCCCTTCGCTGATCAATCGATAGGTACATGCTCCAATCCATTGCGTTTGGGCTTTTCTTGGATATTTTCGACGCGTGCTTTTGGCTGTGTTGCATGCTGTTTCTTACTTGTGCATAGCCGCAACATATTAACAGTACAATCTTCACCTTTGTATCCCACACTAACTGTGCAACTATTGAGTTTAAACTCCTATTATGGATTGGTAGAAGGCTTGGGGAGGAGAGAAGTGATCTTATCGATGTGGCAAATCAGTTATCATACCTACTGCAATGCGTTTATTGGTAGTCTTCGCAACAACAAATCAAAACAAACGGAACTGGACGACAACACAGCCAGTGCAGAGCTTACATCCGCTCGAGCGGCAAAACGTAGATTACCACTGTAGGAGGGCTCTCTGTGGTGTAAGGAATTGTAGCACGATCGATTGAACGTCCCAATCGAACCCGAATCTCGTGTATGATACGTACATATTTCTTTGAATGAAAATCCCAGAAGACTTTATTGTAAAATCGGTGCACTGCTGACCATGCCACCGGGCAAGTGATGGAGACAAGAAAGAGAGGAAGAGCAGAGGGTTACAAAACATGCAAACTAATCAAATTTCGCTTAACATTCTGTTTAAGCCCTCCACAGAGGTCAGTTTGTATAATTATGTACATCGAATAGGCAGTGTGTGGTCGTATGCCGTGTCAGATGGTAGAGGGTACCACGGTGAAAGGCGCGGCATATTTGTTTTATTATGATTTTCTAGTATGTATCCGTTCATTGGTTTTTAGTCAAGTTGAGCGGTTTAGAAATAATTTAAGAGAAGAAAAAAAACAAAAAGTAAGAAAGAACAAGTTCCAAGTGTACCTATGTACGGAATTTAAAAAAGGAAAAAAGGAAACATATAAAAAGAACACTTACAAACACTCCATTCACGTACACACCGAAAGTACACGACTGTATATAACTGTTTTATCGAGTATTTAGTTTAAGCACGGTAGTATTGAGTAATATTGAATTAAAGAAACACAAACACAGAGCGTAAAATCCAACCACTAGGCGATAGCTTAGCAAATGGATTAAGCAAACGATCCACACAAAAGTAGCACAAAGTCGATTGTAAGGAAATGGAAATACATTTTGCAATCAGATGTGAAGCACAGGAGATTAAGTGCGCTCGTCGGGGTAACAGATTGAGGTAGGACAGTGGGATTCGCTGCCGTTCAATATCAGCAGATATATGTAAAAGTAATATTTAAACGGCGGTACATAAAATAATTAAATCTATTAGTACACAGCTAATGAGTGCAAATGGCGGATTTATATAGGGTGGCAAAGGGGTCACGGCAAGCTTCACAAACGTTGACAGGGGTAAGAGGCGGTTTTTCGCAGATAATTTCGTTCAGAAAAGAAATTAACCAAAACAGGGCAACATTATGTCGATTTGTATCGTGTGAAAACATTGTAAGTTTTATCTGCAATAGACAATTTGCAAAGAGATTCCACACAAAATCATTTACATTCTCAGCCCAATATGAAACGATGAAGCAATTAGTCATAGTTTAAACATTTCGTATGGTTTTTGCTTCTTCAAATCAATAGACAATGGGTGAAAAAAGATGCAAAGCGCGAGGAAAGAATGAATGCAATATATGGCAAAATAAAACGCGAGTGCTTAGAAAGTTAGGTTGATTGTGTGCTAATAACATACGCTGCACAAAGCATAATAACGAATATGAGAAAGGATTGCAAAAATGAATTAATGTATGAACAAGGAAAACCATGGTTCCATTGTGCATGGAATGAAAAGACATTGAAGTGGATGAATCTAAAAGAAAATATAAATCTGCGAACATAAATAAATGAGAGTAAAATATATCGAAGTTGTGCGTTTCTTTTAGATGAATTTTACAATTTTATGTGTTCTATTAATTTATTTTTTTTTTTGCGTTATTGCAGCGAGAAAACGAAATAAATTTTCAAAAGATAGTTGTGCGCCAAAAATACTACATTTTGCTTATGAAATCTTCCACACCGGTGACCTCATTCGCAAGACATTGATGGCTCCAGCAACATTGCGCGATATAATCTTTATTCTGAATTGCTTAGCAAAGGAAGTTATTCTTTAACATCGCTTCTATAAGGCACAGGCAGCAAAATATGTGCTCTCTAGTCTTTGCATCATTAAAGGGACGAAGTGTTTAACACTAGCAAAGAAATTAGTATTCATACTGTTGATACTGACATTTTTCCGTCCCTATGTATGTGTCTCTCTTTTTCACTCCGTAGTAAGGAACAAGACATTAAATTTCGTATTGGTATAAAAATCGTAGAAAAAGGGGGTTCTCGGCCATTTTTCTTTTGTATTTTGGCTCGAAAATAACAGGCAGAAAACACAAGAAAAAGAAACGCTCACACCTTCACCATTTCTGGCCTTTACCGCCGTTATTATGCTTGACGCATTCTCCACGGTCACCAAAGTTGGGGATGAATTTTGAAAAGAAACAGCCTCCTGCGATGCAGGTAAGATCGTCTTACAGAAAGAAATCTCTTCCTCTTTGGCGGAGGACACGGTTTAGGAAGTTTGTTTTGAATATTCCAAAATGAGTCGCCACCCTTTCACATGCGCACAGCAGAAAGAGTTCGAAGCAAACGACCACCAATTCTGCCAACCTGATCGTTATCGGACTATTTGCTTCCACAGGGGCACCGGAAGGGCAAAAACATCGCGAATATGATGATGAAGACGGTTGGTCTGGCTTTCCGTTTTCCGTAAGATGCTGCTGTACAGAGCAAAAGATGGTGGAAGAACGGTAAAGATTTATCATCCCGAAAGGCAATGGCAAAGTGTTGAAATAGGCGGTCGGTTATGAATATTTTAATGTGCCAAAACGGGAAAATGGTTGTACTGTAGTGCCTTGTAGGCTGTGATTGATGTCATGCTCCACTCAAACAAGTCCAACGAACGGGGTTTGACATTTACGAGATTGTGTTTTACATCGTGCCGCTATCATTTATCATTCTTTGCTGTAAAATATTCAAAATAATGTATCTAGTCATTACTGGTGTATGAATATCCATCAAACAACAAAATTTATAACTGGTTCAGGGATGGAATATGTCGCAACTGATGAGATTCAGAAAAGGTTATCCGAAATACTATAAATTATAATCAATAATCCATTTTCTGTCTCTTCAACGCTTCATTTCGTAAGCTACAGGACTTTCCTTCCTTCGTAAACTATTTGATAAAGGGCATTTTGTAGATGTAGATGGACAAAATAGGCATTTTCTGTTGGGATTAAATCGGGAAAAGGATTAAATTTTTCATCTAATATTTCGTGACAAGATATAATCATCCTTGCTAGCTAGTACATCAAAATGGTGTGTAATACGTGTAACAATGAAAATTATTGAAAATATTTCAAAGGATAAAATTATAAATTATATGGGCAGCTCGATAATAATATCACCTCCCAACCTTACTCCACCTGCTCTCCTTCATAATACCGATTGTTATCATCTGCTTCTGGCGGAAAAGACGAAGAAGTCGTCAACGCTTATCATTATGCCCAAAAGTCACGTGTGACATTCAATTCGCCCTACCCTCTTGATGCAATGAGAGGGAGTAAAATTTTGGACTTCCATCTCCATCTCAATTGCTTCCCAGTTTTGGGGCAAAGGACCCTAACGAACTTGTTCCCTTGGCCTTCGACGAAGAATTTTACCCGACAGCTAAGACAAATGCTGCCAACGTCAGCAGTCCCAATCACAACCACATTAGCATCCTCTGACGCTTCCACGAACTTCTGCTACATGCGTAAGTACGCGTGTGTAAGAGAGAGAGAGAGAGAGAGTTTGCAAGAAACAACCGGAAAGGCACGTTCCTGTCCCATGCGGCTCACTGTCGGCACGAGGGAAGTATCCAGATGATTAACCAACCAAAGAGATAGACCGCAATTTCCGCTGTACCGTGGTGTGTCGCGTTGATAGGGAACGGCACATCGGAAGTGTGGTATGAGACGATCTGCAATCTTGATGTTTCCGAACAATCGTGACATTGTCTTATGCGGTGCGCGGTGGAAAGACCCGCAGCTATTACTGCTTCCGTGTTGTTGCTATTGTTCCGTTGGGCTTGGATCCTGTCCGCCGAAGGAAGTCGTAACGCGACACGGTGAACGTACGGGAGACGAGTGCAGGAAAACTCTGGTACGTGACTTAAACAATTGAACTCGACAGGCGACGCGGGCCTCATCCCGGCATGTAAAGAACATTTCAAACGGGCAGGCGTGATGGGGATGAGGGTCGAGTATGAGGGGTTGGGTAGAGTATGCTCTCCTTAAATTCGGCGGTCTTATTAGTCGTTAATGCTGTGAAACTCTTATTTAAGCGTTGTACCATGCACGTCTAATCAGTTTTCGCTAATATAGTGTTGTTTTGGGTTTCTTCTTTCCAAGATAAATTTACGCAAACAAAATCTCCAAAAATCTCCTGAACTGTCCAAATCTCGTTAGAAACCAAGAATTTGCATACCAAAACAAACAAATTGATGTGTGTTCAAAGTTTGGCGAGCAATAATTCACCTTTCGTCTTCTCTTTTAGAGCCTCTACTGTCCATCACTCAACTATTCACTCGAGCACTTGTTCCGGCACTACAGCAAATTAGACTTCTTCACGTGGCACGTTCCGGTACAACATCATTATATTAAACATCGTGCCACGCTTCAATTCTCCAAAAAGTCCGCAGAATGACGCCACGCTGAAATGTGCCTTTTGCGTGTACGCCATAACCAACGAAATATCATCAGGCGGGACATTTGCTCTGGTACACACTTCATACACTCGCGTTCGTGTCGACGGATCACATCAGCGGCGTACAACGCGCACGCGGATCACTGTCAAGTGATTAGCGTCGGCAATCGTGACATGTAACGCGTTAAACTAACGATCAGGCGCTGCTGCCCCAAACGGCCACTTCCACCAGCCAAAATGCTAAGGCACAACATACGCCTGCCAGCGAGCATTACCAGAAAGCCTAAAATATTCAATCTGCCCGGTCGGTGTTCGTCCGTGCCGAGCCGTTTCGGAAGAGAAAGGGAAAACCTGCCCGACAAAATACCTGGAACCCAGTGAAAAGTGTGCAGACAAAGCGCGAGACGCTATTGTAAGCGATTGCGCCAGCAATTACCTCAGAATCGATTGTGATTGTTTGACAGCTCACGCGGCCGCCCTATTCCCGTTTGACAGGCGAACGTTTTTTCCACTCCCTCTCAACCTCTACCCTAATGTTAATCTTGTAGTGTTATCACGATGAAGGGCAAAACGCAATGAGGGGAGGTGGAAAAACTTTTCACCAAGATCAACAGTTCATTCGGTGAAAATGAGGTGATGAATAATTTGTACCATACCCTCACTCCCACCGACCAGATCCTCTCGACACAGCATCCAACAACCGACGATGATTCTAATAAAGCATCCAACAAATCAGAGAGGCTTTATTTTTATTAACGATCCACAACGACGACGTCCGCCACCTCCGGCGAAGAGCAGCAGGCACGAGCCGGGCTGCTGGATCGAAACGAAGTAAAGGACAGCATCCTCTGTAATTATTTAATTATCGCACAACACACCACCCGATGAAAAGGGGATAGGGCCGAAGCGGAACCAGCAAAAAAGCAAGCCGTTGCCATGACAGTAGTTGTCAGGCTATGCTTTGATTGTATTGCAGCTTCGCACCCCTTCCTGCACGGACGGCGAGGCCCCGCTCTTAACAGGGAGGTCATAAGCTGTCGTGTTCAAGATTTTCTGCGAAATTTAAACCCGACCGATTCCGAAGAAATGCACACGGTACGACATTCGAGCAAGGGTGGGCGCCATTTTTGCTGACTAATCGTCGTCGTCGTCAACATTTCTGGCTTCTCATCCTCGCCATTGCTCCATCGACGAATCCAGCCACGGGTCGGTTGCGTCTCTTCTTTTTCCGTTCTAACGCTGTTCGCTGGCGACTGGTGAGTAGGCCACCCAGGACTTTCCTGTTGGGCGCATCTTGACAGATTCCGTTGTACAGACAATCACAGCATCGCCAAGAGCCGCGATCGGGTTTTGTGGCTTTAGTGTGCCCTCCGTCTTCTTATCTTTATTCTTCAGACTATCTTTTCAACGGTTTCATTCTTCTCAGAATCTGTTGCTAGACAATGGAGTCGCTTTTTTGTTCCTTTCCCCCTTTTCGATGCCTTTCGATACGTCAATCGCATTTTCTTCCACAGACAAAACGCGTCGAGCCGAGATGTGAGGATTAATTCAAATTGCGCTTGTGTGCGGTCGTTGGACGATATCAGTTTCGTTGGAGCTCAATCGTGGTGCTGGAGTCAGGACCAGGATGACCCTGCGCTGCGCTAAATGCCTTCACAAACGATGTGTCGAAAATTCCATCCACGTTCCTCAACACTTTCTTTGGCAGGTTCGCTTTTATTCAATATAACCCAAACCGACATTGTACGCCTAAAATACAAATCAAAAACAAGCTTGCAGTACTTACATACATTCCAAAAACCCGAATTGTTCCTCCCTTCCTTCCTCTTGTCACTTCCACTTGGACCATTGCAATCAAACAAGCGCTAAAAAGGGTTCCCACAGCAACAACAGCATTTACTTACGAGGATTAGCCGATTTTAATGTGATGTTTGTTTCTGCACCACAGTAGGCCATCATAACTGCCCGCAGGCATTGATTCTTCCCCTCTGTTTGCAGCCGGGGTGTTTTTCGGGAAGGTGTCCGGATGGCAAAAGGCGATCTCACGCTCCCTTTTATAAGGTTTACTCTGTTTAAGGTTTCACTAAGTTATAGCACTACCTTGTTCAATTGAGTACTTTTGTTATACGGTAATGATTACTTACTTTTCAGTTTAGCAACAAATTTGAGGAATCTTAGTTCGCGAGAGCTCGGGAATATTAGCCATTACGTTTCATAATCCTGTTTTACATATCACCCTTGCTCCTACATCTTAAACATGGTCCGATTTTGTCTGTACATCCAACCTAGCCTTAAGATATGGTAATTGACGGTTACAACAATTGCATAAAAAAACAAGCCCATCACTCCCTCTCATCAATGCCGTCTCTAACTGAACAGCAAGTGGCCAATTGAAGGGGCCACAAACGAGTTCAGTTTGCTACACCCTTTTCGCTGATAGATCAGAAGACCCAGCAAAAACACATACCCGATTTCCGTACCTACACCCAAATCAATCCCTGTAACCCAGGTTTTCCCTATTTTCATCATCGGTTTCGCTTAATCCAAACATATGAAACAAATTATCAACGATAAACGAACCACGACTCCTGCAACCCCGTAAAACGACGGCAATTGATTCGTGCGTTCGTCCTACCCAGTTCCTGGGGACCTCGCACACCGTGGCGCACCCCTCTGCTGGTACTGACACAAGCATGCGTACTGCCAAGAGGACATGCTAGGGGTTGCACCACCACCAGACGCCCAGCTTCCCTTCAATTCTCACTCAAAAAACGCTTCTTTGCTCGTTGACGTGGAACGAAGATGAACTTGGTGTACGGTCCCCTGCTCACGGTCCCAGCACCATTTGACTCACCTAGAAAATGCAATTCTCACTATCTGGCACTCACGCCGCTTGCCGGTGCCTTATTGCACGGATGAGGAAAGTGTGCCTCGGATAAGTCTGCAATTGAAACGGCAATTTAATAAAGCGATTTAGTAAGGTAAGCCATATTTTTTCACATGTTTTAAGAGGGTGCGTGAATCACTGCGTGTAGCTATTTTGTATTCGTAATTGTGTCCACTTTTATCACTTCTTTTAATCCCTAATCGTGTAAAGAGCCTATTTTTCAATAACATGAGATAAAGATACTCATTTCCTGTTTGCTCCTTAATCTTGATAGACTTTTAATTTGTGTATTGAAAAATAATAAAGTAGTAGGATGAATTCTACATAAACGGACGGTTTTAAAAATAATTTTTGAACGCTTTTTTACTTTATTCGGTTGCTATTTACCTTGAGAATTTTCCATGATTATACAAAGTTCGAACTGATGAATAAATAAATTCAACTTCGTTAACCCTGTCGTTCTTTTGAATAAAATGTTTTCCACCAATTTTCATACTATTCTCACATTTTACTATTGCTGGTTTTATCCGCTGAGATTAACCTGACTTTTCAAATAGTATGCACGTGTCCTACAAATTATGCTCCGAGGATTCCCGGGGGCCTTACAGCAGGACACCTTCGCTCGTTGCGGGAGACGCATGTCCACGCGGTGCTGCTGTTCAGGGTTTTGATGGCACGTGCCAGTAAAGCGTCACAGTCGACCTCCAATCTCGGAGGCAAATGTCATATTTTTGGGAAAACAAATTATGATTTCCTAATTGTTTTCCGATGAGCGCGCTCAACAAGGCTGAATGTTTCCGCTTGTTTGTCGTGCCCACCCTTGCCACAGCCACCCCAAAGGGTGGCATACATTTCTCTCCTTCTCTATGCTCTATTCAACCCCTGGCACCGGGGAAAGCCGATCCAACGGACGTTCGGGGCAAGTGGTTGATTATTAAAAAATAATTGCTTCCCTAGTGCGCCTGCACACAATCACACCCATCCCATCCACACCTCTTCCGTGTCACATTCGGCGACCCGTCGGCGGGAACAGAAACGGACGGTGGCCACACCGTATTAATTGACACGCTGCCGCCGTCATCGCCGTCATCCGGGACTAGAGCGAACGTGTTGTAACGCGGTACGGAAGAAACGGTGCACAACCTACGGAAAATATGGGAGGACCTTTTTTGAGTTGAAAGATGTTTTTTGTTCATTGTGTGTGGAATAATGGGACCGGAGCAAAACAAAGCACCAGCAATCTATGGCGAAGATACCGGGTGAAGGTGTTTGCCGTGATAGTCCAGGATCTTTCGCTTGTATTAATGAGAATCCGTCCAAGAACACACAAATGTGCGTGGGAATCGTAATCTGCGGTGAAAACTTATTTGCGTAAAGAAATACGACAATAAGATTGGATAATTATAAGTACACTAAAATGTATAAATACTTTATCAAAATTGATGACACTGATCTGATGGTTTTATAACCATCAAGGGTTATTAGTAAGCAAGCGTATCTGTACAACTAACCACAGAAAGAAAAAAAAACATCTTCAATCCCACCTGGAGCATACAAAGCACAAAAACACGACAAACTTAGCCTCCTCACAAATGCTGTACATTCTAATGGCACAGTGCAATTATTGCTTTAAAAAAAGTAACATCGTTCAAAGCGTAGCGATGATTTTTAAGAAAATTTTGTCTTGTTCAGCTATTACGCAGAATGCTTCACCGGTCTGTTTGCACTGTTCTTACCGTACGTACTGCGCATAGAACATCGTCCCTGGGAGAAGATGTATTTTTAATAAATTTAGATATATTTTTTCTCCTCACCAATCTACAGTCTCGGTGATATCGTTTGCTCGGACGAGCACCAAACAAATGTTTGCCCACAGCGCTGTTTGAAAGACGGCAGACGGGTTACACGAGGAAGCAGAAAAAAAAACCGTCCTCAAGGGGCCTGCGTGACCTAGCGCACCAACTCCCAAAACGGCGACGCCAGCCACTACTGGTGCACTGCACCAGCACGAATCGGTCCCAAGTGGATTCTACTTAGAAAACCATCGAAATTAATTTACACACAAATTCATCAATCCATCACTCATTCATTCGTACGCTCGTTCGTTCGTTTGTTCCTTTGCTTTGTAACCTCGAGCTTTGTACGGTCGGGCGAAGGATGGAGGAGGTAGTGGGGAGGGAAAAAAGCTCTACGAAAATACTAAGAAAACGATCAAGATGCTGCTAGCAAAACAATAACAACAGCAGCTCGAAGAAGAAGATGCGCTGTGTTGTTTTCTCGCAATGGGCCAGCTAGTGAAGGAAGGGAAAGAAACCAAATTCTCCAGGCTGACCCTCGTCTACTTTGCATACGGAGCATAAACATTCAAGAAGGAGCGTCTTCGGGAATGGAGCAAGGAAGCTTTTTTCGTGTCTTCTTTTCCCCGTTCCAGCGTTAGAAATGTACACTTCTTACGTAACAATTCAAGTGTTTTGCTAACTAACGTGCGCACGCAAACTGGCAACCCAACTCCCTCCCCCTCCCTCCTCACCACGGTCCACCCACAGACAGAACCACTCGCAGACCGCCTGACCGTACACCAGCTGCCATGCATTTCGTCCGCTCGACCGTTTGTTAAAACAACGAATCACAATCACAATAGCGTTGATGAGCGTTTGATTTCCATTGGCCACTGTTGAAGCAGTGCTGTGCCCGGGGGGGTTGGAAATTCAAATTCTTCCTTGCTTTCGCACCTCTTGAACGGTCGTCCCGCTCGCCCACTTCCCCCTCCTCTCTGCCACTCGCCGTCGCCGTGCTAATGAGCACAATCTGGTCAACGGAAGCGTTCCCTTCCTTGTGGGAAAATCGATGACCTCTCGCGTTGCGCTACGCTAATCGCTCAAGTGCACTCTTCTACCGCCTTTGCTTGGTTGCTGTTGGCCATCTTACAAAGCGAAAAATATAAATAAAACACATTACGCACACATACATACATGTACAGACGGACCCTTAGTGGTAAATGAACCGTCCAAGCTACCTTCTCTATCGATTGATCTATGAAGTGATTTGTTGTTTATTTCCATTTTGCTAAAGCTGCTATCCTGGTGGCGATCCTCCAGGCTTAAGGGGAGGTAAGGGTGCGAGTGGGTGAAAAAAACCTGCTCACGACACTTGCAAAGAGAAATAAATGTATGCCGCACTTGAACTTGGCCAACTGTGGCTTCCAAGGGGTTTGCTTCCGTGCACCGTTTGTAGCCTCATTGTTCAACAACAAAAACGTTTGGAATCGCACACAAGAAATAGTATATGATACACAAGCATCAATGAGGTCCGGAACATGAAGCAGCATGTTTGTGATTTTATTCGTTTACTCTAGACTAAAATCAGCATCATGCTATTGTTTGACAGTTAAAGCAGATCATTTAGAAATTATATGAATGCAAATATTTATAAGAATTTTTAACATTAAGTACACCTACATCCATGTTATCTTTATGCAAGCAAATACTAAGAGAGTGTAGAGACTGTAGAAAAAGAGTAGAAACTGAACTGAAGATCCAGGAACAGGATGCCTGGAACCAAAGAACTGCGCTATGAATAAACTGATCTAGAGACATTTCCACAGTCAAAGAATGGAAGGTGACACCTAAATCTAAATCTAGATCAATACCAAGACAATAATAAAGGCTACTAATTGATATAAGATATCAAGGCGTACAATTAAATATTGCAGAGAACAAAACAATAATTTTATTGGACACATAGCCCTTAACGCACAGTCTAGTAAAAGTATGTTGATGCAGCAAGGACTTCAGAACGTCCAACTAGCCATCTGTAATTGTCTACGCATTAGTGATTTGTAGAAATATTTTTTTCCTCTTGTTGGCTACCACAACAAGAATATTACAAAATGATACACGAACTGCAAATCCCAATGCTAGGCTCAACAGCACATTAATCGCACTACTGCACTATTCGTTTCGCAATATCATGTAAAACAATTTCTTCTCCATTCCCGCAACGACCCGACACTTCCCGCACGCTACACTTGACGAACTGTACACTTATTTACTGGACTGAAGTTTCATCCCAAAAAGCCACCAATCAAACCACCCAACTGAACCGTTCTCTTCGATTCAACGTTCCATCAGCACCCCATATATCACCGGTTCGTTGAATTCCAACCAGAGCCCACAAGTACCCGAAATTTCTCATCAATATCCATCAGTCGGTTCCCTAATCGGTTCACCAAATGGGTGGCCAAAAGGTGAAGGCACTGCTGGGGAAAAGGGTAAGGTACCCTGGAGCCTGGAGTCTGCCTGGTTGCCTGGTTTTGCTCGGTGCTTCGGGCTTGAAATTAGTGGTCGAACCCGAATTGGCATTCACCCATTGAAAATTCTCGACCGTGCCGAGTTCCTGCCACGTCCCGATTGCTATGGACTTTGCTTTTTCCAATCTACAGCGTAGTCCTTGATATGCGTCAGGTTTTTTTTGGGTTTTTAGAATATTTGAAAAAGAATACTCATTTGTAGCTCCATACACATTCGGGTTCGGCCGTATATTGGCTGTGCTTTCAGACAAGGGTATGCGGATCAAAATCAAATCGAATGCATATTTCAAGCCGATTGTAATTGCGCAATCTCACTATATTGACTATTTCAACATTTACTACTAGTAAACAATTTATATGGGGCAGCCGGGTGAATGTATTATAATGACGTAGGAGTTTTACAAAGCTCAACAATTTCCAGACCCAGCTCCTTCCCTATACGCAAGTTGTTGAGTCAAATAAGCTAAAAAGATCAAAATATATGACAACCATATTTTAGAATATCTTCACATTTTGTGGCAGCAAAGCTAAGTTTAGTTTTTTTTTGTATTTTATCGCCCTCTGGTAACAAATCTTAATTTATTCGTTCTGTATGCTACCGCAAGCCATGGCTTACCGTGTTCATCATACATAAGATAACCAAAATCTACATAAACACTGCAAAACTCTGCTCTTACACATTTCATCCCTTATGCCACAAAACTTCCACTAGAAGAATGGTACAAAATGTCCCTTCTTCTCGTAAAAATAAAACTTGCCATAAAACATTCCCTCACTACCGGACGCCGGACTGGATAACAGTGGTCAGCAAGTGTGCTAAAATTGGGGGAGCACACATCCGGGAAGGCAAAAAGCTAAATCTCACCTAACGAAGGTTAGGTCACAATCAACCCATGACACCAGCATCGTCGGAAGCGGAACGGTAGGTTCGCTTGGGTGAAAAATCTGCTAAAGCTGGAATCTGCCGATGACAGGTTTTTCCACTGACCGACGATTTTCAATTTCCTGGTGGATTTTGTGGAAAAAGCAAGAAGAGCTGCCAAGGGAGCTAGTCACTCGCCCGTAACTGGTCATTTCGTTCAATTCCTCGAGATGCTTCTTTCGGGAAGGATGGCCAGTATTTGCCTGGTATATGGAAGGAAACAAGATCCTTTCTAGAAAGGAAGCTACTATTGAAAATTACTGTACAGAGCTAATGGCTAGAGTAAGATTGGGTTGGGGCATTTTTATAGCATCAAACGGTTAAGTACACAAATGGAAAAAATAGAAAATATATGAAATAGAAATGAAAAAGTAACACAGATTACTAAATCCTTTGCTGATTCACTCTTTGCATTTTCACTGTAGTTTTCACAGCGACAACATGAGTTTGAAAAAGCATTGCGCCAGGCATGGCGGTTCCGAATATCTGCCACCTCAGGACAAAAGGACGCATTATGCCCACGCCCTAATGGGTGTCACAAAAACCTCGTCACAGAAAAACGCATTAACGCTGGACATTGCCAACTTCTGTTGTGGATGTGGCGTGAAATGGAATGTTATACCACACCAGCACATACATACGCATCCTTCTGTCGTACGGAATTGCTTGGTGGGATGTGTACAAGAACACTTAACTAGGCACACGTGAGACATTCAAAACCGCACATGATACCACGATAGCGAGCTTTGGAACCATTTCTTCATCCGCTATGGGTGAGTTTTAAGTCCGTCACGCTACGACATGCGATCGTTTTCATCATACGACAGCAAAGAGCATGGTACACGGTGAAGAAGTTTGTGTTCCAGTCTGCCAGAATAATGCATCCGTGTCACACATATTGCGGCACGTGGCGTTTGGTGCGAAAACGAGAGCCCAAAAACGGAACGATCGATTTCCATGGTAAAGTGTCAAGTAACCTGCTACCGGTGTACATTGGTGGGAATGAATTGAAAAGGCACATCAGAGAAAATAGGGAAGCAGCTCCTATTTTTTGTCAAATGTGGGAATAAGATGATGACATGCAGCATTGGTTGAGAAGAAGATGCCGTAGGAAAACAGTTCAAATTAAATTAAACAATAAAAGTAATTAAACTGTAACATCAGTCAATCAGAAATGTGAGATACATGCTAGTTGAATTAATTTGTGTTACACTTTAAACAATGTATTTTACCATTTCAGACAATCTCCAGTGAAACAGGAAGAGCATCCGACAAAGCTCAATATGCCTGCATCGCTAACACGAATAAAAAGAGGATGTGATCATATTTCCAACAACGTGCACATAACATTCATTTGGGTTTTTACAAAATATTATAGGAAGAGCAATGGAATAAAAACTTGTAGAACTTTTTTAAAACTAAGGTGAGGATGGTATAGATAGAATTGAAGTATTAAAGCCCTCATAAATTCCACCAGATCTAATATACAGAAATAATGCATACTCAAATGTTCCGAATATATCAAAAAACATATTTTTCGGAGCAAAGACGTATTTTTCTTGCTGCCATCAAATGCAGCTATAAGCAAATAGAACAATGAACTGTAAAAAGCATTTGTAAAAACACGAACGCGCGGAAAGTAACTCAACCACATTGACACATAGCAATGGGTTCTGTTTTGATAATTTTTAATACAATCTATGCATGTTTTATACGTTATTTTTTAAAGTTAAAACCTCAACGAAACATCCTCACAATAGCAGCCCAAGATAAACACTACGCGAGAAAGTGGATTGAAGTTTTCTCCCTCTAGACGAAATCACAGACGGCCGGACTCCTACAGGCCACCGTCGCAGGACAATGGACGAAATGTTATTTTTTAACTCTAGCTTTTTCGACCCACATCTCATCAGAGCATTCGGGGCCTTTTCGTGCCTTCGCTTCACTCCATTGCACGGCCATAATCCATCCCATGAGGCTGCATAAAGAAAGGCACGGTTAAGGAAATCGAAACCTTGACAGGCACGAATCAAACCGTTCAGCAATGGGCCGAACAAAGCCCGGGCGAGGGAAGAGGGCAGCGACGCAGAAGGCCAGTGAAAATATTCGGTTATTTTCACAAATAATATTGACTTTACAAATGAAGGTTGTCGGGCAGTGCGAGTGCGAGGCCAGCCGAATCCGGTAAGGAACCGCATGGGACAGGGTAAGAAAACGGGAAGGGAGGGAGGGGCGCAGTGAACGTGGAGAACCACAGTCACATCCTTCTGGCAGCATAAACATTACCGATGTTTTCGTTTTGTGCACAATCTTTCGCATTCCTTTTTGTGTTCAGTGGTCAGCGGTGTAACGTACCACATTCCATCTGTGTGTGCCTCTTTCGCTCTCATAAAGTTTGACTTACTTCATAAATGTTCCAAAAAATGATTTATGAATTTTTCCTGTCCTTTTCAGTTTTAACTACTGCAAACATTTGCTTAATTCGATTTACGTGTATATATAATTGATTAGTTTTCTTATTTTTTGAGCTTAAAATGAAATATAACTTGGCCAAACTATTTACTTCATTTAAAGTGTAGGGTGCAGCATGTATTCAGATTTAACATTGCTCTAAAAGAAGCATAAGTCTCTTACAGGGCCCGACGTTGTTCGAATCCTATTAAAACTATAGGGAGGGAGCAAAATAATTTCAATAAAATGTTGGATTCACATAACATTTTTTTACCACATAACAAATAACTTAACTGTTAAAGCCCACCCTGCAATGGAAAGCAGCAACGAAAACACACAGCATTTAGTCGCAACGTGGAAAATAGCGCTATGCTCTGTGCGATTGTATAACCAGCACAATCCGGCGAAGGGAGATGGAAAGCATCGGCCCGGGCTACAACGGGCCCGAAAGAGAGACACAATGACAAAATGGAGGAAGTCAAAAAGGCAACATTTTGTAACATCCAATACAATCGGCTTGCACCACTACTACCAAATCGAACGCACAAAAGCACTCACACACTTGGGCATGAAAATGTTTCCGTTCGATTCGAGCTGAATCCGAATTCGGTCCCGCAAACCAGTTGTTGTCAAACGACATCCGCCCAGCGCACTGCCTACAACGGCGACGTGTCCCTACGCCTCGGTCCCCATTTGTCGGGCCCACGCTCGGCCCCTTCGGCAGCAAACAAAAACGCAACCAAGCAGGGCGCAGAATGAAGATGAAGGACGGAATGAATACAGTTTCGATACCTTTCGGATCGTGAGCATGCGCTCCACTTGATAAGACATCATCCCCCGCACGTACCATGCATGATCCACGGTGCTGTTGTCGGTTGAAGTAGAAGTCCGTGTACGTTAGTTTAGTTGTTTTCTTTTTTCGTTTTTTTTTATGTGTTTGTGATACAGCGCCGCGCCAGGGGAAATGAAAATTGCATTTCACAATCACGACAGCAACACAGCACAGCTAGCAAAAGGCCACGCACGCAATTGCACGAGACCATGATGAAATTGGGATTTTATTGATTTTACCTGCGGAGCGAATCAGCATACATTGGCCGGAAAATGGTTCGGTTTGTGATGCTGCTTGACCAAGGTGATAGTTTTCATTGGCACAAAATAGTCTATACAGGCGAGCACTTTAAAACAAAACACTTGATTAAGTTTGAAAATGTTTGTATAATGGATTAAAATTCATTTTTCATTGCAATGTAGTATTGTGCTAAAAATTGTGAAGCAATGGGGTTATTGCAAGCATTCAATCCGAAAAAGAAGCGACTTGCGATGCAATGACAAGGATCTTTATCCTTTTATGCAAGAAAATATTAAAATAAAAATAAAGTTTAACAACAATAAAATATCAGGTATTGCACAGTATTTCTCATAACCAGTACAAGGATCTTGAGGTAGCTCATAAAGTAACCAGTGTTTGAATTAGTATGCAGCGTTTTTATTAAGCCGACTACATTTGTTTAATACATTTTAAAACCTGATGAAAGTTATGGATAAAGCAACAGTCTAAAACAAACAGCATAAAATGAAACACAGCTATAAATCCTCATGTTTCATCAATGGTAGAAAGTTGTTTGATTATTGCTCTTTATTTCCATCACCAAAAATTTATCTCTGTCTGTCTCTGTCTCTCTTCTGTGTTATTTTCCACACTTTCCACACAAACCGTGCAGGTTCCAAATGTGCCTTTTTAATGCGATACATATCCTTTCTTCTCGCAAGCCGGGGTGTGCTGCGGCGGTGATGGAGGAGGAACATCACGCTGCTAAAATGCAACTCCCGGTCCTACTCTCCCACCGTAAGCACTACCCTTGCAATCCTCCTACCGTTCGCTTCAGCCTTTTAGACGACTCCTTTCACTTCCGCAGTGCAGCTTTGAGTGCACATTCAAACAAGCCACAATTTACTGCGCTATTGAGGCGAGCTTGAAATCGAGCCTGTCTTCCGGTGCGCACCGTCTCGGGATCTGCCGTCCGGGAATGTGAACGCGGGCGCACTCTGGCTGGTTGCAACCGATGGAACAATGTTGTTAAATTGTTTTGAGGCCGACATCCGTACGGTTTTCGACATTAAGCCAAAGTGAAACGAGGTAGGAAAGGGTGGGAAAGAAACGAAAAGGAATGCATTCAGCGTTGTTTTAGAATCTTTTGAAGTTTTGCTAGAATAATTAACTCACGGACGAAAGGATTGTTGTGTAATGCAACATTTACTCCTTTTTGTTTCTGCAAAATGAAATGAAAAGGAATTACTACGAGTTTTCTTCTTTTACAATGAAACAAATTTAAGGCTTTCTGTGCAAACGCCTTTACCTCTGTGAGCCGTCTATTCTATGTGTCTATTCTGCTGCAAATGAACCGGACGTTGCGGTGCGATTCCGACTCAAACCATGTTGTGTAGCGTATAAAGGATGTAACAAAAATTCTAATTCTTCAAACACACCCCGCATTCGGTAGTTTCAGGGAAATTAAATCTATTGCTTAATGTATGCAAAATAGGTGTAATTAAAACCACACAGCAAGCTCACTTTTTTTTAATTACCGCTCACATTTCGCTCTCGTGCCACAGTCAACATGCTCGAAGTACCAGCACTAATGTATTATCTCTAAAAATTGAAAGCAGCACTCATGGTTTGCATTGACACGACACGCTCCGAACCTGCACACACCAAAGGGAACCAATTTTAGAACCTGCGATGCACCACACTTGTACAGCTCTGGCAAACAAACGAAAAAAAAAATGCAAGATAAAAACTACCGACTAAAACAAGCTCCACTCAGCCGCAACCACACACAGCATCGCTAACGAAGTCACTCGCATCATAGCTGCACGATGTGTCGGATGGATTTTATTATGCCCCGTTTCCTACAATTAAACACGTATTCAAATGAACCGCCACAAACAACATCTCGATGGTGCTTCAGGTCGGTATTGATTAATAGTCGATTTTACAGCAATGCCGGTGTCCGGAACAAGCTTTTAGTGGCTCGCGATTTTGTGTACGGAATAAAAGTATGATCCGATGCTCGCAGCATACAGCAGCCTTTAAGTGCACGCCCGGGTGAATGAGGAAGACTTATTACAATGAAGAATCTGCTAACGTTTTAATTACCAGCACTCTCGCAAAAAAGTGCATTTATTTATGATACCAAAACACGTTGCACATCGACGGATGTAAATTGTCGATGTTTGGACGATTTTATCACGACCTTATCCGTAATGGATGAATTCCATCTCATGTTGAAATCAATGGAAAAAGTTTACAATCTTTTTATCGTTCAGAGTAATTTTTTTTAACATATCTCCCATATCCTATTACAATGGTCTCTCCCGAGCACCCACCCTTACCGGTTAGTAATCCTTTTCATCAAGGTATGGGGCCCTTTTAGTGACACGCCAGCCTTCCTACCCAACGGGCAATGGAGAGAGAACTTTGAGAGCTTCCCATATAAACTGGATGCCCATTAGCGTGCCCACTAGCATGCCCTTTTAAAGCGTTAGTGGGCATCGAAAGCACGATCTTTTGTCCCAAAGCACGCACAACGGGAACGACTCATGACAGCTGCTTTCGGATTAAATAAAACGATTTTTTTTTTATTATTTTTATGATGCACACTATCCAGTGCATCAACAAACAATATTTATTCACATTAATAACACATCTTCACTTCACAAAAACACATTATAATAATATTCACAACACTTTTCACTACAATTCCACACACACACACACTCACATGCACAAACACTTGCACTTCACAGCACAGTTGCTGCCGCTGCTGTTGTCTAGACCTGGGAAGTTTCCTGGGCAAAAAGATAATGAAAAACATTACTGCTATTACTTTAACTAAAT
>KB671587.1:246741-352024 GCA_000349105.1 Anopheles epiroticus | reverse complement strand
ATTACACACCGTTTTATTGTTACAAACTTGATTCACACGCGCACTTCTACATTGAACACCGATTTGACAGCTAAGAGGTAAACATATGATTTCGGGTATGAGACGCCTTGGTTTGGTTTGTGTCTGTGGAAGCGGTGTGAAGGGGGAGGTTTGTGAAACGGCTATGTAAGCTTTGAACAGAGTGTTCGTAGGTATTCAGAACGCGGAGGAAGGTAGAAACAACGAGAAAAGCCTCAAATTCTCTCTCCATTGCCGCTTGGGTATCTTCAAGCTGTCAAACGTCTGCGGCAATTGCGATCACCTTTCTTTCCGATTTTGTTTTTTTGTTCATACCCTTCGGGTTTATATCGGTTAACTAGTGCTGCTGCTGAATCCGAAGTGTGTATTGTTTTTCGAGCGGATGTACACACATATTTTTTCGTTGTTCCGTTGCTTTTGACATTTTTTTTTTTGTTTTGCTCCTGCCTCTGCCACAGAGCAAGAACTCGACTCGGACTCAATTTCCATTTTCTCCATTTTCCACCAGCCTCAAGCAACGCTACCAACGGCCAACGGCATATGAAAAACGTGAAGAGTCCTTACCGCGCCCCTCGCCGCTCCTGTCCCCACTCCTCCTGCCCTCCTTTCAACCTACGGGGAGCTTGTGCATGGCACGGAAAGGGTACGGCGCGTCACCACTGTACGCACCATATGAGGCCACCGTCCCGGTCTTGTTCTCGCTGTTCATCGATTGTTCGATCACGAGTGGCCACTCGAAGATTTTGTTTCTGAAGGAGCGCGATCTCACCGTTGTTGCAGCGCTCACCGTAACGCAACATATGCCCTTGCTTTGCGCCATGTGCGCATTGTATGCGCCGGTAGAGTGGAGTGGAGAGCGAGAAAAAATGCCTCCCCACCATCAAGCGGCAGCCCCTTGACGGGCTGTTTCCGGTTTCAGTCGTAAGCGGGCAGAAACGAAGCTAAGCGCGCATTTTCCCGGTCAGCACATGCACACCGGGTCCAACGGGACTCGTCGGCAGGATTCCGTGTGGATTATTTGCCTAATGGTCGTCCGTATGTTCGTTATTCAATACAACAAAGGTTTACAAATGTTAATGAAGCTGCGGTGGAAGGAATCAAGAAATCAAGGAACGATTTAGATCAGGGACAGGGATGTTTTAACATTTAGAACTTCAACGAGAGCTTCCTATTCGAGGATTCTCTAAAAAATGTATCAAAACTCTGGATTGCTGGTAGCTAAATTTCGATCATCCTTTTATGTACAAAGGGAGAAAAATAATATGAAAATAATAATGCCTTCAAACATATGGCGTCTGTTTATCAGAATTAATACAAAGATGTTGTAATGGTAATACACCAAAAACAATAAATAAGGTTTTATAAGGAAAAATGCATTTGAGTCTGCAACCGTAACCGTCTTCATTTAAACCAATGCTTTCAGGATCAATGATTCTCTAACTTGATGTAAAAGAAAAATGAATCCCACTTGATTAAATTTGCGGAGTGCTACATCCACTATGCCATGAAATAAAGAGAAGCGAACAATAAGGTCAACCATTTCCATTGATTACCCAATTCCCGATTTCCGTACCGTACTGTTCATCGGTACACGAAGCGTCATTGAGATGCTACAACAATTTCAATCACACCTCGAAAACGAAAGTTCAATGGAACTTAACGAACTTAAGGGCTCATGCTAGAAAACTAAATTGAAAAATTTAGTCAAGATTGCATACAAAATAACGCTAACACTGCTTAAAACAAAAGCTTCAACTTGGAATGCAAAACAGACACCCGGTGACAGAAAACGCACACGCAGAAAAACTCTTCGCCTTTAAACACTTCCAATCAACACCCGGCTGGAGTGGAGCACACAAAAGTACAGCAAAAAGTAGAGGAAGATGACTAGGTGCTCGCCGAGAAGTGAGCGGCACGACAAGCTACAAGTTGGTGGTATGGTGGCACGCCTCGAGGAAAAGTTAGTAGTTTTTCCTGCTTTCGAGTGGGAAACGGTGAGTTTGGCGCGCACTTGATGACGTTTCGTGCACGTGCGTAGTTTTCGAATGGCGTTTGTGCTAGCTGCAGTTGAGGCTTTCTTCGCAACACTCCACACAGGAGCTCCTTTTACGTTCGACAAGACCGTAAATAAAAATTAGCAAATACAAAATTAGCAACACAAGATAAAATAATTCCTTTTTTGCTTATCAATCTGGCATCCGAAGGTTCTTCATTTAATGTAATTTTAAATCAAAAAAGGAAGTATATTTTTTTAAATACCCTTTACAAACCGAAGAAAAGTAAAACTGTACACACAAATACGACCATCAACGGATGTTCAAGCGTTACTTTGGCGTTGAAAGATTCCCTTCATCTTCACCCTAATTATCACCAAGCATGGACCACTCCTAATGCTGCCTAACAATGATGCTTCCAAACCATCACCCATCATCCCCTTTCACCATTTCCCACCCACTTTCCTTGACCAACACACCCCGATTATTGATTAACTGGACGGAGAAGAAGATACTGGAAATTTGGTTCTCCTATGCCAACCCATCCCCCCATGCACTCTACTGAAGAAGCGCCCCAAAAATCCTGTGCCCCAACATAACGAGGGGCCCACCAGCGCCACCAGCCAGTCACCACTTCAATGTGCGCCTCATCGCGTAGCTTCTTGAAACACTCTACGGCGCCATTTGTCCATCCCACTGGACACGAGGCACACGGTTGCGGCCCGTTTTGGGGTTGGGGCGAAGATATCACAACCCGTTGACTACGCGTCTAGCGAATGGAAGCAACTCACAACACAATCAAGATGGCGTGTCCCACCTGTCAACCGGTGATGCGGTGCGCGTTGGCGGCGCACTAGTAGGCGCCGCAACCGTTCGAGAGTTTTCTGAATAGTAATTCTCCGTTTTAGCATCCCTCATGCACCATTGTCCTACAGATCACACAATTTGAAGAGATGTTTGTTAACGTTCTTTTGTTAAAAATATACAAGTATAAAGGGGAGTATACAATTGTTAATATTACTACTGTTTGAGAAATCCCGATCAGATTCCGAAGCGGTACATAGGATCCCTTCTGCGACTAAAAACTCATTCGTTTGGGAAGACCTTAATATCCACGCAATTTCCTCCAAAATTAAGCCACCAGCACCACCATCGTACCGTCGTTTTTTTGGGAAGAATGTTAATCTGTTCGGAAACACAGCTCAGATTGTTCTAAAATTTCTAATATCTTTCACTGCTTCCATAACAACAACCCTCCATCCATCGTGATCATCATCGTCCTGGTCGTCATCGGTAACGTCAGCCAGTAAATCCCATTAGTTACACCCAAGTAATCGTTCCTCCGGCAAACTGGCCCAGAACTCTGTTCACATTGCTACCGATACCGAGTAAAATGACCCTAGGAAATGTTGTTAGCTGGAAAAATTTCGTTCACGTGCTTCATAAGCAAACTGCTCAGTTTCGCTCACCTGAACGAATAAACGGCACACAAACGGGAAATGCAATTTCATTAGTAAGCGTCCCCATCCCACCAAGTCACGGCAATTATTAAACTTCTTTGCTTTGCTCTGCCTACAGGAGTTTTGATGGTAGAAAAATAACAAATCGTCAGCAGACCGAAAATTGTTCGTTTACGAGTGATTAGGACATTTTAAGCGCTTAGCAAGTAATGCAACCGGTAAAAGAATAACTTTAAAATGCTTTAAAATTATTGGCTTTGGAGTCTACCTGGTGATCTTATGAATGAAGAACAGACACGGAGTAAACCATGTGATTCTACCGTTAGAAAAATTAAGTTTAGTAAGTGGTAATGGTTTTAATCGTTTTAACCGAGCTCAATTAATTAACGATAAAACTCACTTCAAGATTATTTTTTACCGAGACCACATTTTGAAAGGCTACTCTCGTTAATATTTAATTGTAAAAGTTTACACGATTAATTGTAAATTTTACACGATCCACACAATGGGCACACTTCTCGGTCGCGGAAAGCGTCCAAACTATCCCGGCAAACGTTCGGCGAGCCCATTGAGAACGTGGCTTCAAATGTCGTGTGACTGCCCAGTTGGTGGTGGTTTGCGCTTTGTTAGCAGCGACCAATGTGCCACTGTAAAGATTCCCCGTTCTAGTCCCTACGAAAAGCCCCCGTTGTTAAGGAAACGGCAAGAACATGCTGCCGGTGTTCTTTTCCCCGGTTCATCGCCTGCTCCCTTTTTATTATTCTCGTGCGCTAATTGATGTCTCATTTTCAGCCTCACATGGTGGTCCGTACAACAGGACGGGTGGTCTTGTGTGATTCACTTTCTTGCAAGATATTGTTCGTATGTGGTTCGCCTTGTAAGACAATTTAACTGAATCAGAAACATCCAGCAAACTAAAATGTGACAAAAAGCCGCATTCTGATGTGACCAACAAGAAAAGATGCGCCTAGCGCATTTAATTTATCCTAAATCCGCATTTAGAGGACAAAGTATTATATTGACTTTTATAACAAGTTACGCAAGCCATGGTCTTCTATTCCAATAGTCCCGCATTCATTAATTTTCATTATTTTCCTACAACGCCCCAAGACGATCTGAGCGATAAGCAGCAGAATTCCAGAGCCCATCGTTTTCCATTCCATTCGCCAATCTCCCTCCCCTAATCAAGGCAAAACCTTAAAGAGGGACTTTTACTGAAGAAAAGCAAGTTCTTACCTTCACTTCACTGGGCGCAGCACCATCACCGGGACAGCACCGCAATAGTGCACCCGCAGCGCATAATGCAGCAGCGTCGGGATGCCAGGGCGCCTTTAGCTAGATTTCTCCGTTGTGCCTTTAGTTTTTCTTGAAGGAAAAAATACTTCAGGAAAACAATAGGATGACCTTTACCACTCGATTGTTCTTGAGCTGCGCAGCAGTGTAGTGAGTTCTCGGACTGGAACGCGCAGCCCAGTTCGGTTGGGAACAATTTTATTTCACATCACTCCGGCCGACGAATAATAAATGTCAAAAGATCGCGAGAAAATCCTGTCGATTCGTGCTGGTATCAGAAATTATTCCACTCGACGCGAATATTTTTTCTCATGGTCGCGGAATCAGTTAAAACTTCCTTGCTGTTTGCACCACTTCGATTACACCGCCTACTGAGCTTACCCGACTGTTGGCTGAGCTGAACTGTTGGAAAGGACCGTGAGAAATCGCACTTAAGAAAGTGGTTGAGGCGTTTGAAAAGATCGTTAACATGGTAAATGTTGAAATACCCAAGTGTTGTTTTGACCAATGGAGTTTGGCCCTGTTTAAGTGACAGATTTTGATTACCATACTTACTAATTCTTAGCTACGAACTCCACCTGCGTGGGTATACGGTGGGAAGAATGTGTATTTGTTAATGTTTTGAAACAACTTCACTGGTTCAAACCTTTAAAAATTCCATGTTTCAAACTCGAAGAGTTTTTTTTTGATTGGTACTTTTTTCATATCATACTTTACCTACACTATGACTCTATTTGTAGACCGGAAAAAGTGTAATAATAGCATATATATCGCTCTATGCTAATTTCGGATCTGAAATAAAAGCACTTGCCAACACTAGCTGCTTGATAAAAGTTGCGTCAACCGTTTTATTCTTCTGAAAAAATGTTCCAGTTTTCTTTTTCCACTTCATAGATGTTCACTCATTAGCAAATCTTTTACAATGTTCGATTATTCTTTCATAAATCTAACTTAACTCATACGACAGTTCACACGCCAGAGATGAGTGCGGCGGTACCATTTACTAGTATAAGGGTAGGACAAACTGCATGCCCTAACGCATTGCAACTAACGTAAACCTTGCAATGAAAGGAAAGATTAATCGATCCAATACAAATACTTTATTTGTACGGTAACGATTCTCAGCTAGATTGTGTTCATATTAGCTTGCGCCGTATTTACAAAAGCATTTGTTGTTTTCTTTACACAGTGCAAGTCCTTCCTTTAAGAACACATTCATTCTTACAAGTTACTACCATTTGTACCACACGCTTTCGTGTAAGCTAATAGCCGACTAAACGTTTTTGAACGCTTTCTTACTCTTCTGCATTATGTACTTGATGCACTTAGTCGAAAATCTACAAAAAAAAACCAGCTTACAGTCCTACCGCCCACAGCTACCTACCAGTAGTACTATCTACGGTCACGGGTGCGTTGTGCGACTCCCGATTGTTGTAATTGAATTTAAAACAAAAAAGGAGACAACTCGGATGGGAATGATGCGTGATTCGCCCCGATTAGTACTGTCTTCGTTGATTGTTAAACCGATTATTTCCGCCGCCACCGCCACCACCACCACCCGTCGATCCATAATTGTTTTGCCCGTAGCGGTTGCCGTTGTTGTTTCGCTGGCCTCCCCCATTTCCGTGTTGGAATGGTCTTCCGCCACCACGATTGAAGCCACCGCCGCGGTTGTTGTTGTAGTTAGCATTACGTCCACCGTTGTTGTTAATCCAGTTGCTGCCGCCTCCACGCTGGTTGTTGTAATCGTACCGGACCTGGTTGGCAAACGGGTTCGGCAGCTGGTTCGAGGGTGTATCGGTCGATTGGGACGGTGTCGAGGTATTACGCGAAATTTCGTTCATCATCTGTTGTTGGTACTGCTGTATCTGGCTGCTGAGCTGCTCGAATACGCTTTGATTACCCCCGGCTGCGGGTGGTCCGGATGATACGGATGATGATGCCAGGCTAGAATCTTCCGACGCATTGCTACCTTCACCGTGTCGTCCGCCCTGACGATTGTACTGCTGGTTGTTGCCACCACTACGGTCGGATGTACTGCTGTAGCCATCATTGGTCTTGTAATCGCCTCCAAAATGGTTGTTTGGCATTGCTGGTAGAAAATGGAAGAAAGTGGTTAGTTAAAATAGTGTTACAATATCCAAACACTCATTAATTATTGGCACTACAACAAGGGTTTAAAAGTCTCTGCTACATGTCGCTATGGACAAAGAAATAATATCTATTTAACGTTCTACCGGCAGTTTAAAGCAAAATACGTACAATAAGATCTCAATTGACATCTACACGAACTGGCTTCATAGTATTTCAAGAAAATCTGCGCTTTCGTAGATTTCAACAAACGAAAATAATTCTAGCGGCGACACACCATGCGTTTCGGCTTGTCGAGTGTTGGGAACCACACACTCCAAACTGCACTCGTCGCATAATTACGATCCCATCCCACGTGTGCTTTATGCACACCTCAACCAACAAAGAATAAAGGTCATCCCGATCGACTAAGGAGAGCTCCTCTCTCTACACATGCAACTGGGAGTCGTCCTTATCCTTCCCCCAATCTACCTTCTCCAGTGGCGATGGATCTCGAACAGTGTAGCCGTCCTCAAAACGTTTGTATCGTGCCATTGCCATGTTGTTAGAAGCAAACCACAGAAACGGTTATGCGCATTGAGTGGAAAATGTTCAAGTGCCGAACATTTCCAGCACCACAGATTTGAACATGGCGCGCACACACATACAAAAGAAGATCCAACTTCAGCATCCCCTTTTCCCTCGCCCCGATCAACCTCCCTCTGACGATCTAGATGACAAAAACTATGCTTCACAACAATAGAACTCGCATCGAGAGTTAAGTGGCCCAAACCACACCAGCCGAGCTGACAATTTGAATTTGTACCGATTTTCCCTATTTTAGCGCATTTCCCGGTACTGTGGCGTGTGGCACACTGGAAAGCCTTTTCTTTATTCTTCTCGTCTCTTTTCTATACGCCCGGCTGCCCAGCAGGGGGCCTCCATCTTTCGCCGCACGTCGTTCGATTTCGTTTATTCAGTTTTCAATGTTCCGTGTCTTTCGCTGGTGTGCCGGGGTCGAATCGATGGTTGCTTTTAATGAGGCTATTGTTGAAAGATAAGTCCATTATAATTTTACGTGTGAAAATAACAACTTTTTTGAATCGATAAAATTGTACCACACCAGCGCTGGACTGGTTTTCCCAAAGCTCTGCATCATACAGGATGGAAAAAGGTGCAACCGAATTTATCCAACACAAAGTGAATCCTACCATATAGATTGAGGTGCGGCCAATGCAAATCCTGATGCACCGGTCCATCAGCACGTAAGGGTGCCGGAAATCGCTCGACTTACATCGCCTTTCATTTGAATTGCACTGCCGCACACGACCACCACATCACCAGCGTGCAACGTGTAGCGAACATCCTCAGCTAGAATGGATAGAAAATAGACACGGGAAAGAACGGGGCTTTGAATTTTCCACCACCAGGCGCTATACACGGCGCCACGGAGCGTTTTGAAGAGCGCACTTTTCGCCGCTTAAATGCGCCCAAGCCCAGCAATAAGCCGTTCTCGAGATCAATTTGCAATTTATTGTCCGATTGTCGTCTGTGAATGAGTTGTGTGGGTTAAGGCGAATGTGCAATGTGTGGATACAAATGTAGGTAGGTGAGAGTAGAAAGTTAAATATCACAGAGCTGGAAAATACCGTTACGATGTTAGAAAACGCATAGAGTGGAAATGTTAGAGTGGAAATGGAAATGTTTTACTTCGGTCGGTATGAAATAGTACAAAAAAAAATGATTATATCAGTCTCTTTGACTCCAATCCAGCATTTGCAATAGATTAAAATAGCATAGTTTCTCTTGTTTGAAAACCCGTATAGAAAATTTGATAAATTTCAATGGATCCTAAATCCATTGTTACGAGCATTTAACGGTCGTGTATCACGTGAATGACAGACTCGGCGACACAACAAGACACAGTTAACCGTAGCAATAGGACTATAATTAGCTTCATGTTCAAAAGTGTTCAATCTGCAGATATTATTCAATGCTTAAGAACAAAAATATCGGATCGCTATCGGATTACGCGGAAGAAAGATCACAATTTCGAAACACAGTTGATCCTCGATTCTTGGAGAAGTCACTGTGTGTGCGTAATTTGATACCAATTATTCGAAATCATCCCAAACCCAGAAGCCTCTTCCAGAGAGAAAGACACAAACCTTACTACAAAAGAATGGAGAATCGAGAAAAGCAACTTGGTACACCAGGTAGAAGGTAAAGTGACGCATCGTTGCATTTGTTGGCCAAACAAAACGAACACCTACATTCTGTTAGGAAAACCGGAGCACAGCACAAATAACGTTACACAAAGGTGGTTAAGAACACAGGGAAATAATTCAACTATCCCTTTGTCCAGCAAGATCATCGCCGACACCATGTCTTTGAAAGTTGACTCATCATTTTCCGTTTATTACCTATTTACAATCTAGTTATAATTAAGTTGTCGGTGATCGTAAGAGAGTGAGTGAGAGAGTGTGAGAGAGTGACGGAAAGATTTCGATCTCTGTTTCGGGCCATGGTGAAAGCTTAAAACACTTCAAAAGAAAGGATACGTGGCACAAGCAAGGAGAATAAAGGAAGTATTCGGTAGCGCTCCTTTCAGATTTCCAACCATTTTCCTACCAATTGTCATACCGGATCAATCTCGGATCGGTGCTCCTTTGTGCTACCTTAATCCATTTGTCGGTTGGTACAGTGAGGGCATTACGACGTCTCAGGCAAGTCACGTGACGGGGAGCTATCGAACCTATCCCATTAACAGTATGCAACCTAGCATTATCCTACCATTTTCAGTTTACAAGATTCGCATTAAAAAACAAACGAAGAGAATCGACGAGCAAACACACCTATCTGCTGCCGATAATAGCAAATGCTCGTTTGAAAGTGTCTGCTGCAAACATTTCAATATATTTTTGTGGAGTTTTGTCTTTGCATCACTGTGGGACTTTACCAATATGTAAAAATCCTACTCTTCCAGGAAATAAAAACATTCAGTTCCTATTCCTGAATTCAGAACTACTTCCTGATTGTGATCCATTCGATTATTTGATCCAAAAGCACTCCAACGTTGAGCCGTGGCGTATTTATATTGGAGAGATTTCCCCACATACGTGCAGAGGTTGTGCCCATGCATACATAAAAACGGCGCGTATTCCTGAGAATCAAGGACAGTAGCACTACTACAGCATGATTCAATTCCATTGCACCAAACAAAAGGACGGAACCGTTCCTTTCTACTCCATCATCCTTTTTATCTGTACGTCTTTTGCTTCGGCGGTACTTTGTTTATCTTTCCTCCACACGCAGCTCACCAAAGCTTTTACGAATGGTGGGAAAACCATCCTTATTAGACCACCAAATCACCATTCTTTATTCCGTCTCCGTTTTTTGTGTATGGGTGTGTGCAAGATGCTATAGCACTAGCAAACCCTTCGCACTTGAAAAATTGGTTCCGATTTTTTTAAACCTGAAAATAAACAACAATAACGCCCTACAACACAAAAAAACATTTGGATAGAAGAAAAGGATGTGAATTTAACGATATGGTTTAAAGATAATAACAAAAAGGACATTAATTATGATAACGAGTAACAATGTACGTTCAATTCCTGAGATGACGCTCTCTGTGAGAGGTGTATAGTTTTACAAATAGTCAATAGAATAATTTTACTGATGTTCTTCTTCTGCTTCGGTAGCACAGCAACCTAGTAATGGGGATTTTGTAAGGCTACCTACTAGGCTCATACCGTTCCTTAAAAGGAATGCTATCCTTAGATGTAGTGGTTCCGTCCCGCTTCGAAACAAAATTAACTTTCCCGATTACAGGATTTCTGACTTCACACTAAGTCACTTCCTGTGACTTTTTGTACTCAGTAGCATAATCAGTACTGCGCGTTTGGGGAAGCGACAGTAGTTCGAATGGGATTCGAAACAACGGTGGACCTTGTGACAGACGTGTTAGTAGTTCTTAGTTGTTGTGCTCTTAATATTTAAACGTATATACAAAATTTGCGATTCGTGCAAATCGTTGTCTTACGCTCTCTGCTTCATCCTCAATACTACGATTCCCCTTTGGGGAATGTTTAACACTTCCGCGTGCTGACTGCACCAGGGTATTATGGGTAAGTGTCTTTCGCCCGAGGTGGGCTACTTAAATCCGAATAGCTGTTGGCGGAACCTAGCAAGTCATTTGCAGATCGTTTCAAAAGTTACCACGTACCGTGTGCCAAGATGCAAAAAAAAAACAGGCGTGTACGTGCGTTTGCGATTGTTGACGTTGATTGCATGCGCTTAGCTACTACACTGCCCTCCCCATCAATGGGAATGTATAAAAAAAAAGTCAAACCAAAACGCCATCATTATCAAGCCGCAATATCATCCAAATGAGCTGCTCCGTTCATGCATACACACTCATTAGTGAAAGATATTCAAGCTGGTCCACCAGGGGGACAAAAAAGAAGCAACCCCTTCTAGTACTACCACAAACCACAGTCAGAACTAATTAACCGAACCATACCGAACAGTCCGGGGGATAGAAATGGGCAACACAGGCACGCATTTGTCGCGCTCGGAGCATTTCCTGATGCACAAATCACGAGAAAGCGGAACGAGAGTCGAGGTAAAAAAACGTGCCAAAGTGGCAATCCCTGAATGGTACAACGTCTCGCCCAACGGAAGAAACAAAAGCTATGCCGACAATGAGCGATTCGCTCTTGAGAAGACACTTATCTTTTTTACCTTTTCCTTTAGATGAGCGAATTTCAAAACCATCATCTGTCTACTGTTCGCATCGCTAATTCATCATTATCTGTATCCTGGGCTTCCATTCACTTCCTAATTGATCAGTATGGCCGCATACAGGCACGAACGCACCGATGCAATGGAGCGCACAAAACTTAAAATTTACTGTACAAAACCGTTTACAAAATACAACATTTGTTTGGCCAAAACCTCCCAACAGATTCTTCGGTATAGAGAAATGTTTCAGTTTTCCGATGCAAAAACATAAAAAAGGTTTGCTAACAATTCTCTTCATCACATATAAAGTAAATCAAAATAGTTCTTACCTCCACGGTTATCAAAGCGATTGTTGCCTCCGAAGCTACCTCCTCGTCCCTGGAAGTTATTGTTATTCCTTCCGCCACCATTATTATTGCCGTAGTCATAGCCATATCCTCCGCCACGACCACCTCCACGTCCACCACCACTTCCTCCGCCGTTACCACCACCAGGGCCGCCACCAAATCCAAGTCCCATCCGGTTGTTCAACATCCGATGTCCTGCAGCTCCAAGCCCTGCACGATCCGTTCGCTGTCCAAACCCAATTACTGGGCCATCTTTCGCACCCAATACCTTGGGCTGCTCCTTTGCATTATCCAGCTTGCGCGCTGGGAACACAAAGTCGTCTGCAAACTTGGGATCTTGGAAGCGCACCGTTAACACCTGATTCTCTGTCACTGCCGGCAGTCCGGGAATGGGCGAAGGGAGCATGCCCTCTCGTGGTACATTTTCCTTGGTGGGAACAATAAAACCTTGCACATAGTCTACCGTTACCGGTACCTCACGCTCATAATCTACGTCGTCGCCACTGTAAAGGCCAGCCAGCGTGCGATATCCGTTGGAACCGGGTAGCACGAACAGCTTTGCGTCGCCATTCTCGTTACGCAGCCGTTCCTCTTCCGTCAGCAACGGTACCTTCGGATCGGTTGCCTTGAACAGACGCTTTTCGTCCACGAACGGCAGCAGGGCAACACCCTGCCAGGCGAACTTTTTCCCATTTAGATCGATGCGGAAGTCGATTGGGTAAAAGTCGATTATGGGACTACGCGGGTCAACCATCAGTTCGGCAAATGCCGGCGGTACGTGGCTTCGACTGGCGGCGGGAAACACGCCCATCAGCTGCTGCAACGGCTTGAACGGTGTGCCACGGTCAAAGTGAGTATTCACATTCTCCAGATGCTTAAAGTCCGACGCAAACGGTGCGTAGTGGTACGGGAAGTACCACTCCCAGGACGCACATCCCTGATAGTAGTAGCGTAGCACCCAGCAAAGGCCTCGCACGTACTCCCAGGCAACGGTTTGACGAAATTTAACGTTCTGTGGCATCACATCAAACTTTGACTCGTAGTACCGATCCTTGAAACCGTCCTCCCACAGGCGCACCTCGTCCGGTGTCTCCTTTTCCTCCTCCTCCGTCACCGTTACAGCAAGTGGCTCTTCCGCCTTTCGCTTGGTGCCGCGCGGGCTCGGATCGTTCGAACTGTTGTTGCCACCATCGTTCATCGCGTTATTGTTTCCTGCTTGACCAAGCATTCGGAAGTGGGCCGCTTCCTGGCGGGGATTTACGATCGCTTGTGGCTGTATACCACGGCCAAGCGGAGTGGGAGCGAACTGGGAGCTGTTGTACTGCGCAAAGTTGGGACGCTGTTGGCGTTCCTTCTGCAGTCGCATCCGCTTGTTGCGCTCCTTGAAACGATCTTCGCTCACCTTCCGTTGCCGGAAGATTTCGTCCTCCGCGTATCCGAGATCCGTCATGATCATCTCCACCCGCTCCAGCAAAACGCTGCCCGAGTCTGTTAGGTAGCCGCGCGTTTTGTACACACACTTCTTGTACAGCGTCACCAGCCGATCGATTGCATTTTCACGAATCTCCAGACTGGGCAGATGGGGCAGAAAGTCGTTGCCGACGAAGAAGCACATAAACACCCAGTCGTCCAGTACGCGCTCAAAGTCGTACGGAAACGGCAGGTTCGGCATGTCGAGCTCCTTCTGCAGGTACTCCTTCAGCACGTTCAATCGCACGAATATGAACTGCGTTTCCTTGCCAGGCATAGGCGGCGTCTGGTTGGCCAAATCGCGCTCCGACTGCAAACCGGTGCAGGATTTCATCTCGTGTCCCATTTGCTGACAGATTTCACACGGACGGTCCTTGTTCGGTAAAAACTCCTCGCGGATAATCGTGAAGTGCGTTTCGTGTGTTGCCAGTCCCAGCATGATTAGATCCGCATCGGCACCACACAGCACGTGGTGCGTGTTAGGGTCGTAGTCCGGCTGCACACGCTGTTTCCGGATGTAGTCCATAATCTTATGCTCGCCCTCGCCCGGCACATTTGCGTCCGACAGGATCACCTTCAAATTCTTCCATCCCGGATTATTATTCATGCGGTCGTGTACGAAGTACTGCAGACACTTGCTCAACCGATCCATGAACGGAGTGCCGGGCGTAATACAGTTCGAGTCAAAGTGGCTTCCCTTCTCCTTCTCCGGCGGCAGTATTGCACCCTTGACTGCGAGCTCCTCGCGAATACGTGCCACCTCGGCTGCCTTCTCGGCCGTCTCCTTGGACGCCCGGAAGCGACGCGATCGCTGTTGGTTCATCTTGGCGCGCGGTGCAACACCATCGATTGCCATGTACAGGACCTTGCGCGGTCGGACGATGTTCATCAGTCGATCGATGCACTCGAAGATGGCGATCATCATCTCATCCTCGTTCTTGGGTGCCGGTTTATCCTCCGGATGTGTGCACGGATGGATGATACCGTTCATGTCCAGGTACAAATTGTCAAACTCCACCCGGTTCGGGTTCGCGTCCGAAAGGTTTTCGTACACGACATTGCCCTCGTCGTCAACGGTCTGCATAATTAGAGTAGAGGAATGAAATCAACCTAGCGTCCAACTTTCCGGCGAAAACACCGTCCCTCTCCCACCGACAGAAGCAAACCCACTCACCTTCTGCTCGACGCACTCGATTATCACGGACGGATATTTACGCGACAACCAGCGGAAAAATGCTGGTACTCCCATGATGCGAACGATTTGGCTGTGGTTTTTGTTACAATTATATTCACTTCCTAATTTATTCGAAAACTTTCACTATCGATGCCCTCAATGTTTATGCACTTGCCAATCTTTCCACGAGCTTGTGGTGCTGTCACGTTTTACGGCTGCCAAAATGCAACTGTCAGTTGATTGACAGGTACGCTTTGACAAATCTTGTTTCTGACACAAGGTTACAAATTACTCGAAAAGTTAAATGAGCAAACATTTACATTTTAATTGTCCATTAAAAGCTTTTGTAAAACGCTGATAAAACATTTTAAGGTAGAAACACCTTGCTAGTCCATGAACCAAAAAATATTATTCTCAGCGTATAAACCAAACTGGCGTATCACACGTAGCAACCGTCTTTGTCCTACCTGTTGTATTAATAGTCAGTGGAGCGCTGATCAGGAATTTAGAAAGGAAAATAAAACTTCATCAAAATTTTCGTCATCACAACACATCCAGGGCCCTGTACCTATCGTTTCATGAAAACTTTGGTTTCCATAGACGTGCAGTTCACTTTTCAAGGAGTTTGTATCCCTACTGCAGACAGTGTTATACAAAGATTGAAATAGTTTTCTCTCACGATTGCTCTGTCTGTGTGCGTTCTAGGTTCCGAAACGAAACGAAAGGTCATACGTGAATAGAGTAGCAGAGCTGTAGGTAGAACGTTGCTACAAGCAAAAGAGAAATACTACGACCCTATATTTCGTTTGTGCAATACTACTGGCAATAGTAGAAATCAGGAGTGCTATCGAAGTGGTAAAGGCGTAAAAGTTGGATCCAGCTTATGTAAGGAACAATCGTCTCTGTTTTGTTGTTGTTTACATTCCGCCCGTGAGTTCATCAGAAAGTAGTAAAAAAAAACGGCACCACTCTATCGTTTCCTTGCAGGATGTGCCCAGCGCCACAAATAAACCAGGAACGGATTGCTTGTTAAATACACGATAGCTGGATTACCACACTCTTGCCGGGTTACCCTGGCAGCGGGAAGCGCAATCGCGAGGAAATGTTGCCGTTTCTGGATGAGACTGACGAGTTGTTCAATTACTGGAAGCTAGTGGTGCTGATCGTTATCTATTTTGCGTGGCGTTCGACCTACGTTCGAGAAGATCGCCCGAATGCTGCAGTGCTCGTGATTGAAAACAATTTAGGTCGCTTGAACAGCATACAGCCACACAGTGTTACCACGATCATACGTAAGCACACGATTGTGGCAAACGATTGGCACGCAAATACAAACTTTGCTTTCATTATTGCAGTGCGCAGCTCCTCACAGCAGTCCAACATATCGAACGTAACCGAAACGGAAGAACTCGATCTTGAGAACGACAGCATTGCTTCCTCGATCGATAACATCACACAGTCCATACTGACGGAGGCGTCTGAATCGGCAACTGGGCTTGATTTAAGTGACACCGAGGGATACCCGGGCGTTGTAAGTGCCCCCGTGGTCGAAACGTTCCACGACGCTGGACCGGAAGAAATTATACAACAAATGGATGCCACGGAAAGCGAAGTGCCCAACGCAGCGCAGGAAGCGACACAAGCCGATTCATCGGCGGTTGAAACAATCGCCGGTTTGAGACAGCGGCCAAACGCTACCAGCAACATCGCTAGCCCTAGCGATGGGGAGAAATCCTCCAAACTCGTCAACAGTAGCGCAGACAAACCAAGCGCTTCGGGCAGCAGTTTAAGTGATCCACCACTACCCACCAAACCGATACGGATCAAGCTGAAATATCTAAACGATGATTCGAAACTTGTGGAAGGAAATCTGAATGAGGGCATCGGTGAGTTTAAGCGACGCAATTTCACGCTGGAACTGGCGGCCCACAAGCTCGTAAGATTAGTATTTAACGGGCACGTGCTGCAACCGGATAGTAAGACCCTTGCCGCCTGCGGTTTGTTCGATAATTGTGTTGTCCACTGTTTGATACACAATCAAAAATCGGCCCTTAATGGTACCACTACCGATCGGCCTACCGAGGGTATGATCGGAGAGCACCATAACCACGAGCAAGGTCCGAGCAGTGGGATGAACAATGGTGACAGTGGCACAGACGCGGATGGGATAGCTGACGGTCGGCGCGGCACGGATATGAGTAACAATCGGTCTGGCACGCGGTATGGCACGTACTTTATCTACATTGGTACGCTCGCAGTCACTGCGGTTATTCTCTACGGATGGTACTGTCGCTTTCATTATGGCCACCTTTTTAATTTAAACTCCACGATTGGACTTATCGTGACGACCACTACGTTCCTGATCATGATGCCGACAATTATTCTTGCGGATAGCAACACGCCGAACTAAACGGGCAGACACTGAACAAATTATTCTGGCCGGCGTCCTAAAAACCATATTCTTTTACTCAATAACACACACTCGGTGCACGTGTGCGGACGCACATGTGCCGGCCACTTACACTCTGACCCTTCAGAGCCATGTTTATTTATCGATGGTCTATGTTGTTTGATATCTATACATGCTCCTTGTTTTGTACATAATGTGATCCAATAAAAGGTAAACCTGTAAACGAACCATGATCAAAAGTAAACGTTAAAAAGCTATAAACGGACACGGAAAACGTCTAACCGTTAAATGTGTGTAGTGGATGAGGTTGGAAATTCCACCAAAGGTGAAAATACATTTCGAAATGGGAAATCGATGCATATTTCCAGATGAAAAATTCCAGCTTCAATTTTTTTAACAAAAAAAAATGTATTAGATATTTTCAATAATTATTCACTACGTGTTACTGCTCCTTTAAAGGGCACCATACTACACACATCATTTCTCCTACATGACGTCACAAGTTTGGCATTCTTGCCGCCACTGTCATTGGTGTTTGCTAAAACTGGCCACGATGGTCGAGTGATTACAGACTGCAAAAAGTGTGCAGTACAAAGTTGCAAGTGCATTCGCATACAAGTTTCCGAAACGAAAGGTCGTATGTAATGTACCGGTCAGTTGAATTACGTGAATTGCGCAATGCATTCGATGCATTTTCCGTGTGGATACTCTTGCGGTAAGATACGTCAGCAAAGAAGCGTGACTCATCCTAATAATTGCTCTTCACTTTCCTTGCAGGAACGCAACAACTGCAGGCGGTGTCAATCTGTTACACGGGAAAAAGGTAGATCCAGCGTTGTACAACTTTCTGGTGGCTCGCGTGGATAATGGAATAAATGAGAAACCCACGATCGCAATTTTGGAATACCATCTGACCAAAGCTCAATTTGAAGCGGTGCAAGAAAACACTCGAAAAGATGCAATCGAACGAATGGTACAGTTTTTAGACATTTCACCACTGAAGTACTCACTTCAACATTATCTCTACATTACCAACGAACGGCCACCGATAGAGTTTGTGCCCTCAAGTATGACCCTTTTGAACAGCGGCGAACTACATTCGTATGACTTATCGAGCATTAGCAGGAACGATCTCTGCACAATAAGTGCCTCACGAGAACTACCCGATGGATGGAACAGAAATGTATATACTATTGCCCAAACTATCCGCCAAGGCAGCAAAATCATCTCGTGTAAATCGGCGTCGATTCAACCTTTACGCGAAATAATCCATAACGATGCAGTACCCGTTAACGGAATCAAACTGGCAGATCTATCCGCCGTGCTTAACACCGATAAAGGGCGTGGAGCACCACTAGGACTGTTTCTCGTACGACAGGCGGAATTGGAAACTATAAGGCTTTACGTGAAAAAATGTAGCGTAGACCGGTTGGAAGATGTTACGCCCGATACTTGGTTCCTGGTGAGTGACATTATTCCATTCGAGACCGACTTTCCACACCACTTGACCGTGCACGAGGTATCGTACGTGACCGATTACGGAATAGTATTTTGGATGCGCTGCCGGGGACTACCGACACCGATTGGGACCCACTTCACCGTCCACCATTGGGAAGAGCACGATGCGGTACTACCAGCACCGGCCTGGCTGAATATCCTCGTATCGAATGTTACCGATGGTAGTACGACCTTTCTGGGACGCCTAGCTGCAAACGCGAAACGTGCGAATCCCTTTCAAATGGTTGCCCTCTTACAGGCTGCCGATATGGTGGAAGCTCTACAAAAGCAACCCATCGCATCGTGGATTGATGCATTATGCCACTTATTGGGGGCTGAAAGCGAAGATGCACGACACGTCGTAGCTACCGTTCCGATAGTGCTGTTTGTGGATCATGCATTGGCGGATGATGGTTCAGACTATGTGGCACAAACGTTGGTGCAGTTTATCAACCTAATCGACGATAACGGCAGCATTCAAGGAAGATTAAATGTGTGGATTGTAGGTGATGATGTGCTATGGACACGATTTGCTACCACGTGTACGCATGCAGCCATTAAGCATTGCATGCCCAAACTAGACCACGAAGAGCAATGGAAGGAGTGCTTATCGCAAATGGCAACGAATGATAGTTCTTCAAATATAAAAGACGCTCTCAAAATCATACCCGTTGATAACGATCGCTTGCGAGGATGTGCCTTTTTTGGAAACATATTTACCTGTAACGTCCTGGCAGAAAACATTACCGATCGTGGGGATGGCACTATGAGCGGATCCCTGGCAAACTGGTGGATCGAGGCAATGGAACAATATGTGTGGAAGCATATCGCCCCGCCCGAAAGCAACGATTTGCAGAAGCTAGAGCAACATTGTTACGAGCGTGTGTTTCTACCGAGCACTGATCAAAAGAAACATTTTTCATCCCAGAGTCCTGTAAAGCATCGAACGATTCAGAAACTGCTGGCAGTGCAACATCTAGTCAAACATCCTGCATCAATCGAGCTGGCGAGCTTTCAACGAGTCGGTTACTTTCTAATGGATCTTTTACTGTTCCGACATAGTGCGGTCGGGATAGCAGTTCTATCTCGTGATGTAGAAACCGTGCGCCAAAGCAGTCGAGAAGAGTTACAATCAGTTAACGACTGTTTGCAACGAAACCTTCTGCACATTGTACACAACTGTCCGGATATTGCCGATGTACTGCTATCTGCAGAAGTGCCCTTGGAGCAGCAGTGTGCCCCACAGCTGAACCACTGGACACCGTTACAGATGGCATTAGAGCGTAATGATTGGCCACTCGTAGATCGTCTACTAGCAAAAGGCGCCAAAATGCCAACCCAGGAAAACAAACTGCGTACCATGCCGGTGTCAGAATTGGAGGACCTGTTTAGCTGCTGCATTGCCGATAGCTGCACAACACTGATTGTGTGGATTTTACAGCACCGACCCGATTATCGAATAACTCACGAAAACGTGTTCACCTTATCGGTGTACGAAGAATTCGAAACGGAGCTTCTCTTCCGTGTGTTAACGATTGCCCAGGAGCAAGGATTGACAGTTAAGGAACCGGAACCGTATCGGTACATCTTTGGAAACAGTGCACTGGACAATGCGGTGCATGATGAACGCATCGAGCTGGCTACCTTTCTTGTCGATCAGCTACACTTTGAGGCAACGGATGCGTTTAACGAGCTGCAGACACAGTTCCAGAACAATCCACGACTCATGGACTACAAACAGTTGCATAGGCATTGTGATTATGGCGATTTATGCAAAGTGCAGCAAATGATCGAAGAAAAGGGACTTGATCCACAGCAAGAGTATGATGGAAGTAACATATTCATTCGAGCAGCAGCCAGCGGATGTCTAGAACTGGTACAGTACCTCTTCGAGACGCACGGTTTCTGCAAACGGATTGATGGGCGCGATCAGCACGGCGACTCTGCTTTGACACAAGCGATGATCCGCGGACACCAGCCGATTGTGCAGTTTCTGCGCAAGCATAAAGCAACTGTTGATTCTTCGCGCATCCATCAGTATTCAAATTTGGTCACAGATGTAGGCATCAATATTGATACTGAAGACTTCCTCCAGCTGATAGCATGCGACCGGGAAACACTGAGCAGTTTAAACATCGATTATTACAGATACGAGAGCGGAGAACTGTTGCTACACTTCTACATCCGATATGCGGATGAACCGAACGAAGATACGTTCCGGTACTTACTATCCCAGTACGACAATATAGACATTCGGACAGACGTTACGTCGGAATTGCGATACGGAGAAACGCCCTTACATCTTGCATTCCAGAACGGTAACAAACTGTACAGAAGGATATTGCTCGAGTCGGGTGCCGATATTCATGCGAAATCACTTCGGCATGGCCTGACATCGTTGCACTACGCCATTATGGGTAATGCCGACCGGGAAACTTTACAGCAACTCCTGGACGTGTATGGATTTGATGTAAATACGCGCGATGAGCGCGGCCGAACTATAAGCCACTACATGCCCCTAAAGGCAGAATTGTACCGTTGGCTTATCGAGCGGTATCAGTTTGATCCGAATGCACGTGATAATAGTGGTCAAACGGTGCTACACCACAGGGTTATTGAAAATAGCTTTTTTGTGCGGGAAAAAGTTGAATTTCTCCTGCAAAACGTACAACTTTCTCAATCGTGCACCGATAACCGTGGACGACTGCCGCTTCATTACGCGGCGGAGGCAAACTGTAGGGAAATAGTTCGATTGCTTCTAAAATATCGCCAAGATCTGTGCCACATTCCAGATGGTGAGGGTTTGACCTCTGTACAGATCGCACAAAATTTAAATCATACCGCAATCGGAGATTTATTTCGCAGCTTTTAGACCGATTGCTGCTACACAACCTGCTGGACAGTATGAGTACGGATATATGTATGTTGTTGCAATAAAATTTATTATACAAAAATATATCCCTTCCGCTCCTAGTTCAACCATAACGGAATTTAAACAGATCCTTAACGGACGATATTTTACTTTACACTAACATCGCACAATAGACCTTATGTTTTCCGCACAACAGATATAGCGTGTGCCAGAGCTGGGCAAGAGAGTGCGCGATCATATTAAACAGCTGGCCGGCGAAGCACAACTTTAACGCGTGAGAATTGTGTAGGTTTGAGAATGAGAAAACCAAAAGTTATAGCTTAAACGGACTTTCGTATCTAATATTACGCTACGGCTGAAGTTTTCGAGTGCCGTACTTTGTTGATTGTACACCGTACTAGGCTAAAATTCCACCTCGAAATAACAACACAGGAACCAGTCTCAAAAGTCCCTCTGCCGGTGGAGTAGAGATCAGTTTGGTGGATTGGGATGCTGAGCCGCTCCTATTACCGGTTGTTGTGGTGGTGGTGCTGCTGCAGCAACCGCAGCAGCCCCCAACACTGCTCCTGAACCCTGCACTGGTACCGGCTGCTGTCCTGCGAATCCCATTGCTGCAGCTGCAGCTGATTGGTTCAAGAATGCCACGTTAAACGGTTTCAACCGTCCGGCCGTGTTTGCTTCTAGGCTGCCCGAAAAGGCAGACGGACAGGGCGACATGCAAGGCGTGGAGCAGTGGCTATTGCTTAGGTCACACTGATCCAGCTCACGGATCAGTTCGTCTGCCGTCGGTCCACCGATGGTACGTTTGGGTTGTTCCTTCTTTTTCGATATCTCTAGCGCCGTCGTGAGATCCCACATCTGTATGGCACCGTTACAGTGACCGGAAAGAATGAAACGACGCGGTCTCGATCCCATACGCGAACCTTCGCATTCATGCACGCAGAAGGACGTTATGGTGGTGCCGTCGACGGATCTGATCAAACAGATCCGCTCCCCGTTCGAGGCAAGCCGTACATACAGCTGGTCCGTATCAGGGACGACCTTTTGCACAAATATCTGCTCATCGTCCTGTTCACCGAACGGGCCGAAATCGTTCCCAGCCGAATAGCTAAACGTCGAATCCACTGCTTCCAGGGAAACGATCTGGAAGAAATGGAAAAATTGAAATATATACATGGAAACGCCAGCCAGTGCCAGGACATTACCTTAAACGATGCTTCCGGAGTCGAACCCGGCTGTGTGGAGATCATACCCCGAAACCGTGGCACCTGCCAGGTACGAACGTGGTTGTACTCACTGCACACCGAAATCAGAAACTTCTCCGACAGGGTCACCTTCGTTACTGGGCTCTGGTGTACGGTGAATGTTTGGAACAGCTGTGGTCCATGCCCTACCGTTTCGGGATGCTGCACGATCACACGCACTGATCCGGATCGTGTACCGTACGCAATCTCGATCCAATTTCCCGAAAGGCCTGCCAAGCAAACAACGAATGGATGGAACATATTAGAATGAAAGCAATGTTTGTAAGAAAAACGAAATGCAGAAGATAACTTCGAAACGAAATGCAAACAAAAACCACACAAAGACTATGGACGACGTGGAATAGGTGAACGTATTTGGAATTAAACAAGGAATTTTACTCCTCTTCTCTATGTTAGTAATTTTTATTGAAGATTGTTTCGCCTTTCCATTCAAATACTTGGTCAACTAGTGTGCACACGATTCAATTCTATTAAAATTATAACTTATTTGGTCCGTTGTTTGCGAACTTTAAGATACGGAAAGCATTAGGAGGGCAGTTACAAACACACGCACGAGCTTGATTCCTAATTGACACAGTAAAATCCAAACTAATACCACCACCAGTGTCCCACTCCGGAAAGGATACATATTAGTTTAGTCGTTGAGAACACATCCAAAATTATAAACCAAATCAAACACAGTATAAGATACACACGAAATCTGCAACTGTATCAAATCATTCACATGCTATGATAATACGTTGGGTATGAGTATTGATTGAATGGTGCGAAACGATAAGATGACAAATGGCAAAACAGCAAAACTGAACAAAACAACGAAACGATCATATTTTGCACCGTAAAAACGGAAACGTAAAACGTACAAAACAATAAAAAGCGGATTTGCATGAACAGCGCTTTCGCGGCAGCTTGTGCACAACAGCTCTATTCTCTCTCTGCTTCAAAATAAAAAAGACAGTTTACCTTCCTTTACACGATCCGCGGCTAACGAGCCCAAAACGATGCAAAGACATGCAATCAATGCAATTGCCAAATAAGCCAATTGCACGCATGGCAGTAGGAAGGAAAAATAAAAGAGAGAAAGAGAATCAGTACATAACCTGAACCGTATCGTGTTCTTAAGCTGCGTGTTGCGAATTTAATCGTTTGTTTTTAGATAGGCACGTTGCGACTAATGCGACAGCTTTTCCTGTGCTTTGTTTCAATGCCGTATACGGTTTGGTGTATCATCTATCAGGTGTATCTTAAATTTTGCGAGAACAAAAACCACGTAACGGAAGTCAAACGTAAAACAAAACAAACCGATCAAAGAAGAGATGATGGATGTTATTAAATATGAATGCGAAAGATATTTTAAATGGTACGCAAATGTCCGTTTTTGCAAATGCGGGGTGAGGGTAATGGTTGTGTACGCATTAAAAAGCAAAATCCTTTCTCGGTATTTCGGTTGAATGTGTAATCGTGTTATCGTGTACAAGTGAATTCCCAGTGCCGTAGCCCTCGGAGCGTGAAGACGCATTGGTGGTGGTGGTGGTGGTGATGTAATACTTCGTAATTGTGATAATCGTGTAATAATCGTGCATATAGTTGTGCGTGGTGTTGTGGAAAAGAAAGAAAACTTGTGAGCAAATGAGTTCTAACAGGGGTGAGGGGTAAGCCAATAGCGCTACACAGGAGGACACGAACGTTAGATTTGCAACAAACTAATCTTTGTGATACGAAAATTGTCTACACAAAAGGGACACACTAGAGGTTGATTCTTTATGGCACACTTACTTGTTGTTTTCGGGGTTAGATACACCGAGATGGCCGTTATATGATCGTTGGAAGGATCCTTGTACAGCTCCGTCACTAACAGATCATTGTCCTTCATGCGTAGTGGAAATTTCTGCATATCTTAAAACCAAAAAAAAAAAAACAACAAAGATTAGTTGCTATTAATATTTAGTTGCTTAGTTGCTATTAATATTTAACATTCTCCGACACACACCGGCTGGTACTTACCGATATAATAGATGGAACCGTTATTGCAACCCAGCAGCAAAAAGGATCCGGCCGTATCGAAGGAAAGTATCGGTACGAGATCCTGAATCTGCCAGTGCTGCGTCATCGCATGCCATACGCCGATCTTGCCGGACGACGACAGTGCAACCAGCTGGCTGCCGATGAAGAACAAATATTCGACGCGCACGTGTAAATTGAACGTGCCAACTTCGATCTTGCTGCCATCCTCCGAGATTCCCCACAGCCGTATCTGACTGCCGCACGAGATTGCTACCATTTTGCTGTGTGACTGTTCACCTGCGGACGTTGCCAGATTCATCTTCGCATTGATCGCAATCCGCTCGATCGTGGTTTCGATGTACGGCGAGACGAAGATCTGCTGCCAGCCGGAATAGTCCTTCAACCGGTAGCACGTGACGAAATGCGCGTACGCTACTGAGATCCAGTTGTGATGTGCCTTGATGATCTGCACTCTCATCGGGTCAGCCCATCCGGTGCCCGTAGTGCCGGGACCAAATAGCAGGCCTACCTCGTTGCGTATGTACTTGTTCAGATCAACGGACGAATTGCGCGAATGGCGCATCAAATCGAGGGACGCCGTGCGCGAATGTCCAGGCATCCACTGGGAGTTTCGATTACCATTGCCACTGTAGGACACCCGCAAATCCCATGATGAGTTGCGCGAGTGACCAGTATGCCTCGAAGAACCGTTTCCGCCACTGCCGGAGGCACCTCCTCCGCCAGTGGCAGCTCCGGCTCCCGTTCCACCGTTGCCACCACTGCCGCTGGTAGAAAGGCCAGCAGTTACGCCTTGAGAAAGCTCCGGAACGCGAACCATCGAGCCGGGTCGTGGATTGGTTTGACAAATACCGCCCGGACCAGTGGACGGCCCTGCAGCATTCTGTGGCAAAGCTGTTGAGTGCGATGCATTGGGTTGCTGGTGTCTCTGTTGACTGTTCGATGGACCCGGAACAGGATCTGGCCTCGATTGTTGCGTCGAAGAGCTTGCCGAAGTGTACGAACTTGTAGTCGCCCCACCCGCACTTATCGAGCTGCCCGATGAGCCCGAGGATCCGTTCGGAATTTCTTGAATGGGAATATCTACAAAAGGGGAAAGTATTTGGTTCGAATTATTCGCATTAAAAAAGTTTCTCAAACGGTCTACTTGGAGCGGGAAGGTAGCCATAGAACAGAACATCGCCACAGCTCGACTGATCCATCTCCTCACACAGCATAAGCCGTTTGATCAGCGGTGCAATATTGTAAAACTCGGCCTCATGGCGAAGCACTCGAATGTCCACTGACTTTATATCGATTTCCTTCGTTCGCAGGTAGTTCAGCACCAGGCTGAAGAGCTTCGGATCCCGATCAATGAAGATAGCGTCCGTTTCATCTCGCAAACTGTAAAATTTAGGGAAAAATGCAACATTTGATGCATTCCTGAGCATATCTGTTTTCCTTTTTGGGGCACATATGCACTCCTCACCTCGATATGCGCCCGTTCAGAAGCGAGGTAAAGAACGTATCCGGTACCCAGGTGAGTGTTTGTCTCGAAGTAGAGAATCTTGTGCCACCAACGTTCAGGTGCACTATATCACCAATGTTGCTAGCGTATGCCATTTTGACTAGCACAAACTGGCATATAATCGGATTCCTACTGATCGATCGGAATGCAGACCTAAACTTTCTGGCCTCCTTTGCGAAGCGCTGGAACGGACTTTTTACCGCGTGTATATGCACAGCCCATGCACATCAAACCCCCTACTGTCGGTCCCACTCGATTCACATTGCCGATTGTACTTCCCTTACACTTTATTAACTTAACAACACTGGTTTTAGCATGTTTTACTCTACGATAAACTTTCTACCTATATGCAAAAATTTTCACAACAAAAAGGGAATGGTTGGGTTCATGGCGAGGCAAGAAAAAGTTGATGACGGCTACTGTCAAATTGGTGACGTTAGTTGGATTTTTACTTTTTTGAGGCACTATATATTCGTTATTGTTGTAAAATTGCCTATTTCCAAGCCCGTTTCAAATTGATCAGTTTTGTTTAACTTAATGTTGTTCGTCCACCTTAAAAACCAAGCGATTTTTCCATGAAATGTGCTTATGTTGTGTTTTTTTCGTGGAATGTGACGTTGCTCAATTAACCCTTGAAGTGACTGCAACAGCTGTCAAACATTCTAACTTTGAGCAAGGGGAAAGGTGATGGGTAGGTTGTTATTGTTGTTGTTTGTTTTCTGCGCTGCACTATTTACGGCCGTGCATAAATTCTTCCTCCCGCTACAAGCGATCGGTGGAGCATTTTGTTGAAACGTTAAGCTTTTTTCTTGTCCCACCAATCCCTGCACCATCCCTGCCGCAGGTGGTGGTTTGCTGCCGTATTGCCTGGCTTGTCCAGACGAATGCCAAAGTGGAACAGCTGGTACCGATTTTGCAGCGTTTGGATCTGTTCGTGAGAATTTGGTCTGCCGGTATGGCAAACGAGATTTCCACGGAGCAGTATCCCAGCGAGGCGACCGATACTGTGACGGTTTACCTATCGCCCTTCGTATCGGTGGGAGCCTGTTTTGTGATATCCGTCATTTATGTTGCCAGCTTGTACGTATGGAATTCCAAACACGACCGGTAAGACAACTCACTGCTCAGCTATTGCCTAACGTGAACGCCAACTCTCCGGCACGCAAACCTACATTCCCGCATCAACTGTGTAGTAATAGAACCTGTGTTAATCGTGTCCCATTTTAGCGACCACCCTTCAATCATAAAGCGACGATTTTTTAGCGTGTTTGTGGTAATGCTCGTTGCACCATTTTTCGTGCTAACCCTCACCAGTAAGGACGTGTTGCAGCACTACACCATGTGGCAGATAATGGGCTTCCGGCAGGAGGGACTATTTACCGCCATCTTCGTACCGCTGCTCCTTACGATGGTGCTGTTTCTCGGTCCGCTCAGCGTGCAGCTATCGAACGGTATCTGGCGCATCTATTCCGAGCCAATGTACTGGATGAATGCGGTGCGCAATTTGGTGTGGCTGCGGAACCATCTCGTTGCGCCACTGTCAGAAGAGTTCACCTTTCGTGCCTGTATGTTGCCCCTGCTGCTGCAAACGTATCGACCATCGGTCGCAATGCTGATCACGCCGCTACTATTCGGACTGGCGCATCTGCATCATATCAAGGAGCGCCTTCAGAAAGGGCGCCCTCTGAAGGAGGTACTAATACTGTCGTTCTTCCAATTTTTCTACACAACCATCTTCGGCATCTATTCGGCACACCTGTTTGTACGGTCGGGACATTTCGTCGCACCGTTCATCGTGCACGCTTTCTGCAACCATATGGGGTTTCCTGACCTTCAGGAGGTGTTATCCCAATCGCACCGTAAAAAGTATCTATTCATTGGATTCTACGTGCTCGGGTTGGTGGGATGGATCGTTTTGCTACCCACGCTAACCACTCCGAGCTGGTACACTAACAATCTCTTCTGGGCAGGGGAATTATAACCTCCCGGGGAAGTTACGATTGTGCCATCATGCTTTATGTCTATCTGTTCCGTATTTCTTTCCATTATGAGTGCTATGTGTTCCATGTTCTGACCTGCCTGTCCAATAGCTTAGTGTTAGCCTTCGGCCTGTTAGCCTGTTGGGCTTAGTGTTGAGTGTTAGCCTAATTTTTTTCATCGTACCTTCATGTGTTACATGTTTTGTTTGTCGAACAAACGTTATTTAATTACGATTTCATATAAAGCTAGGCCAACACATTTCAATACATTGTGAACTTTCCACGTCGATTCTACTATTACGCGTGATCAGTGTAGGGGTGACATTTCTTACCTAGACTAATTTATTCGTACTCCAATCCCAAGGGGTTTTCCTAGCTAGTGTAGCACCATTATGAAGCTGAATATGGTTCTGAGCCATTAATAGGAAATGGTTAACAATACGGACACCCTAGTGCACTTCGAATTAAAGATATCATAAACATGAGTCACATCACATGATGAGAAGAGGACTGTTTTGAGGAATGTTTTATGTCGAAATAAAGTATGGTTATTAGCTGCAAATATCGTAATGGTAAAGATAAATCTGTCACCTCTTATCCTGTACCGAACAAAAAGCCTCTTTTCCTTTTGCACTTCCTGTAAACGCGTTTCAAGACCATTCAAAATACAATTTGCAACCAATCAAAAAAGAGGCGAAAGCGACCCCTGAGGTCCAAAACCTCTATAATCTTTCAAGCAACCAGCAACCGACCAATCCAAAAGTTCTCATTACCATGGCAACGCGCGTAGTTCAGCTGATAGTAGAGCTCTACAAATGTGTAGGTTTAAAGTGTCATCCGCCGTGCACCGTGTAGTCGCGACTTTGGCCTTTTCCCGATCGGTGACAGTCGCCGCAGTTTGTAAACAGAACTGCTTGAAGAAAGAAGCACTTGTTCGGAGGGAGAATAGTTGTGAAAATAGTTCTCGTTTTCTCGTGCGGTAGCACGAAATGAGCGGAAGCACAGAAAGCACAGAAGTGGACAGCGCTAAGCAAGCGCTCATGTTGGCGCTGGGCGACAAGTGGACCATGTACTTGGCCAATATGAAGCTCTGGTTCCGGAAGAAACACTCAAAGGAGGAGTTTGACCTCGAGTGTCGGAAGTTGTTTAGCTCCAATCAGCTGCATCTGCACAACCGCTTCCTGTTGGCGATTCTGAACAAAATTGATGCCGTTTCTGTCCCGCAATCGACGGGAAATCAATACGAAGGAGCACAAATGGTTTCACCCTCCAGTGTGTATGGAACTAGCGGGGACGGTACGGGATACAGCTGTATGTCCTCGATGCAACAGCATGACGGGCGCACCAGCAAGAAACGCAAACGTTCCTCTAAGTCGTCATCTGATCGGTCCACTTTCGAACCGATGTCTCCGTACGATTACATCTCACGTGAACCGATCAGCGCGGAACAGGACCATGGCTTTTCCACACTGCCCACCTTGCGCTATGCCGCACAGGAGCTGTTTCTGCCGGATAATGGGCTCGTGCTCGGTCGCCTGCTCGTCGGTGCTTGGGAGCACGGTCTGGCCAGTGCTGACGATGCTGCCGTAGAGCTTATCGTGAACTCGGTGCAAGTGTTGCTGAAGAATATACTCTCCGCCGTAATTATGGCGCGCAAACACTATCGCGTCACGGCAAACGGGACATTCTACTATGACGCGGGCCGTGATATGGACCATATGGATGTGCGGAACACTGTAACTAAAACAAAGATCGATGACGAACCTATGGAGCTGGACAGGGAGATTTTATGCTACGTTAAAACCCCTCCTACAGATTCCACGTTTTTGGCCAACTGTGAAAATTTGTAAGTCATTAAACGCGCTTCACCATGACATACACGGAAGGGGTTTAATTTTTTCGACCCATTACAGGTACCCTAATGTGAGCCGCAAAATAAACGCCCTAGAACTGTACAGAGCCCTGGAGGATCGGAACCTTATCTCATCACATTCGGTGTATTCAACGAACATAGAACGCATCTCGAGCCGTCTATCATAGCATCAGCAAATGTATTCGCAGGATTGAATGGATCTGAAAAATGAATGACATGAGCAGTAATAAACGTTCATCAAACAACACGTACACTATACTATTGTGGGATACAAGTGCATCTTGTAAAATATATTTATCTGCATCCACACTCAAAAAGGATGATTTTCGATGTGTTATTCATAACGCATGACCACTGTGGCTTAAATGGTTGCTTCGACTTTCCGCAACAACCGTTTCAACTGTACTATATTCATGTACGGCAATGTGTTGCTTCATTATACACAGCTTATCCGTTACATACCCACATACTGCACAGTTCAAGGGACCTTCACGTAGTGCCTTTATGTAGGAATCTGGACGTTCACGAATCTTTCCATGAAGTTTTAGCTCGGCAAACACAGCTGACATAAAAATGATACCCAAAAAGCTACTTATAGACTGTTATAGCAAAAAAAAAATCGTTACACGAAAAAGACGATATACCTTCGTGTGATTGGAAAATCTCGGAGTTGAAAATTGTCCAGTGATGCCGTCGCTTGAGGCTGGGGGAAACAAAGTCCTTTGAAATCACGTGCATATGCAATCGTTTCATGTGGGGCTTTAGGTGGTATCCAAAGTTGAATTGTTTCTTTTCAAGTCCAAAGTCCTCAAGGACTCCTTGCGCAAGCGAGTACATATCCTCCAACAGCGCCGCGTCGTCGATCGTGAGCTGAACCGCAACAGGCAAATCAACGAGAGTCAAAATAAAACTTTTTTATTTCGGTAGTAACGGCCTGGCCGTATTTCAAATACAGTTATTCTTTCGCGAACAAGTTCCTCCGCAATGCGCATTGGATATTTACCTCATGCAGCGTATTTATATCCTTTCTTGGTAAAACTAGAAAGTGATAACGAGCCTTGGGATGCAGATCGCGTATGGCGATGGATTTATCTGTACTTTTAAGGTGAAAAGACTCATCCTCCAATTCGCGCACCAGTTGATATGACCAGTGTTCACGCACCAACCGGGCAAATCCTTCCTCAGTACTGGTCATGATGAAACTTCTTTTGAACGTCTTTCGATGTCGAGAGTCGAACGGCAACTGAAATTTTACACTAGCTGAAATATGCACCATACTCGGAAGCCACAAGTGATGATCGTTCCCGGAATGCACCGGGTAGGTACGTTCCGCTCCTTAAACCGAACGATCCGAACTAGGTTTAAAGTTTTAAATGGGGTAGTTCGGAACAGTAGGTTCAGTCCGGACGAAACGGAAGAAACCCCGAATAAGAGAAGCTACCCCAGTGCCTGTTTAGAAAACATTTGGCTCCGTTCCGTTACGTTCCTTTTTTCGAATATTTCCCAACACTAGTTTCTGCTGTAAGGCCTGGGTTTAGTGTTCTTTTCATTTGGCTGCACATTTACGTTCACGTTGCGTATAATGTACAGCCCGAGTGGTTCTTATAATGTGTTTGAAATACTTTGTTAGCCGTTTCTGAATAAATAAACAAACGATTGGTACATTGTCGTTAATTGATAAACAAATCGATACTTATTTGATTGTGTACGAGTTTTTTTCTAATTAATTAAATGCGCTGGAATTAAACGTGGTATGCATATGGGTGAGCCTCGCCACGGTCATTTTGTAAATGGGTATTCTAGAGGCAAAACTTTAACATATTCCTCAAGCATGGTAAAGGCACTTCAAAGAACTTTTCCTATCATAGATGATTAGTTGAAGAAGTGATCAATTTTCGTTTGAACTTTTCATCATTCATTAATAAATACTTCTTACTACAAATACGATTAGTTGATAAATAAAAAGAAGCTGCTACGTTCATAGAGACGTCCGACTTCTGTGCCAAATCTCAATTAAAAGCGGGCCACATGAAAACACTGGCCGTAGTAGTAAACCGAGAAACATGCTCGCGTTACGTAAATTTGCAAACTAAATTTGTAAATTTGTGTAAAGGAAGTTCTCATATATTACAAACATGTTATCGTACTCTTTGCACAGATGTTCCTTATGCACGCATTGATTATTCTGTCGCTCTGTTCCATACATCCTTCATGCTCGCCATTAGTTACTCCAGATTTGTGCAATTCTTCATTGGTTCCCATCTTTTCGCTGAAACTTTGTGCATGTCGGTAACACGTGGACGTACATATGTTGAATCCCGCCAACCATCCTATGCTGCTACGTTTCTCTCCCGCTTCGTGGAGAGCATAACACTGTGAGAAAGAGAAGCTGTCAAAGTAATCGCCGCGGCTTTCGATTGCAGAGAGCGAAACTTCAAAAGCATTTGTTTACGTTTGTTCACAATTTACGCAAACGCTTATTGCGTACAGCACCCAGAATCCACAGCATGGATTTAGAAAATAGTAGCATTTGTCGACTGTGTCTATGCTCAACGGCAAATGTTTGTTCACTGTTTGGTTCCAATGTAGACCCAGAGTTGTTAACCATCGTACGGCACAATGTCAGATTAGAGGTAAGCAATAGGGAGTTCAAATGCCCAAGAAAATCAGATACAAACAAACAGCTCTATGCATCTTTTCAGATTGCAAAGGATGATGCATTTTCGAAAATGATTTGCCAACAGTGTATTGCCAAGCTAAAAACGATTGAGCAATACATAAAGTTTTTTCGTGAGTCGGACCGTAAACTTCGCGATGCAATTATTAACCAGTCAATTCGTAAAGATCCAGCAAACGATTCCGAAACGGTACCTTTGTAAGTAACATTCGAAACTAGTTTTTAGAACAACTTTAACTAACAGCAAACATCCTCGGCCAATTCAAGTGAAACACAGCGATCAACAACCGGCCTGAAATGCTCGCAAGTTAGCAACGACACAAAGGTGGATAAGAGTACATGTTCAAAGGAATATTCTGAAGAGTTGTCCTCACGGCGTAGATCGAAGCGTATTCGCGTTCAGGATAAACGACCTGGTCAAACTCGTTACGACGCGGTGGGAGTTGATGAGGATGAATTCGATTGCGAGACTGATAGTGCAGATCGACCGTACAACGCACCAGATAGCGACTCCCTGGATAACCAGTTGTATCAAAGCGCCGATGGAGCCCAGCACACTAGCATGGAAGCTGATGGTTCTAAGCACCGAACAAAACGAACAAAGGATAAATCCGCACCTCGTGTGCCTGTGCTGCATGACTTCAAATGCTACATCTGCAACAGGGAATCACTCGGATCGCGAAAGGCGCTGATCGAACATTTGGCTACGCATGTCGATAAGCTTCCGTACACTTGCACCCAGTGCGTGATGGAAACGATCGTCCTAACGCGTGTGCGTACGCTGAACACGCACATGAAGATGCACGAACAGCCCATCAAGTGCGACTATTGCGATCGTCGCTATAGCAACGCGGCGGGAAAGTATTACCACACACATACGTATCATCTTGCCGGTGGAGCACCGTGCACCGTGCACTGCACGATCTGCGGCAAGCAGTACGGTTCGGAGGCAGCTCTGAAGCAGCACATGAAATACCACACAACCACGCTGAAATGTAGCAAGTGTGACCTAGTGTTCAATCACCCGAACAAACGGCGCAACCATGAGTTGACGCACAATGAGGACCGTGGGTATGAATGTGTCGTTTGCAAGAAAGTGCTGCAAACGATCGAATCGTACGATGTGCATCTGAAGAAGCATTCCCAGGAGCGGAGCTATCCTTGCACGCTGTGTCCGAAGAAGTTTAACACGTCGTTCAATCTGATACTGCATCTGAAGGTGCATGCAAAAAACTACAACTATCGGCCAGCCAAATCGTGGGTCGAGCATTACACGATCCTTAGCCGCGATCCGATGCAGTATAAGTGCAACCATTGCGATCGGTACAGCACGGATAAGGTGAACAACATGATCTCCCACCTGCAGGCACACTTTAAAGAGTATGAATGTGATCAGTGCAAACGATTGTTTGCCACAGCAAAGCAGTTGCGGGCGCATTATACGACGCACACGGGCGAAAAGTCGGAAATGTGTCAACATTGCGGGAAGTGCTTTTCGACCAAAAACAATTTGCGCATCCATTTAAAGTCTCACAAGCGTGAAAATAAGGCAACGGATGGGATTGTCAAAAACGATACCCTGTCTGCCATGCAGGAGTACGCTTCCGAGACATATATAGAGATCGAAACGATAGTTACCGACCCCAGCGTTAGTTAGTTGGACCGCAATAAAAGTATAGATTAGGTCGTACGTTAGATTACGCACCTATTTCTAGAACCGCTAATAAAACTTACGATATGTTAACTATAAAAACTAGAAGTTTTCTTTTACAAAATCTTACTTATTTTAATCAAACATAACATAATCCTCATTACTTCATAAGACACTGGTCGAGGTGTTGGTTGATTGATTTTACTGGCACCTTTTTACCGCAGATCGGGCAGTCACAGTCTTCCACCGCGGCAATGAATTCCACGTCATTGCCCAGGGACTCTTCGGGCGATGCATCATCGAGCACGCGCATTATATCGGCTTCCGTGTAGCCGCTGTCCCGCAGGACTTGCTGGCGCAGCGATGACATGGTGGGTGCTGGCATTTCCTGCGTACTGATATCTTGAAGCACATTTTCTATGTCCGCCTCGCCGTAGCCACAGTCGCGCAAAAGCTGCTGCTGAGCAGCAATCAATTCCGCTGCTTCCTTTTTCTTCTCCCTGGAGGTCGTTGAGGCTACTTTAGAGGGTGTTGCTTTCGATGTGGATGGTCGGCTACCATCATTGCTCGTTCCAGCGAAAGTGGCATTCGAGCTTTGCACTCTCGTTGCTGATGCTTTTTTCTTAGCAGTGGTGGTGCTGGTGTACTTGCCCTCGCCAGAAAGATGCCCATAGCAATCCTCAAGATGACCGCCGATCCTCGCACGGGACATTTTTTTGAAACACATCGGACACGAAACGATTTCGTCGTCCGGTTTTTCGATCTTGATCTGTGCGTTGGTGCGATTAAAGTCCTCTATCAGTTCATCGCTTTCGTTAAACAGTTCATCAATAACAGATCGATCGAGTAACGTATCATCGATCGAAGAGAGCTCCTCGTCCGCCAGCTCGTCGTCGTAGTCATCGTCAATTAGTACAATTTCATCCATCTCATCGTTGCCGAGAGAATCCTCTATTTCCTTCCTGATCGCATCCTGTCGCTCCTTTTTAATGTTTTCTACTGTTTTTTCTATCTCGGCTAGATCTATCTCATCAAATATGTTATCTGTATCGTCGGACAGCAGAATTGATTCCTCTACTGCGCTACTGGTGCTTGGTTTGGGGTTTCGATCAGTTCGTGGTTTCTTAGACACCGATGGTTTCACTGGAGGAAATTTGTCCAACAACCGACTTCTTCGTTCACCGGTACTGCCAGCAGAAGCGGTCCCCAGTACGAATCCCGTTCCCGAAAATACTGGCACCGGTGGTTGCTTTGGCTTTGATGTGGCCTCCTCGTCACTTGATAAATCTTTAAACTGTTTCACGTTGCGCAGATTACCCTCGGAGGCGGGTGTTTGAGACGGTATTTTTCGAGCTGTCGGGGATGGTTTTTCGATTTTGGGTGTTACGGCACGCGTTTGCGTGATGGGCGGCTTTCTAATCACCAGCGTGCCACCACCAAAGTTTGGCTTCGATCCGGGCGTGTAGGATGGCTTTTTAGCGGGAATGCCTTCCGAGGATCCCGAGTTGTTAAAGTAATTCGATATGACATTTTGCTGACTGTTCGGTGTTGATCTCGGTTTGGTGTGCTGTGGCCGTCGTGCTTGGCTAGGCGTCTGCGATCCTAAAATGTTTTCCTTATTGGTTACCGCACGCTTTCGCTTAGGGGAGGGCTCCTTTATTTTTATGAATTCGCCACCACAGGTTTTCTGATGCTCTTGCCACCAAAAGTCGTACGTTCCGGGTTTGCGGTTGGTTGTGCGCTTCACCAGACCATAGAACGGGTGCCGATGCTGACAAGGTCCGTTACATTTCCACCAATGCGTTTTGTACAGGTCCACTTCGTCGTGGAAGCTGTGGTAAACCTATAAACGTGCAAGGGTATACAAATATTAATAATTTCGTAGCGCTTCCCATCATCGCAATCGTCGAACATGCTTACCGTAATGTTGGTGCCGGCTATTTTGTTGATGCCGTTCATTATTTTCTTAAAAGTTGGACCGTGTCCACCATTTCCTTCGCGAATTCCGAGCACAAAGCAGTAGGCGTGTATCATTTCATGCAGGAGCGTTTGAATCAAATCTTTCCGTGGTCGTAATTTCAGCAGCGGCTCACTCAGTCTTATGATGCAGCTTTTCCCCAGGCGATTGGAGCGCTGGTAGCATATACCAGCACAGTTGTACATTTTCTTACTCCACTCTAACTGCACGCAGGACAGTCGGCCCTGGAAGAACTTCTGATCGAACAGCGGGAAAAGAGCGTATATGTCGGGCGTGGGGTCCAATATTTCCCAGTCGGGATGGACCAAGTTTTGCGTGCTGTTCAAATTCACATCCTTTCCCATCGTAGTGTTTCCAGTAGATGTTTCGGGTCTTCAATGCAATGAAACGCACTTCGCCATACATCCCAGTTTCTGTGGGCAAACAACACACATCGCCCAAAAAGAAATATCCGTCAATAATATGCTCTGCCTCTTTCTATCTCTATAGCCAGCTTGTTCGTTCGTATAGCTACAATGAACATCGCAACTGGGAAGGATGACAACGGCGTAGTTTATTTACATGGCAGTTTACATGAATGGATCTACAACTGGGGATGTGATTTCAAATTACTGAGCCTTTGTTTCTACTAAAAGAAATTGATGAAATGCGGTAAATCTTTTTTTAATACAAAAAACAACAGACAAATTCAAATTGATTTGAAAAAAAAACTTATTTTCGCTTCTAGTCGGTCGTAGCCCACACCCACAGTGACACAGTGGCAAAAGTCAACTGTCAAAGTCGCCGCCATTGGCACAGCATTTCAATAACAACAATTTCACTGAGAACGACGCGCAGCAACAGCGTCTGCTTTTAGCAAACATGGGAAGCATCTGCTTTTTCCCCAAGTGTGTGCCGAAAACACGCGACTTTGTAGTGTTTCCGTTCAGCCGCACGCGCGAGTTTGAGAACTGGTGGATTAAGTCGGGCTGGGTGAACGCCATTCCCCTGGAAAGGTTGCCAAGCAAAATATTGATCTGCGAGGAGCACTTCGAAAAGGACCTCATCAACCGGCGGTACAAGGTGCCGAGGCTTGCTCTAGGCGCTTTACCTACGCGCAATGTTACATGTCCAGTCAGAAAATCTAATCCGCAAAGAGAAGGAACGGAACAAAACAATTCATCAGCAACGGGCTTGTACCGAGATTCTTACTGCCGACTATGCGGGCAAGCACAATCCACACCGCTTTCGGATGATCTTGATTTGCTGCTAAAACTCGATGAGATGTTTCAAAATCAGTTGCGTCTTTCCAGTACCGCAACTCTCCCAGCAGGAGTGTGTTCTAGCTGCAAGGAAACAGCGAACGTGATGCAAGAGTTCTGGAAGAAGTGTATCGAAGCTCAGGAAACTCTGCAAGAGATTTTTAAGAAGGCCAGTACTGCAAAACCGGTAGCCAACGATTCAAGGCCACGCCGTTCGGAAACGAACAAACCAAACCAAACAAAGCCGGATGAAAGATTGTTTTCCAACAAAGAAACATTGCCGGCCGAACGTGAAGAAATTGTAGTGGATACAGCCACCTCCTCGCAGGTGATGGAAGAGCATTTTGCTAACCAGTACGAATTCGAATCTTACGGCGAAGAGCTGCCAGCAAGCACAGCGGATGAATCCGATGAAATAATCGAACTAACCGGACCCGAAAAACAATTGATTTCGGACGAGTTTTCGATTGAGTATGACGGTGAATCCTCCTCCCAAGAATCGGCCAACTTTTCAGCATCCTACAGGGAAGAGAACCAAAATGCTGCAAAACATGAAGGCTCCTCTTCCACGGAAATGCACATCTGCGAAGTGTGTGGTAATTCATTTAAAACACTTCCAGGTCTAAAAGCACATCTGCTGGTACACAGCGGGCGCCGGGACCATCAGTGCAACATATGTGGCCACGAGTTTAAGCAAAAACGTCACCTGGTGGAGCACATCGAGTCGAAACACGAGCGGAAAACGTTTCCATGCAAAATCTGCGGCATGCCGTACAGCTGGAAGAAAGGATTGCAGCGGCATATGAACACCCACAAAGGGACGGCCCTGAAGCATGTCTGTAAAGTGTGTGGCAAAGCGTTCCCAGTTCCACATAAGTTAAAGCTGCACATGATGCTGCATACTGGCGATCGGATTCACTGCGAATTCTGCGGCAAGGGTTATAGGTGAGCACAGGATTTAGGCCTGCAGAAGGGTTGGAATTAGCCCACATTTCTTTCAAACTCACACTCATGTTTCCTTTCTTGTAGGTTCAACTACATGTTAACGCAACATAAAATACGTGTGCACAATATGGTAATCGAGGGAGTAAAGCTTTATTCGACACCGAAACAGAAGAAGCTTACCGAACGTAAGAAAATAGCAACAATGAACGAGGAGCAACTGAACGCGTATGTATAAGGATTGTCAAGAAAATCGTATGTATAAGGAAGTTCGTTTATACAGATTTTTAATATGCAAAGGCACGAGTAATCTAATCTAAGTAATCTAAACCGTACAAACTATACCAATCAGTGACAGACAGCCTAATCCATAAGTGACTTCGACAAACTTTGGCTATCAGCGGCTATTGCACCAAACAAGAAAAAAAAAGAAAACAACATACATAATTCTTACCAGAGCTGATGAGCGACCAGTAAGCAAGGACAGAGATAAAAATAAAAGAAAAACGGTGGCTCAGCTATAATTTTAGTATTCTTCTTCGGTGGCACAAACGCCATTACAGGGTCAAGGGCCTGCAAGAGCATTGGTATGATTGGGCTTTTTGTGACTTAGAATACCCTGCGTATGGTGCGAGGGGGTGGGGGAGGTTTTTTTTTATTTTTATAGAGGCTTTGGCCATTCAGGCTAACATTCGCCTCTCAAGGTGGGGGAGGTGAAAGCCGTCCAGGTGGTCACTGGTCCACTCGATAAACGTCGCACCTGATTTGACAGGCTCACGACGTTAACTTATACCACCGAGCCGGACTAGTGATTTTAGTATTATGTGTTTTAGTTCTTATGTGGCACAACAGTCGTTGTCGGTCGCGTTAAAAAGGACTTTCAAAAACTCTTTTAATAAATAACGACGACAGAGAAAGGTATAAAAGTACGTGCATACGGCACGTTTATCTAACTTTGGACTGGTTGGTAACAGATTTTGTATCAATATTTTATTTTTTAACATCTAGAGTATGTAGTTGGTTAATTGATTGACAATTAATTAAGCCTTTGTAAAGTTGCCTTGTTTCTAATTCAAACCTTCTTAATTACATTACTGTGGCTCGAAACACATAAACAGATAAGTAAGGCTTTTTGTTGATGTTGATTTTATATGTTTCAAACGTAAATGAAAACGTTGGCTCAACAAACTGTATCAATGGGACTGATTTATTTATGCAGAGAAAAACACGCTACACTTCCGAAAGAAATTCCTTCAATAGAGCTTTCTTGTAAGTTTCCCCAAATAACGATAGCTGCTCTCGCACGTGGTTCGGTGGATGGTTCACGTTTCTGCAATGTGCGCATGTGCATCAATTGTTCATAGATTCAGGCAGATAAACATAGTTAAAGCTTGCAAAGCATAAAAGCTTCTGTAAAATGTCAATAAGCATAGCAAAAAAGGGTAAGACGTACGGAAAGTAAAGTTCTATTATACAAGTGCCATGGATGCACCTTCGGTAGGCAGACAGTGAAACATTACGCATTGTACCAATAAACAATAGACTGCACTTAATCGATAAGGCAACTGGTGACAAGAAAAAATCTCGTGCATGCTAGAAAAGTTAGTGTAATAGTCGTGTGTATAAGACATTCGTTCCATGATTGCATATGGTTCAGTGTCGAAGAAAGGAAAAAACCTTTGCAGCTTTCCTACACGTCACTCTAGCGCCCACACGAAAGGGCAGCTTCCACTAGCGTCACAGGTGTTGTAAAGAAACAGTCCTTTAGAAAGTTCCATTGCTTCGTGCGCGGGCGGTGAATGTGACTCAAGCAAGTATATGAAAAATGTCTGTAAATATACGCATCGATGAAGCTCATGCCCAACATGAGCAGCACTGTGATGGACAGGCGACGTGCGAGAAAGTGTGCCCCGATGAAGGCGATGCAGAGGAACCGGACATGAAATTTGGTTTGTACGTAGAACATCAGGACCGTTCGATGCCGCGGAACGCGTCGGAAGACGAGTTTGATTTTGATTCTGCCTTCAGTTCTGAATCGAATCAAGGGCTTACGGATGAAAGTACCATCGAGCACCAGGACGAAAGAACGCTGTCAGATGGGGCAGTAGAACGCGAACGACTGAAATCATTAGAGGACGAGCATGAAATTCTATCGTCGAATTTGATTGCACTCACATCACATTTCGCCCAAGTGCAGCTACGGTTGAGACAGATTGTGGAAGCGCCACCGCAGGAACGGGACTCTCTGTTGAAAAATCTCGAAGAGTTTGCCTTCCTCGGCATACCGGAGATACAGCAGAATCCGGTCAAGCAAAACATTCCCGAAATAGTGGCCAACCTCGACAGGAGCCCCGAATCAGTGGAAAGCCTCCGCGAGAAGCAACACGAGCTTATCGAACAACTGAAATCGCAGCTAATGGATCTGGAACGGTACGCGTACGAGTCGGGGGCAGGAATCCTTCCACAAACGATCCTGCTCGAAAAGCAGAAGGTGATCATCGAGGAAATTAAGAAGAAAATCAACCTAAACTTGAATGAACTTGACCTGCCGCAACTCACATCGGAAGACCTTCGCCAGCAGGTGGACAGCGCACTCGATGAGCTAGTAAATCCGCTGAAGATGAAGGAACAGCTGGTGACGCAGCTGAAGACGCAAATTCAGGACCTCGAACGGTTTATCAGCTTCCTGCAAACCAACGAGAAAGCAGAAATCAAAAAACGTTTCCTCGAACAACAACAAAAGCAACAGGAGCTGCGCCCCGAAACATCCCAAGGGCTCGACGCTCGATCGCAACGTGTGTCGGAGCGTCAGGGCCTTTCCAAGCCGCCCACGTCGTCGAACAGCGTGACCAGTGCTAGTCAGGCTGCAACGAAACGAGAATCGTTCAACAGCAAAGCATTCGGGCTGATGGACAAGGCTGGCACGTTGCTGCAAATGTTCGCACTGTCCCAGTTCAACTGTGGAAGCGAACATCGGACCAACGAAACAAACTATCAATCCAAGATGATGACCCGCACGCGTCAAAACTGTTGGGGCGACATTCGTGCAAGGCTGGAGTATGACGTGCAAGAAATTGCTGCCCTGGCGTTAACCATGCAAAATGAAATAACACTACAGTCGGAGTCGGATCAGAACGTGGATGAGGACGACGATCCTGGTCGTACCGGGCGTGATAACAGGAAGAATTACGAATTGACGCTGTTAGTTCGCAAGCGTTTGGCGAAAACGATCCAACGGCTAATGCAGCACGGTTTGCGAGACATGGCGGAAAGTACGAGCCACAGCCTTGTACCATTTATTTCCGGGTGCTTTTCCTCAACGAGCAGCGGTAACAGCAGTAGTGGAATCAATCATTCTACCATGAGCGGAAGATCAAACGATAGTTTCTATCGGTCGGAAATGAGACGAAAGAAAGCGGGGGCTACCACTACTGCACCCAAGAAGCAACAACCATCGTACACCGAAGATGATGCGCCGAATTCCAACACAGAAGAAAATCTGTTTTCTCAGCTGGATGACGATGAGGATGAGGATATGGATCAGCGATACGACAGCGATTACAAGGAAGAAATGCATGTATGGGAGTTACTGCTGGTATTTTACAACATAAAAAATGGCGATCGTTACAACTCGACACCGGCTAGGAAGTTGTCCGAAAGCTTCAACCTGGACATTGTCGACGGCAGACCGTTGTCAAATAAGCAGGTATTATATTGCAATTTTTGCTTGTGATTTGTAGACGCTTAAATAACCTATGGCAATTCTCTCGTTACAGAGTCTTCTCAGTGCTATCGGGTCGATCGTAGCATTACACAGTCCTTACAAAAGAAGCTACGATTCACAGTTTAAGGCATTCGTATGTGCCGGACTTAAGTAAGAAGATCCACAAACATGCCACGCTCTTGTGTCTTGAACGCATCTAACTGATCGCTTTCTTTTTTCCTTTCACCAGCGCCCAGAAGTTAACACAATGGCTGTACCTTGTTTTCCAGTGCAAGGAGCTGGTAAGCTCACATTATGCCAGCTGGAGTTATGTGGCCAACACTGGATTTCGCGATGCTCTTAAGACGTTGGACCGCTTGACGCAATACCGATTCGATCTTCCAGTTGATTTGTCGATTCGCCAGTTCAAAAATATCAAGGACGTGTTTATGTAGTTTCAAACATGAGTCCAGCAGCAGCATATGGATGACCCTACAGGACGAACTAATATTCGCCATTTGTTTGCAGGATTGTAATTTTCCTTCTCCTCCGTACCTTAAAAGCTTGTTCAACACAACTATCAACAACCCTGGATGTTGATTTTTTCTCTATGTCGCTTCGTACCCTCCAGCGAAAGTTTTGCGCATTCTACACTCATTACGTACCAAAACCAAGAAAAACGATATATCTAGTGGGAGTGTGCGAATATTGTACCATACCTATCCAAATATGTATAACGAAAGGTTCACTTATGGCATGGGAGAGAGTTTTAGTGAGAACAGGTGTATGCGCGCAGAGTTAGAAACTTGTTAGAAAATATCATTAAAATGAACCTTATCAGCAATGTACCAACGTTTTGCTAGTTTGTCCTTAAATACATTCGAAATGCGTTTTTTGTGCTTTGAGTAAGCATGTGCTTTTAGCAATGTTGAAAACGTGGTTCAGCTGCAAGGCAAACTCGCGCAATTATTTTGCAAAATTGCTAATTGGGAATGCTATCCAATCGTACCACCCTGTGGTTGACAGTTCGACGAGTTGCGAATTAAATCAAAACACAGTTTTATTTACACAGCATCAAGCACGATGGGTGAAACCAAGAAAGCCCTTTTTATTTGCCTTGGTAAGCTAAGTTCTTTTAAAAACCTCGAAATGTGTTTTGGAAAGGTGTTGCAGCTGGCTAAATTTTGTACAGCCTCACGATTTGTCGTGAAAATGTGCCTACCAGTGCTGGTAGCGTTGACGATGTTGAGGAATCATTCGGCAGCACTAAAGGGACATGTATGATCAGATTCTCTTTTAGCTGAAATAATCGAGCCGACATTACTGGGACATTACCAAAACACTGCTGCCCGATTGTCGGTCAATTTTCACCTGCTTCATTTTAAAAATTTAGTTCTGCCGAAAGCAGTGTGCGCATTGGGGAAAGCAGTCGTGTTAATCAGTGTTTACAATCTTACAGGAAACATCTGCAGATCGCCGATCGCTGAGGCAGTGTTCCTAAAGGCAATTGACACGGCAGGTGTTGCAGATCAGTGGGAAGTGGACAGTGCCGCTATCGGATCGTGGCATGTTGGACGCAGCCCGGACCATCGTGCACTGGCAACTATGAAGAAACACGATTTACCGTACAGTAACAAAGCGAGACAGATAAAGAAGGCCGACTTTGAGCATTACGATTACATTTTCGGTATGGATGGAGAGAACATTGCGGATTTGAAGGAGCGGATGCCGAAGGGAGGCAGTAAGGCGAAAATATTACTGCTGGGTGATTTCGATCCGCAACAACCGGGTGCTATCATACGCGATCCATACTATGATGCAGGCTCGGAAGGGTTCGAGCAGTGCTATGTACAGTGCGTGCGGTGCTGTGACGGCTTTCTGGCAAAAGCTCAAAAAGGTGAAATATGAATAACACTCCGGCAACTCAATGGCAGCACCCAGCGTGAATAAAAACCCATATTGTTGAACACTATGTAAGGTGGATATGGTTTGCTAAAAAATATCTCGTCAAGTACCAATACAACTGCATTAAAGTTAAACTGCAAAATTAAGTAGCAAAATTGACAAAAACTAGAGTAGCTATTGATGACAGGATACGACTTTGAGAACGCGCACAGCGAATGCAAGTGAGCAGAGCACTATACAGCATAAACGGAGCATTGTTTACAAACCTGTGCTGTCAGTCGCGCATGCGGTATAATCCGTGTTGTTCGAAGAACCGAGGCGTGCTGGTGTGAAGCTCTTCTTCCGTATCACGAACACGGTTGTCGTTGTCGTGGTCGTCGTCGTCGTCGCCGTAGTTTTCCGTCGTCGAAGAATCATTGCTTTCCGGGATCCAAAAGCTGTGGAAAAGGTGCCAACATGAGTGTGGACGCTGCCATTCCTCAACCGGCGGTAAGTAACCTAATCGTGTAGTATACGATTGTGAAAGATGGAAATGAAATTTAAAAACTGTGTGAAATAATTGCACTTGTCCCATTCGACGGGACACGGTGCAGTGTGAAATCGTTCTCGAAGTTTTCTCATTGTGCGGTGCACGGCTCCGTTCGCAATTGGCCCTTTTGCTCGGCACGGGCGGCCTTTCGGGCTTCGTCGTAGTAGATGAATAATCTCCGATTTTGGGTGGTCTTTCGATTTGCTATCGTTTTGATAAACCCATCCTCCTAACAAAGAACGATATTGCCGTGGTTGTGTGTCACTCTGACGGGGCGACAACGGCAACCTTCGCTTGAAAATTTACAAGTCCTTCGTAACCAATCACTATTGGTGTCACATTCCTCGGAAAGATTAGTGAAAGTAGAAAAGATTCGCGTTTTTATTGCATTTCATGTGTCCGAAGTTGGATAAGATATGCATGCTCTCGAGCAGTATCGAGCCGAGCAAACGCAATGCTGCTGCTTGGTGCGGGTCCATCCGTTCGACCAAGCAAGTATGTGTACGGCGGCTATGTTCTCTGTAGCGAGCGAGCGAGCGAACGAGGAAAATGGCGTCCGGAGACTAAGTCCCACGTCGCTGACTGCAGTGAAGGAAAGTAAAAAATCGAATATCTCGAATTCGGTGCGTCGTATCGAGCTAGGAATTAGTGCAAAACGCGTTTCAGCGAAAATGCTATCATTTCAGAGTAGGTTGATTTTTTCGACAAATTTTGTCTAAGTCCCAACTTTTTTTGGGACTTAGAAAAATTTTCAGCTTGCCCTTGTTCCTATGTACGGCGCACCTTCTCGCTAGGAGTTGGTGTGTGCCGCACAGACATCACATGCATGTGATAAAGCGGCTACCTCTTTGGGGCTATCCATTCTGTGTCGTTGGCCCGGAAAGGTCATGAGTGCGAAGTAGCGAAGATGAAATAGCACATATTCTATAGATTTGTGTTAAGGGTGAAAAATGTATTTTGTTTTATCCATTTTCGCTCACTTTCGTGTACCGCACTCTGGTTGAGATGGCCATAGTTAGTTAGTCTGCCTGTCCGACGTACAGTCTCTGTATTTTTGCCACAGCAATACTAGAGTGGAAATGTATTTTAAAACACTCAAATGCACCCAACGTCGGGTTTGCTTCGACGTAGCAGCAAAGACAGTCGGTGGCTGCCGTTGGTGTTGACTCTTTTCGTAAAACTTGTTGGCGTGAACGAATTCAGCGGTGCATTTTACTACTATCAGCCAGCCGAACGTTTCGTCTCGTCGCCTGAATGGAAGAGGAAGCGTACTGTCTACAGCCATGCCACATGAGAACGCCGTACATTAACACACGGTCGCAGTCGCGCGGTACTGCTACTGGTATGAAATTCAGCACAGAGAGCGCAATACGTTCAATCAATGTGAATGGAATAAAAGCACAACGTGTGTAGGAGATTGGGGCGATATGTGCGGAAATTCAGTGTCACATGTAACATGGTGAAACTGAAAGTATAAGACGTGGCTACATTTTAATGCTGCTGCATACTGATTTTTAAATTAGGTTCAAATTTATCCGAACGATATAAATGTATGTGTATTGTAAAATATTGTTGTCATAAGTAATTTATTATACCGTCCATTCAAGTGCCCGAGCTGCGCTGTGTTTTGTCATGGTGTAAACGTTCTCATAATTTTATTATAAAGTTTATTAAACATGCAACTTTACCGGATGGTTGCTTCCGGTAGACATAAACCGGAATACCAGAAATTCTCTTTTAATTGTGCTGAATACGTTTTTTTCGGATAGACGTTCTAGCCTCCCTTATGCAGCACTATCTTTTAATTTATTTATTTTTGTCTTTCACTGTTCTCCCATTCTCTGTCTTGTTACCATTCAGCAATATCATGCTTACGGTCATAGCACATACATTTGAAAGATCAGCTGGTTGGTTGCATGCAATACACACAGGAACATGTGCTCCCTCTTGTGTATTAGCATAACAAGTAGGATGCGCATATATTTAATAGAAAGAATGGCACATGGCGGAATATGTTTACAGTGTATCTCACCCCACCACAGTTTAGCATGGTTTTGCAGACCATAGAGGCAGCATAACCCTATTCAGAGGAAGTAAAATTTACGCGTGGCATTGCGCCGAACACTTGGGCAGTGACCGCATTTCGGGTGCGCACATGCTAATCGATCGTCGAAGCATCGTGGGTTAAGTTGAAGGTGATATGTTAACGCTCCAATCGACGTAGATTTTTTTTTGGTATTTGGAGATTTTCGATGGAAAAAGAAGTAGCAGACGAATGTGTGATGATAATCTATCTAATAAAGCAACATGCATACGGAAAGGCTTAAAATTCGCTGCGTGTGGGGCATGGCAACAGCCTTTTCCGTTATATGCATTGGCCGTTATATACATTGGCAACTAATTTGCTAATTTGTGGCCCTATAAGTTTACCCAACTTAAGTGATACAAATCGTCATACATTGGTATTTGTTGTTCTGTTTAAATTATTATTAGAAAGCAATAAGCAATATAGCATTTTAAATAGTGGTTGCAACAGTCTTTTGAATTTGCTTGCCGGTGTTTCATGTTTACTATGCGTGAACGCGTTGCTTTGGCATTTCGTCGTAGTCGGAGGCACAGTTTAAAAGAAGGTTTTATTTTTAAACATGTCTATTCTTGTTTGTATTGCGATTGTTTTGTGAGGATTGAGTAATCTTTCGCGGGACAGAATTTTCTTATCGACCAAAATGTCCTTGATTATGTGACAAAGATAAATCGAAACATGAATGATTTTGATGTTTTATGTTCTCTCTTCCAAAGGATTCCTCCAAGGTGATGAATGGCATGATGGAGCGGCCGAACGGAGTGAGCAACGGTCATTCGGGAAGTGGAGGAGAAAATGGCGATCGCCACAAAAGTCACAAAAGCTCGAGCAAGGATAAGCATCGGGACAAAGATCGTGACAAGAACCGTGACAAGGACAAGCATCGCGATAAAGATCGCGATCGAGAGAAGGACAAGAATCGCGACAAACACAAGAGCAGCAGCAGTCATTCATCGTCCTCCAAGAGCGGCAGTGGCTCGTCGAAGTGAGTGTGCTTAGTAAAAATAAGATGCTGGCATTAGTCGCACTAATAACATGTCAAATTTTATCAACTATTTTAGGGATAAGGAAAGGTCCGACAAAGAGAAGCACAGCTCCAGTAGTAGTAGCGGCAACAAGGACAAGGAAAAGAGCCACCATAGCAGCTCATCGTCGCACAAAAGCTCCAAAAGCGATAAAGATCGGTCAAAAGATAAAGAACGGGACAAGGACAAACATCGCAGCCGTGAAGATGGCAAGGATCGTGACCGTGACAAGAAAGATCGCGATAAAAGCAGTCGCAGCGATAAGGATAAGGATAAGCACAAATCGTCATCGAGCTCTTCGTCGAACAAGGAAAAGGATCGAGACAAACATAAGAGCAGCAGTAGCTCTAGCCGGGACAAGGATAAAGAAAAGAACAAACATTCCAGCAGCACCTCGAAAAGGGACAAGGATAAGTCGTCGTTATCATCCTCTTCCAAGCACAAGGATCGTCACCGGGATGAGAAAGAACGCGAGCGAGAAGAAGCTTCGACTGAAGGAAAACCTGTCGAAATGCCAGAATCGGCTCCGATGGCGTTCTTAAACGGGGAAGGGCATATGCCGCAGCAGTATGATGCAATGATGGACAACCGCGGTGAAGGTGCTGGGGGAAAGCTGGACATTTCGCAAGCCAGCTCGTGCGATTACTCATTGTCGCAGTTCCGTGCAGACGAGACGCCATTTGCATTGAAGACCGAACCGATGGACCACAACAATTCCAATCAAGACGAAGATGAACAAGATGACGATGAGTGCGATGATACAAGCCGTTACAATGATTTTAACAACGAGAACGGTCATCATGACCATCAACAGCAGCAGCAGCGGCAGCAGCTTTATCAGCATCAAGAGCAGCAAGGATATTTTGGCGGTATGCAGCAACAGCATGAACAGTATCAGGCGAACGCGGCCGCAATCAAACAGGAGCCTACGGGAATCAAACAAGAGGGGCTATCCGGTCAGGAAGAGGAATCGGAAGACGATATACCGCTATCAAAGCGCAAGAAACGAGACTTGGACGAAGGGTATGATGAAGGTGGGAAAAAGAAAAAAATCAAGGCGGAGAAAAAAGAAAAGAAAAACAAGAAACGCACGTATGATTCCGATGATGCCAACGAGGACGATGGTGATGTCGGTAGCAAAAAGAAGGTGAAGAAAACTAAAATCAAAAAGGAGCCTCAAGAAAGTCAGGATGCCAACAAGGTGAGTGACCGACCCATGTGATCGCCATATATAATATCGAATTAATGCGTACTACGCCGATGGCTTTGTGTAGCTACATGCTGAATTTGTAATGTTGGTTTAATGTTATTTTTATTGTATATTTTTTTCTTACAAAATGTACATAACCAGAACACACAAGCTGCCCGGGCGACATCAGGATCTGGCAAGGCAACAGGCAACTCGAGGGCCGCCCGAGTAAAGAAGGAAGAAGAAGAGCAGGAAGTGTGGAAATGGTGAGTTAATGTTGCAATGTGTGTAATGGTTATGAAAAGAGGATTGTTTTGAAAGCACCTGACCCTGGGTCCAGGACGCGAAAGGCAAGGTGATGTGAGCAAAGTTGGTGAAATGAGAGAGTGAAATGTATTATGTGCTGCTACATGGGAATGTTCGGTGGAACTGTGTGTTTTGGTTGGTTTGCTTGTTCCATAAAGCAGCAGATCTTCTGATACTTTGTACTCTCGCCACCGTATGCGGAACGGCGCTTTTGTGGTTGAAGCTGTCACGCGAATTGACAGGTCTGTTTTAGTCGTGCTCCGGTCGGAAGAAAAAGTGTGTGCTTGACAAAAATTTCTATTCTTAACAAAAGTTGAATGTTCACTGGTGCTTTTCGGTCCGTTTGTGCATCGTTTGCGATTGTTTATCGTAATGCACATAACGTGTGCTTTTCTTCGGGACAACTAGTACCATGGGCATCTTGTTGTTGTTGTCGTGCGATCGTCATTCGACATCTTTTTCACAGCAGATTTGCCTTGCTGCACCGGGTGCAAAGACGCACACGTTTTTTAAACAGTCCAAAGAAAAATATCCGGTGTGCAAAAGATTCCTGGAAAGTGGCACCGTCATTTGAAAATGTACTAATCTTGTGATTTTGTTTCTTTCTCTCTCTCTCTCTCTCTCTCCCCCGATCATCACTTTAGGTGGGAAGAGGAGAAGCGCGACGATGGAGTGAAGTGGAAGTATTTGGAGCACAAAGGGCCTGTGTTTGCACCACCGTATGAACCGCTCCCGTCACACGTAAAGTTCATGTACGATGGAAAAGAAATGAAGCTTTCGCAAGATGCGGAAGAGGTAGCCGGTTTCTACGCCCGTATGCTTGACCACGACTACACGTCCAAACAGGTGTTCAACGATAATTTTTTCAAAGATTGGCGCAAAATGATGACGCCCCAAGAGCGCGAACGGATCACCCACCTGGAGAAGTGCAACTTCCGTCCGATGGCTACCTACTTTGCGGAAATTGCCGAACAGAACCGGAATCGTACCAAGGAGGAGAAGGCGGCATTGAAGGCGGCCAACGAACAGCTAACAAAAGAGTACGGCATTTGTGTAATCGATGGGCACAAGGAAAAGATAGGTAATTTCAAAATTGAACCTCCCGGTCTGTTCCGTGGCCGCGGAGAGCATCCGAAGATGGGTCTGGTGAAGAGGCGCGTAATGCCCGAGGATGTGATCATCAACTGCTCGAAGGATAGCAACATACCGTCCCCACCACCGGGCCGTCGATGGAAGGAGGTGCGCCATGACAACACCGTCTCGTGGTTGGCCTCCTGGGTCGAGAACGTGCAGGGTCAGGTGAAGTACATCATGCTGAACCCCAGCTCCAAGCTAAAGGGTGAAAAGGATTGGCAGAAGTACGAAACGGCGCGACGGCTGCTGAAGCACATCGATAAAATAAGGGAAACGTATCGTGAGGAGTGGAAGAGCAAGGAAATGCGTATCCGGCAGCGCGCGGTAGCGATGTACTTTATCGATAAGCTGGCGCTGAGAGCTGGAAATGAAAAGGATGACGATCAGGCCGACACGGTCGGTTGCTGTTCGTTGCGTTACGAGCACATAGAGCTGCACAAAGAGCTAAACGGCAAGGAGAATGTGGTTGTGTTTGATTTTCTTGGTAAGGATTCCATCCGCTACTACAACGAGGTGGAGGTGGAGAAACGTGTCTTTAAAAATTTGGAGCTATTCAAGGAGAACAAGAAACCGGGCGACGATCTGTTCGACCGGTTAAACACGTCCGTGGTGAACGAGTATCTGAAGGGGTTAATGGATGGTGCGTATATAACCGAAACATGTTACCCGTGCATATAACTTAGTGTCATGCTTTCTATCCTCGACTGTGCTTATCTTCACTTTCAGGGCTCACTGCCAAGGTATTCCGTACATTCAATGCATCTTACACTCTGCAAAAGCAGTTGGAAGAGCTGACGGATCCAAACATGTCCGTACCGGAAAAGTTGCTGGCTTACAATCGTGCCAACCGTGCGGTCGCTATTCTGTGTAACCATCAACGGGCCGTCCCGAAAACGCACGAGAAAAGCATGGGCAACCTGAAGGAAAAGATTCGTGTGAAGCGCGAGCAGGTCGAACAGTGTCAAAAGGAATTAAAGGTACGATGGGCGGCATTGAAAGGCCAGTTAAAAAGATGAGTGCTGAAAGGAATGTGCCCTTAAAATACCTATTTGTATATCATCATGCGGTTGGTCTTTACAGGATCTCAAGAAAAGTAATATCCGTGATCCGAACGCGCTTGACAAGAAGAACAAACAGTTGGAACGGCTAAAGGAGCAGCTAAAGAAGCTGGAACTCCAGGAAACGGATAGGGATGAAAACAAAACCATCGCTCTTGGCACATCAAAGCTGAACTATCTGGATCCACGTATCTCCGTAGCCTGGTATGTTCGTCAGTCATCGTCTTGTCGATGTCATGTAATTTCTATTGTCCCTTTTGTTCCCCTCATCATTTTGCAGGTGTAAGAAGTTCGGAGTGCCGATTGAAAAGATTTTCAACAAAACACAGCGTGACAAATTCCGATGGGCAATAGACATGGCAGACGAAAACTACGTATTTTAAAAGGCGACGAGTGACCCCACTGCACGGCACGACATTGGGTTTGCGTTAGTGGTAATGCAAACCTTCGGTGTGTCTTGCGCAGTCTTGTTAGGCAAAAACAAACAATATTTTGTTCACCATTTATCATTATTCAGCTGTGAGTTATCCACAACGAGGGAAAGAGCAAGTGGTATTAAACATCCTTGAAAGGAAAACGATGAGTTTCGCGTCAAATTCGGCCGAAATGGTCGATACTGGCGGACGGCGACTCACTTTTGCAATGAAAGATTCGCAAATGGTACGCAATTCTAGACATTTAGATTTTTATTTGCTAAGATTTGAGCGTAACACTTGGGGCATCGGTTCTACGTGCACGTATCGAAGAATCCTGCCACATGTGTGCCGCAACGAACGCTCTGTGCAAATGTGTCGGCTATCTTTTATTTTAAGATACAACATGTTTTCCGTTGCGCGATCGTAGTTTCGTCCAAATACGTTGGAAAAATAAATTGATTTGGTTGAAGAAAAGAAGGAAAAGCATCTTCGTACGTATCCCGCTCCCCTTCCATCCCTCTTAACCATCCCTCCTACCGTGCGGTACCGCAATACGGGCTAGTTTCCTAATGAGTATGTGCATAATTAGTAGTAGCAAAAACTACAGGCATATATAACTAGAACAAACTTTGGTCAAATCTTAGTGTAGTCGTATGTTTGAAATTTTTGTGAAATTCAATGCGACAATGTTTTTAAGACATATTAGGAGGTAAAAGTGGAGCAAAGAAAGGTCAGACAGGCGCTTAAGTGAAAAGCAACAGGATAAGTGAAGTAAAACGAAAGTTTAATTTATTTTAGTAAAATTCCACCAATCAAACTGCTCCGACGACCATATCTCTCTGTGCACATCCTGTAAAGAGCTACCAAGGTTTTAGAAGGGAAAACAGAAGATCGTTGTCGATTCAAGCATTTCTGAACTCTGTGACCATAGGATTCTGATAGCTATGAAGCGACGTATTCGAGTGGTCAGGGATTCAGTGCGTTGTGGGTTAATGTTTTCCCCTTTTGTCAAATCTTACAAAACCTGTTTACGTGTGCAGTCAGTTATGTTCTGTTGGAATTTAGTTCTTTATTCTCTTAGTAAAACATAAACAAGTAGATAAATTAACATCATCGTACAATCGATTCACGGAAACGCATAACACTGTTGTTATGAGGCGAAAGCGAGTGTTTTAGGTAGAAATACACGCATTGATGGTGCGCGATTATGTTTTTCCACATCTCTGTAGATCATGGTTGCGAGAGTTGTCTTAGACAGAAAGAAAGAGAGAAAGAGAGAAAGAGAGAGAGAGAGAGAGAGAAGAGATACGTATAGTAAAGCTCTCGCACCTATGTCATCTCTACTAATTCAAGAAAGGCGATAGACTCGTGTTAGGTACCATTCTCTTCCGGCAGATAAACCTTACCAGCGTGTGTACATACAAACGCTGACATTGTTTTCAAAATCTGCACAATCATTTTACGTTAAGTCGGTAGCGTTTAGGTCGCGTAGATTATGATGATTCGTTTTGTGACACGATTGTTATTAGAAGGCGCGCACGCAGAGAAACAACCAGAAATCAATGTAAAGTACTTTGATAGGATATAAAGATGACTCAAAATATATATTATGAAAAGAACACAAACCTATGCACGCATCTTCAACACTAATGAGACCGTATGTGAAACATGACATATGTTTCGAGTGGGGAGAGCACAGACAGCATTACACAATACAAAAATATACGGCAAAGGAAAAAGTTAAAAGGGGGTTTTCTGCATTGAAAAGTGTACACTGGAAGTGTAATGCCTAACATTAAAGACTATACTGATAGGAAGGGCCAGCAGAAGAGGAGTTTGCCGTTCATGTGTATGATTGCGAATGGGGGTTTTGCTTTATTCCGGAAAACCGTGAACTACGAGGATGTTTCATAGACTCTGACTCGGATTGCCAACATTGGCAAACACTGATATACTATAACTGTATCCACATACACAACTAAGCAACAGAAAATGCGGTGGATAGTAAAGCCGACAAGTGTGTTTGAGTTAATAGAACCATAATTGAACACACACATAATACGTGATACGGAAGGGTGAGGTGAGACTATGAGATGTAAGAGGTCTTCTTTAAATAATCCTCCTTTTCCCCCCAAAAACAACCCATCATATCCACCCAACCACCACCATTCACGCTTTAACACCTTTTATTTGCAATACTTGATTTTAAAGCTGCGCTTTACTGTGAATGTGCGTCTCCGTTACCCACTAGAATGGCGTTATTATATAGAGTAGAGAATGATAAATGCAATTACTAGGACTTCAATTCTGGCAGGAGACTGTGGAAAGTAAAACAAAAAGAAGCAAAAAAAAACAACCACCATTACATATTTCGTACCGCCGACGCAGTGAAACAGATGGGAGGGAGGCAAATGGCCAAACAAGTGCGTGTATTGCCATGGAAGAACGGATTGTAGGATGGAACAGGGAGGATAATCAAACGTCCTCTCTAGGTTTAACCAGACCATGCATCTTCGATGAACAAAAGGCACAGAAAAGGCTAAACCGGTCGGTGGCCGAGGGTTGAAGTAGCTGTTTTTTTTAACAAGAGGCAAAATGTGCAAGTGCAAAGACAGAAAATTCTACTGTAAACGGCAAGAAGATAGGAGGGACATTGGTACTCGAACAAAAAACACAAATTACATAGGAACATATTGAGGAGAGAGAAGTGCGAATGGCTGAAGAAATGATGATTTAAAGCAGATAATACATGATTTAAATAAATAACTTTAAGTAAAAATCCATTCTCATGTTTGGTTGCTTTTGTTAACGTTCACAATTTGAATATCACGCGACCGTGTCCTACTGTATTTGGCTTAGGTTGTTCAGAAGGACAAACCAAATGTAGTAGTAGTAGTTCCTAGATGATTAAGTAGTTCAGAATTAGAATGCAATATAACTCACAGGTGATCAGTGCGTGATGAGTCAATAAGGAATAATAAGGAAGACTAAGGACTAATAATGACGACAAACAAAACCCACTATATTTGTGACAAAAAAAAAGCTAAGTACGAAAATCCTTCCCTACATATGCAGCATGATTAATCAAGCATGTATTTTCTTTTTTTTTGTAAAACTAAGCATTCAGTTGATTGCTGATGGTCCCAGCGACTAGTTCGTTGCTAGAGCTATAGAAAACCAACTCAGAAATCCAAAAAAGCGATGCAATTAAATTTCGATCTTTATTTGTCAGCACGCCGGCCCCGTGTTTGCTTCATAACTCGACCTCACCGCCGTCATGCGCTCCACCAACCGACGTTCATGGAACTTCGTGCGAAATGTGATGCTCATAGTGAATCACCCGTTCGTCTCCATCGGATCCAGAATGCGCTAGGTAGCCCGACGAAGACGACGCTGGCTCTCCCCGGCCCGATCCGGTAACGTAACTGCGGAACGAAACCGTTCGCTTGACCGTTTGCTTCTCCTTCGCCGGTACACTGGCCACGCTCGCCGACGGTTCGAGGGCCGCCAGCTCCTTGCGTGACAGTGCTACAACCTTCTTGCGCTTGTGCGCCTGTTGCTGCTTTAGCAGCTTACCGATCATCGATGGCGGAGGTCGCACCGGTTCGGATGCGATCTGGCGCGACTCTGAAACGTACATACACTCCTCATGATTAACGCCGGCCGCATCCGTGCACTGGTAGCAGGTGAGCTCACCGTCGTCCATCCGCTTACCCTTGCGACAGTTGGACCAGTCGCGAGCCTTAAACTCGGCCAGCACCTTCGCCACTTCCTCCGGGTCGTTGTCGTAGTTCATAACGTAAATGCTGTCATCCTCCGGCTTGCCGGGAACGTCCTCCACATCTGCCGCCGCGACGTCCTTCAGCTTCATGCTGGCACGGTTCGAGCGGAGATCCGTGGGCTGATATCGATAACCTCCACCGTTGGTAGCCGATTGGTGCGGTTTGGAGCGCAGGGTGGGCTTGCGTAGTGGATGTACCGGAAGCCGCCTTGGAGTCATCGTTGACAGGGGAGTGCGTATTTTCTCCCCATGCTCTGCGTCATCCGTCTGCCGCTCGGGGCGTGCTTCCGACCCCATGTGCTCTAGCTCGTCGTCGTCCTCATCGTCCTTCTCTTCTTCGGCCGCTTTTTCACGATTCGGATCATCCTTCTTGCTGTCGTAGTTGCGCTCCTTCACATAAGCGTACTTGCGGTGGTGAGGCTCGGTAGCATACGCACAGCTTTCCGACGCACTGTCGCTGGCCGGATCGTGACACACGCTACACACCATACCGTCCTTCTCGTACGTACGGCAGTTCTTGGGATCCTTTGCCAGCTGTCTGCTTTGCTCCTCGGACTCTGCCTTGATTCGTTCATAGTCCTCCGAGGAGGAGTAGTCGAACCGGTCAAACTTGTAGTCACCGTCCTCGTCCTCCTCGTCCTCGTCCTCATCCTTCGCTTTCTTGCCCGACTTGGGCGCTTTACGCTGCGGTGCCGACTTCTTCCGCTTGCTCTCCAGATCTTCAAAATGCTTTGCAATGAACTGCTCGTACCGTTCGGCATAGTCGTCTACGTCCGTACTTTCGACCTCGGCCGTCTCGTCAGAGTTAGCCTCTTTTCCTTCCTCATCCTCTTCATCTAGCTTCTCGTCGTCATCCTCGTGTTCCAGAAGTTCCTTTTGCTGTTCGCGCTTCCTTTGTTTGGAGGGTTTCCTTCTAAGTAGTGCCAACCGTTTGGGGCGGGCCGGAAATATATCCTCCGGGGAGATGTGGAATGGATCGAGGGTAAACCCTGGTGTAGGAGATATCGGCTTCAGGTTTGCCAAATTGTAATCGCTTTGAAAGGTATGTTCTTCGGGCTTTTGGCTTCGAACGTTGTGAAAAAAGTACGATCGTTCATCCAGCGGTAGTAGATCACGCTCGATATCACTCTCGTAGCCAAACTCGGGCAACAGAAGATCATTAACGGGGGTCAAATGTTCGAAACACTGTACAACACTCCTGCTAAGCACAGTTAGCAGACACACTGCACCAAACAACCACTGCCGTTTCGTTCCCATTGTCACAACCGCACTCGATCGTTACAAGAGATGTTGTATTTCCTACAGCGAGAGAGCCTGCTTTCAATTCAATTTCAACGTGACACTTCAACTGCCTTCAACACTCGAAGGCCATTTTACAACTGACTACGGAATAGATCGGACAGAGGGAATTTTATAAGCCCTGTCCAAAATTCATCCTACCATCCTACAGATCGAACCAATCGTGCAAAGACGGTTGTCGTTGTCGTTGTCGGGTGTTAAATAATCGATCAATGGCATGGAAATGTGAACGGAACGGGGTCTACGCGGCCAAACCGTGTGGACAAAAAGTGCAGCGAGCGAAAAACTTCCCCTTCTTCTTTAAAACTTATTTTAAAAGACAGGGGGGTTGTGCTTAAATGAGGCGCGATTAGTTTAACTTTGGACATTAATATAGTATTTAAATCTGTATAAAATTAATGATCTTTATCATAATAAAGATCTATAAATCCTTCACAAAACGCTTAGAAGAAATGCTGCACTAATTCTGGAAAAAGTATGGAAATTCCAACTATTTCAGAAGCACATCTTGTCAGAATCTTGTTAGAAAAACTATCGAACAAATGTTACGCTGCCATAAAAGGAACGATTTGACACCCCCTTACGGGGTATACTGTCAAAGGGCCAACATTCTCCCTTTCTTACCCTAATTTGAAAGACTGAAACACATGAAATTTCGGAACCGATCAAGCGTATCCTTCCACACAGTTCACCCCTCGGGCAAGTTACCCATTGGACTATCGTCGTGTTTGTCACTCGAATCGGCGCGAATTGCTTTTGGTGTGAAATCGATTGATCAAGCATGTTCGCAAATCGATTGCTAACAGTACCAAAAAAAATCTGATGCCGTTCAATGTTCCGCATGAGCAGGGTCGTGTTGCACCGAATGCACTCTCCAGTTGAGTGTGCATGTGTCTATGCAAATCGGTGTGCCACCTTAACGGGGTTAATTGTAACAAATACACAGGAGAATGGAAAGGGTGGGGGGGGGTGCTGTGTAGTAGGAAAATGGAAGTAATTACCTGTGAGGGTGTTACTTTTTCTTTCCTTTGAATGTTTTTTCCCGTTTCTTTTACGCACCGATTACGATGAAATTGAAAGTGTAAATTTGTGAACCGACTACCGCACCGTACGCGACAGCTTTATTCCTGTGTCTCCTTCTTCTCCTGCTCCTTCCTCTACCGTTCGGTATACGTCCGTATTTCTGAGCTTTTCTGATCTGGAAAAAAAACGGTGAGGAGGAAATGTAGCACACGATTACTTCATCTGTATTATGCACAAATTATGGACAAAAGTTTGTGTTCAGAAACGGGTACTTACTTTCAGCTACTTGTTTCTAACATAGTTTAGCAGCACTTTTCTATTGTTGAAATTTTCCAGGCTTCCGGTGACGACACTGTCTTTTCTTGTTTTGACCACCGCTTGATTGCTGGACCGATGCAATCGCTTTAACTTTTTGCCAACTTTTGGCATTCAAAGGCCAGAGTTTCCAGATTTACCGGCGCTTCTGCCGTATCACCCGTGATAAGAGATAGCATCTTCATTCGAATGTCCTCATCTTCGGGGCTTTTGAGTCCACAGGCAAAGATGAAGCATTTGAATTGATCTTCGGTCATTTTGTGAAATTCAGCCTCTTCACAGGCATAATTTACTCTAGCCGCAAAACTATTCGCATCTTCAGATTCCGATTTGACCAACTGCAGGCACCGGTATCGCTTGCTGAACAGGGACGTACGGTCTCCGAACAGTAGCGTTAGTTTTGCAATGGTGTTCTCATAGCTGACATCTTTGGGACGTGTTGGGAGAATGTAGTCGCTGTACATCATGTAAGTTGGTGTGTCTAGCTTTGACAACAGTGCTCGTACCTTGGCAGCATCGCTTAAGTTTCTGGTGTACGAATCGGTAATTGCTACATAGCGACGATACCACCAATTGAAGGTTGTTTCACCACGTGGATTGTAGGAGAATTCACCAGTATTTCTGGTCCCATAGGCTTCGTGTTCAGCAAGTCCTGATGAATCGGACATTGTTTGCGACTGGTTGGTTGTTCCGAGAAATGCTTGATCTACTTGCGCCATTTCATCTTTTGTTTCCTGTTCGTACTTCATGAACGAGTGGCTGTTTACTGGTATTATCGCAAAGTGTCCTTGGATTAAAATGCAAAACTGAGTAATGTACTGTTTGAATGCAGGAAATAACTGGTTGTCTTGGTGACTTACCAACTCTTTCAGTGGTTGCTAGAACGGTATGATTTACGTCCGCGGAATTGGTGACAGAAATGTAACAGGACACCATCAGACACACAATTACACAGAGAGAGGTTAGGCGCGTCCGTTCAACTCATCGCCGGCCAGAAAATGGAGTAAAGTCCTCTCTTGATAACAGCATCACACTGTTCCAGGAGAGAATCGATTTGCGGGAGCCGGAGCTAAAAACCTGATTGCGCATTGCGCCTGGGGTGTACGCTGAATTCGCTTTATCTCTTGCACAAGTGGTGCGCCATCTAGTGGCGACATCCCTCTTCCACAGCATCGAAACGACCTAAACGTATTTCTTTCTCTGCATTCTCTACCCTTTTTATTGTTTTATGTATCATTTAAGTAAAATCTGATCAATTTCGAGATTCGCAGATAGTCTTTCTTTTATTAAATTTTTTATTTTTATTTTGTCCCCAGTTTCGTGACGCGGTTACGCAAATAGTTCAGAGTAAAGAGAAGATAGTTTACCATTCGTTTTATTGTTCTAATGCAGGGGTGTCCAAACTTTACAGATGGCGGGCCGCTTTGAGTTGAATAACCGTAGCTGATGGCCATCTTCTGCAGTCCGCAGGCCGTAATTTGGAGACCCCTGTTCTAATGCAGCATTAACATTTCAAAATATGTGTATCGTTTAGCATGAACCGAAAAAGTACCATCAAGAATACTGCAATTCAATGATTGTGGAACCTTTGATAGCTCTTCCCAACCATTTACAGCCAGCTGTGTTGAGACACGTGGACCTCTTTTAAAACCTCCGGTCTCCATGACGATAATGTACCAAAACACTCTACCTTGCTGAACACATCCGTGTTGCGTGTCATCGTGTATTTTATAAGATTGTACTTGACGGGCTGGTCAACTGATCAATCGATACTGAAGCGTGTGTGAAGAAGAAGCTGCTGCTACTGCTGCTGTTGCAGTTGCACTTTTGCTGGAGTGTCCACAGCTGAAGGCCGTCTTTGGATTATTCGTACACTTATCAACAACACACCCAAGAGACCGCTGCCGCCTTTGCTGCAACGATGAAGCATCAACAAGTGGTTCCGGATTATGCCGCCATGGTAAAAACATCTGGCACGTGTCTCTGTTTGGTATTTTCCGGTTGGGTACTGTTTAAGTAGGTATTGTTTTAAGCACCAACAGATTATGAAAATACAAACCGACAAAAAGGTAATTCTTTACCATTTGCAGATTAGTCCAGGCTATTTTCTGGCTACCGGGTTACCTGGAAAAGAATCAAGAGAAATTGTACCGACGGTTCGAGCAACCCACGAGAAGAGTATCTGATGAAGGAGTTACTAGCAGAACCACGAATAGCTCCAAAGGGCGTGAACGAACGACGGAAGAATGCTCCGAACACGAGGATGCATTGGATGAAGGTCCAACAGTTGAACCGATTATGGAGGAGAAGGGAGAAAATGATGCGGTGGAGTGCGAAGGGGATAGCAAGAAGGATAAATAATCTGCATAATTGTCCTGTCATTTTGTACCAAATATTGTGTTGGCGCAAAGTTATAACACAAATGTTTAGTTCGAATGTTCTGCACACAAAATTTTGCAAAAAGATCCAGGGCGAGAAGAGAACGAAAAGTGTCAAGCGGAGTGAACAATTGTGTAACGTCGTTTGTTTCTTTAAAGTAACAAATGTGTAACTTGTGTATGAGTATAAACTAAAGCACAGCACATAAATGAATCTGCACCTCAAACCGTAAAAATGTATTCATGCCCGTGTGTTGCTGATCGGATGATGTTTGATTTTATTTCATGGTAAATTAATCCACTGTCTGTATTATAATGCAAAAGCTATTTCACCTGGTTATATGCGTTGTTTACAATCTTCCTGCTTCAAGACAACTATTGAGCACCAAGGATGACGCTTGGAGGCTATGTATTCGTCTTTGGATCTCTCTGTGTACGCAGGGACCTAGAGAAATGAATCCTGGCCTTATGAAGGAGGAATTATTCTTTTGACACTGTTCAGCTTCTCGGGGACGAGAAGAGTAAGTTGCATGTTAGTTGTTCATGCAATTTGAAGACTGTCAAAGTTCCATGTCTAGGCTCGATAATCATAGCGCCAGGCCATTTGTTATAGACGTTATCGTTAAGGGCAGGCCGAATAAGAAGAATGTCCGGAAAGGAGTTGACCGCAGCAGTAGTTTCCCGATATTAGTCGCTATGATATACATATTACTGAAGAAAACGAAAGTAGTTGTCCAGTAGTGCAAACGCACCCGACTTCAAAGCCATCAAAGATTTGTCACCAAAAACGTTGTCTCCTGTGGTTTCACAGAAAATCCTGCCTAGGCTGAAATACTCACTTATGCGTGTCAATGGGCCTAGTCGTCTTAGGACTGGAGTTTAGTTTTGTCACCACCAACGCTTTCCCTGGTCCCGCTCTCTCGGTCATTCCTCCTATTGCTTTCTGTCAGCCATCATACCCAGACAGCAAGTCCAAACACTGCCGACGCAACTTTACTTTCTTCCGCTTCGTATGAGGGAGATATTGAAACACAGGAGCATGCCCAGTTGTTCTACTTCTTGATTCTTCGTGTCTCTCGTTTTTTTTTACAGCAGTACACTCACACCAATTAGATATTGGCTAGTTCTGTTACGGTGCATGTAAATTGATTTGTGTGTTTTAAGGATATAGGATCGAATGAATGCTGAATTGAATCAGGAGTGGTACTATCAGCGTTATGGGTTGCGCACGTATGGTTCACGTGCTTTCGAATGGCGTACAACCCACGTCGAACGTTAAGATGTCTCTTCGAATTCCGGTTTCTTATTCTACTGGTAAAAAAAACAAACTAATAAAATAAATCAAAGAACTAAATACATCAAACATAAGCTTTTCAATGCAAGTGGTTGCACGCACCGTGTATGTGTTAATGGTGTTACGATACTATCGATGCGAGAGGGCAGGGTGACACCTTTCTTGCTTCTTCTGCAAAGGATACACAAACGCACCCAAACACACTGAACCTAATACTGCGTTACAAATAGATTTTCCATTCTGAATGCTTTAATTATCCTAATTCTTCGAATCGGGTATCCGTCACCTTTTAGCTAATTTTACGTCTGTAGGCTTTACATAAAATTGCTCTGCTCAAACAATTCTTAGCATTGGTCAATTCTCAGCAGTAATGAAATAAACATGTGCACACTTATTCATAAACGGTTCCTTTCTTGTCCTTTTCTCTCCCAAATGAGTACATTTGGGTACAATCAATTCACGTACGGGCCCGTACAAGCTGTTATTCCACGAAGTATACGTTTTATGGGCGCTATCGCTAAAGAATTGCGTATAAATCAATCGACGATTAATCAATGCGCAAAGGAAGATATCTAAATACATGGTGCGTATATTGATGCACAGTGTGTTCATCGTAAGCATTGCTAAACATAACCCACCCATGTTGTTTGTTGCGTGTGTGTGTGTGTTTGTGTGTGTGCAACCGTGTTGCGTCAACTATGTGGAGATATCCGGGTTCAATTTTGTTCCTGTTTCCCGTTTTGGCACATACACTGCTGGTGAGTTTTAGTTTTGTTGTTTCTTTTGGTTTAATCTAACGGACCCTTGGTCCAAAGTTAAGCGAACAGGCGTTCGAAAACTAGAAAGTAAAAATATTGCCACCAAACATTGCGCGAAAGCGATTTGTAATAGTCAATTATTGCATCGAAGCTTCTCGTTTTGTTTCATTCCTGTGCTGTGCAATTCCTTCGAATAGTACCATTTATATTAGATTCATACAAAACGGATGCATTTGTTACCATCCTTCACCATTACTTTTCACTATTGTCTCAACTAAATCTGCTAAAAATACAATTTTTCTTTCCTGTTTTCCACCTCTGGGCCTGCATCAGAAATAAATGTACTTTAGTTATCATAATGTTAAATTGGTTGTTCTGATCCGGTGTTATAAGTGTGGTTTTGATACGCGTTCTTTCTCGATGCTTGTTTCAAACAGAAACGCAAGAGAACCAAAGCTGTACAACCCAAAAGCGTTTATAGAACTTTGACGTACGTGGTAGTCTGTGTAAGTGGTTGGGTGATTACCGCATCATGGCCACATGGTTTATGCTTCGAACGAGCGAAAAGCTACGACTCCTTCTAACGCTGTTACGTATGGGTGTGTGTTACACAGCTGATGGTAGTATAATGTTTGTCTGCTTACCATTATAATTATTTTAATCGTTATGAATGTAATTATAGTAAATTGTTATTGCATTACATCCGAAACCTTCCCCCTGCCTGCCTTACCAGCATCCAGTATTTTATATGCTGTATATGCTTTTCCATATGCCTCGCTTACACTCTACAGGCGTAAGAAGTTTGATTAACCCTTAGCACATTTTACTTTACAACCACGATCGCACTAACTGGTTGCCGTGAGCTTCAGGTCACCGGCATCCCGCTGTTTGCTTGCTTGCTTACACACACACATACATACATACATTACATGCACACGCACACAAACATACAAACACACACTCTCACGTTGGAGTTGCGTGGAACACACTATAATTTACTCTCTAGACGGTTTCACTTTGCCCCCTATATACGTAACCCGATATAATATTGACTGTTGTGGCCACTGTTACTTTGCGGCTACCAATCCGTTACATTTCACGGCAGCATCAGGATGATAAGCTGTACGCTATTGTCCGCTTCCTAACGCGAGTGGGAAAAGGTTCAATCGGCGAACTCATCGACAGTAGCGTCGTTGGTGTTGGTTTGCGGTGGTGTTGGTGAGGTGGATGATATCGTTTCACTAGCCGCTTTCGGTGGTACGGGAGTGGATTCTGCAGGCGTGTCCTGCGGTTCGTGCAGATGCTCCTCATGATCATCAATGGCACCGTTGCCATTCGTACCGTTGGTTACGACCGTTGTTGCTACAGGTTCGCTGTCCAATGCCCGTTCCTGCTGCAGTGGTGGTGATGGTAGCTGTGGAACGGGTGCCTGCACGACCGTGGCAACCGGTGCAGCCGATTTCGCACTGTCCATGTTGGGCACGTAGTCCATCGCCATCAGGCAGGCGAACACAGTCATGATCATCTTTGCCTTCACCTCGGTTATATCTTCCGGCAGGGCGTACACGCGGGCCCCGATCTTACGCGCCATCGACACAGCGTACTTTGCGTTTTCCAGGTTCTCTTCCGGATTACCACCTTCGCGCACGTTATCGTAATTGATACTTCCCGGCTTGATCGTATCGATCAGGTCGATAATGATCTTACCATCAGCGATTGCCGGATCCTGGAAGCTCTTCAGGCTCGTCCGCTTGCCGGCGCTCTGCAGCTTCGAATTTACCCACTGGACAATTTCCTTCTCGATGATCGGATTGCCGGTGTTGGCCAAGCGGGACAGAATCGAAAGCGTGTAAGCTCTCATCAGCTGCCAGATGAGTGCTGGAGATGAAAAAAAAATGAGATGAAAAGTGAACAGAATTAATAAAAGCACGATCGCTATTATATCGTAGGCGAAATAGTACAAAATATAGCTACACCTACCCAGTGTTAGGGTCGCATTGCCATCGCTCAGATCCTGGCCGGCAATGCCGACAAGCGAAAACTTTTGCTGCTTGCCCAGCTCAACTGCATAGTTGCAGTTCTCGAGCTTTTCCATGAATTTTCGTAGCGGAGTGAATTTCTGGTGCACCCGCTTCCACTGCACACTGCCCGGCTGAATGATGTCGAACAGCTGGAAGATGATGAGCCCATCGGCCAGATCCGAGTAAAGCCAGTTCACGTGCGGTTTCACACCCATCGAGTTCATCCAGTTACGATAAGCTATGGAGAGACACAGAAAGGGGCGAATTTGTTAATGAGACACTCATGATGCTGCTAAATCGTGCATTCGCTTACTCTTCTCTTCGCGCGTTTCCTCAATCGACTCTAGTCCTTCGATCTCTTCCGGTTGGTCCAGTCCGGGGTGATTGTTGAACAGATTGGCCACAAAGGCCAGATTGAGCTTGTACACACCGTTAACAACGTCCTGCGGGGTGACAAACGATCGACAATTCAGCTTGGCCGCCTGTTGCAGCATCACTTCAGCACGGTTTAAGGCATTTTGTTCCTGTAAAAGTCAGAATCGACGCGAAGAAAAACTTAGGCCCATTTGTTCTAGCATCCATTCAACAAGAACCTACCCTGAGCGCTTCCAAATTCACACCGGCATCCTTGGGAGCAATTTGATTTAGCAAGTACGAGTACACCTCCGAATCGGAGATGTCACTCTGGAAGTTTGTGCAGCGTCGTGCAATGCCAGCCCGTTCCAGATGATGATTGACCCAGCGCAGCAAGATCGCTTCGGGCGACAGTTTCATCAGATCCTCTAGCCGCTCACCGTCGGACAGGAGCGTCGCGAGCCCCGGGCAGCTATCCAGCGTAATGTGGCTGAACAGTCCGATGCGAATAATTTGCCACAGCAGACCGAGCACCAGATGAGGCTTCCCTTTGGCCAGATCGTGCGCATCAATGTTAACGATGTTGCAGCCGATGGCCTGCGACGACACTAACGCCAGCGTTAGGTTTTCGAACTTGGTGTACACGGTCAAGTTTTTCTTGTTGATCGCTCGCTCGTCGATCGTGTCCGGGCAGGAGTGGTTGACAATCTTGCACAGCAAAATGCCGTCCTTCATCTTGTCGTACAGCTGCTTGCCCTCTGAATCGAGCGGCAGCAGGTGCTTCAAGTCCGGATCCTGCACCAGGTTTGAGTTAATCCAGTCGCTAAACGCTAGCTGTTCCTCGACGCGCACCGAGTGTGTCGTACCGGCGGCGGACGAGTCCGACATGCCGCCCAGCGTTTCCAGGTTTTCTTTCTTGGAGACCACCTTTTTGAACGTGCTCGCTACATCCTTTGCCTTCAGGTCCATGCACAGCGACTCGAACTCGTCGTAAGACAGTTTACCGACGTGTTGCGATCGCTGCTTGTTCGTGTACTCGTCTATCATGAGGCGGACCTGGTAGCCGGGCAGTTTGAAGCCCACCTGATCGAGTGCATCCTTCAGCTCTTTCAGCTCGATGAAACCGTCTTTGTTGGTGTCAATCTGCAAAAGAAAGAAATCAGGAAAAGAAAAGTGTTAATAGGAGTTTGTATTCGAATGACTCATTGCATTAGCAAGGTTTTATCTTCCCTACTAAAAAAACTCCATCAATCATGATAGTTATAAAAGTTTACGTTCGTGAAGTTAAATAAGATTTACATTGATAAGTTAAATACGAGCTTAATAAAAATAATTTCTACTTCCATACGTGCACGCATCATTCGCGATTACAAATAATTATAGCATTTTTCTGGTTGCATTTTTCCCCTGCTAGAGAGACACACATACACACACACACTCACCAAAACAGTCAGCCCAGACCGACCGTCACCCTATGATTATTTAATCAGTGGGCAACGTACGTGCACCCACGAAGGGCACCGTTTTAAGAATTCCAAATGAGTCACTGCGTTCAATGCAAGGAGGCAGCAACAATACCATCATCAACATTACCAAGTACGCTACCGGCCGTGCGGACATTTCTAGGGAAATTATGCCTCTCCCAAGCGTTGGTGGTCTGGGCTATCAAATGGTGGCACAGACATTTCCGGCGCGGGAACACAGAACAAGCGATAGAAAGTGAAACAAAACAAACAATAAAACTTTGATAATGGGTGTAAAGTGGTAAAATGGGTTGGATAATGGAGCACGGGCGCGTGCAACGACCTTGCCGAAGGCTGACTGACTTTCTTTCCCGATTACGGTCTCTTTGCTTTCCGCTTTTTTTTTCTTCTTCCGCGCCACAAGGAAAGCGCACCCCCGTCCGCCACCCCCTGGGATAGGGTTGACCGAAGGGCGTCGTGAAGGATGGGTGGCGGATTCGCGCCGTAAGGCCACCACCACCAATGGCGCTTACTCATCGTGTGAAGTCATAATATGGTTCTACTACCATCGGAGCCGGAAATGAGTGTAGAACTTGCGTAAATTTGCGTACCGAATTAGGCATGCGGTTTTCGTTTGCCAGCTAAATGGACTACGGTCTCGTCCTCGCTTGGTTCGCCGAAAACGAAAGCAACGTGAGTGTTTTATCAATAAAGTGACCAATCGATTGCTGAAACCTTGTGCGAAAGGGGTTTTCAAAGGGCTGTTTTATTGGCTAAAATGAAGCACTATTACACCGTAAAGTTTGGCAGTAAAGGTCTTGCTGCAGTGAAACCGAAAACAAAAGCGAATAAATTTCACAAAATACTACACTACTAAGAGCTTTCAATTTCGGATTCCAACAGTTGGTACTGCCCGATCGTCAGCAACCTACTTTTCCGGCTCCAAGGTGGCGATAAACATCTCCAAAAAAAAGCTTTTTAAACAGATGACCCCATGTGCCGCAGACGCTTTTCCTTGGGCCCCATATTAATTTCCACCGCTTTCGTGCGTTTAATATTTATCACTTCACTATCTCCGCGGCTCCGCGCCTCTCCGGCAGCTTTTGCCAACCAGACCTTGACATCCTCTCGGTTGAACAAATAGGATGGACGGTCGTATCGGAAAACATGCGCATCCGGGAGGAAGTAAAACACAACTCCTTGAGCATATGCAATGAATATTGAGTGAAATAAATTAAAAAGCGACACAATTTTCACGCCCATCTCAAATCGTTCGCGTCGTATACGTCTCGCGTGTGCGCAAAGAGACGCGTGCTGGTGCCGTGAACTTGATCGTGAACCCGAGCGAAAATCCACTGTAAAACTTGCTCGTCAATGCGTACAGATGCTGAGTGTGTGCCATCCCTTTTTAACAGCTCGTTGAATTTTCACCGCAATAAAGCGTCGCGTCATCAAGCGCGCTTGGACAATTTCCTTTCTCTTTGATTTTCCTCCTGCCGGTTTCCTGAGTCTCCATTTTCTGTTCAAATCGTTTTCGATTATATTGCCAAAATAATAAGCGGGCAAGTGCATCAAATGTCACGTGCATCGGGGCGAAACGGATGTCTCTGTTTTTTTTGTGTAACAAAAGTACAACATGCTTCTTTCTGGTGATCCCCAACCGTCGCGGGGAAGAATTGGCTTTGGTTTTGCGCGATAATTTGCAAAACCACCAATCCCTTTTTCCTCTTATCGCCGGCCAAATATATAGGTGGCACTTCAATCGGGGGCGGCGGCCCTCAATCGCGTCGAGGATACCCTTTTCTGTGGTAACGTGCAGTGCCGCCATCGGCCAGCTATCGCTGTAGATTGTGAAATTACAGCACCCTCTCAAGCGCATGTTCCCTCAGGGTGTGTGTGTGTGTGAGTGTGTTATCATGAAATGTGGTATGACGGATGAAGATTCTATCCTTCGCCCTCAGGCCGGCACTAGAGATACTTGTGTGCAAAGCCTGAATGGCCACTTTGCGGTACGTGAGTCTCCTTCCATGTTATCTGTGGCCTCACAGCTGATAAGTATTCATCGAACGATCAGGAGAGTGCGGCAGATGAACGGATATGAAAGCAATCAAGCGAACGAACAAGGCAAAAAAGGCATTGGGATTGGGGAGTTTTGCTCTCCCGAAAACTGAGTCCACCATTAAGGTCCTAGTCCATGATAGAAGTCAACATACCTGCCGCACACATTATCAGCGGGGCGGCGGTTAAGAAACACTTGCTGGGCACGGCAGCAGCAAACAAACAGCAGGTGAATCTTTTGGTGGAGTTTTCGCTAGACGATGTAATCTTATCTGTAAACTCTACCAATGTCCAATTACGCACACATTTAGGCATAAAAAATGCATACTGTCCACCAGTATTCATATACCGTTCGCTACACCTTTCCTCAGTGTGTGTTGGCCAAGTGGAAAGATAATGATGGACAGTCATTCTTATATATTCGATTGAAATTCAGGGAAATCCTCAGTTAAACGATGAAAAATAATCCAAACAAGAAAACAAAATGTTTGTCGATGCGCTCTTCTCTATATCCTTGCCACAATCTGGCACCACATATTTACGAAATCCCTCACCAAAGGTATTATAGTTTTTGGACTCTCACTGCTTTGCAAATATTTGCAATTGTACACAAAATTGAATTGTGTTTACTGATTGCTAGGGCGAGCGAGTTTCATTCACCACAGGGAAGAAAATCAGTAGCAAGAAGAACTACCGACAAACCTTCATGCCGTGGAATGTGCGATAAGATATGCTGGCGATGCTTAGAGCGGCTCCAGAACCTTCAGCCGTCCTATGTATTAACCTCTTCGTTTACAAGAAGTTTTTATCACTTCCGATTTCGGTGATTTCCGCGATTTCCGATCCACTTGTCCAAGGTTATAGATCGGAAGGTGGTACAAATATTTGTCTCGAATTTATTTAAACTGTTCCATTTTTGGCTCCCCGATTCTAGTATTTTCTCTGCATAAGACTAGCAGGGAGATGGAAGAGGGACGTCCAATCAACGATAAGACACGATCGAAATTGTTCACGTTTAAAAGCATTTGAACAATCCCGATAAGAGTGCTGTAAAGTCAACTGCCAGACACACGCCCTACACACCCTTCTGAAGCACTGGTGGTTAAACTGCCTTTCCACTTTTTATGAGGGGGGCAATAGGGAGGGCTTTAAAGAGTGGGACAGTATTCCGAATTGAGTGTGGGTGAGTGTGTGTGTGTATGTGGTAAAACAATAAAATTCTTTCAATTTTTACTTTCCAAAAAAGAAAATTACGCCAGGGAGACAAATGCTCCTCCACCAAAAACGTGGCTTAACAGCGACCCCCTGTCAAAAACCAATGACGCACGATAAACAATAACGTAACGACAAATTAATCCTGTTATCGTACTGGTGGCAGGTGAAAACCGAGCTACATTCAAGCCAGTAAAATAAATAGAAGAATGTATACTGCATTGAGGTTCTGCCTTTGCCCATTAATACGTGCCCATCCTTTTCCATGCAGAAATCAAACCATTTTGCGCTGTATATCGAAAGGCGTTCGTGCAGAAATTTTGAAACTCCTATCGAACGGCCATATCTGCAATACACAAGGCATCCGGTGTGACTAATAACAGCTTTGATAAGTTGCAAATCAGGTTCAAGAGACGTTGCGGCATTCCCAACGTATGCGATGAGTCACACACTGTACGGTTGAGTCAATCTTTACAGCCGTCAGCCCATTTTCGAACCTTTGCGGGAGGGCGGTGAATGGTATCGATCATTCTTCCTTTGCTGCCTTTAAAGTCCCTCTCAACTATGAATCATTTGCATTCCGTGAGCTCATCGGTGCGATCCTGTTGTAGGAAAGGTGATTCTAGTGCAAAATGCGACATGTGTCCTGTCCTGTGAGGCGACTCTGTGCCGCTTCAGTGGCTTACTTGATCATACAGCTCGGGCGTGAAGACACGGCGGAACTCCTGCAGTTCGTCCTCTTTGGCGATCTGATGTATATCCATTGTGAGTACACTTTTTCCGTTACAAACTAAACAAAAACTAAACACCAGTGGCACACGCCGGAAAATTCCTACAGCAAGAAAGCGAGTCACTTTGAGTCCACCCGCGCACTATTTGCGACGATCCTTTCGTCCTGCGATGGCGACAAACGCACTCGCGCACAACCGTTGCTCTCGGCGGTATGAACACACGAAGTGAACCGGTTTGATCCTTGCTGACCGGAAAGGGGGTGCACGAGGTAGTTGCTATGGGTGGTTACGATGACGCGAATTACGACGGCCTGGCCAGACCAGTACGGCGAGCTCGGAACAGAGTGGAACAACACGGCAGCGACCGCTTGTGGGCAAATGTTGACATCAGACTGTCCGACCGGCCCGCTGCACTTTTGGCCCCAAGGCAAAGCCTGCGAACCGCGAAACGGTCACGAACGGTTCCACTTGGTATGCGATGGGTCGTTCTCTGTTTCGTTTCCTCCTTCGGGTTTCGGCCAGCACGCCGCCACGTTACGTTTTCTCCCTTTGGAGCGATTTTTTTTTTTCAATACCATCTCTCTATCTCCCTTTTCTCTCGCTCTCCCTCTTTTTCTATCACTTGTTCAGTTTTGCGTGTATGCGTGCGCCTCCCGGCTTATCGGTTCGAGCGGTGATGGGGTGGTGGTGCTCCGCCCTCCACCCCACTCAGTAAGGCCAATTCCCGTGGCCAAGAAACAAACTTCCCTGCGTATGCGCACCCTCCCCTGCTCTTCTGTACTCTGCTCTGCTTGCTGCATCCCTCCCGGGCGGCACCGATAACGAGCCCGTACAATGTCACCGTACGAGCTCACATATCACCCGCGTACGCACACACTGGCCCGCGAATGCATTGTGTAGTGATGGTCGAGGAAGGGTGTGAGTTAAATTTTTGCACTACCAATAGATCCATACTTTGCTTCTACTTTTTACGCTCTATTGTACCGAGCCGCGGGTTTGGCCTATCGCTACTTGTGTGCGTTGTTGTGCATTGTTGCTTGGCTAGATAAATACATATTAGTTTTACGGTCCCGGTACAATCACGCCGTACTTCTAGCATTCGTGCACGACTCTCAGAGACGAGGAAAAGGAAAACGGCAGAAAATATGCCGAAATAATTCGTTTTTTTTTTTCTTTTCACTGATAACTGCCACCAGCATGGTCCATCAGCTCCGTAAAAGAAGTAATTTTTTATGGGGGCCCTACAATAAAAATTGGCACAAATAAAACTTTCGATTGGAATTCATCATCTGCTTTTTTACTGCCACACAGTCGTCTCATCGTTCCATGCCAACAGAGCTTTCCCTCGCCATAGAGCGACGAAAATTATCTGGATAAAGAAAAACAATTTTCCTAACCGATAGTCATTCGAGCAGTCTTTAACGTTTCCATGCATGTTTATTGTCTCAAATACTTATAGATTATTCGTCTACTCCTTGGCAGCATTATCTTGACAGTTCATGTGGTTTCCATCTCCACCACAACAGCGAAAGGCATACAAAATGCGCTCCAAACGTGCACCAAGTACCACCTTTCCTAGCGAATCCACATTTCGGGAGGAAAACATAACGACGAGAAAGACCAGTTTATGATTAATTCATTCAGAAAATTTCGGCCGCAAAAAGGCACTAGCGAAATGTTGCCGCGAGCGTGGAAGGTCAATAGCGCGTGCCGAATGCGCGAGAGTGCGCAAGATTTGTACATGTGTTCGATGTAGGAACTGCGCTCGCCGTGCGATGTTTTCGATGTTCCACACGATGGCGTTTGTGTTTGATTTGCTTCGTGAGAGAGACCTATCAACAATACTTGTACGGCTTTGAACACCCTCTCCGCAACATGTCAGGATGGCCGAGCGGTCTAAGGCGCCAGACTCAAGAGCAATCTTACCCACTCTCAAGCGGGCCCGAGCGTTCTGGTCCTCTCTGAGGGCGTGGGTTCGAATCCCACTTCTGACAGATGAGAACTTTTTTGCAACCGATGGAATTTAATATGTATAAATGATACAAACAATGCAGCAAGCACATAAGCTCAACAAAAAGGCAATATTTCTCTAAGGAAATGATACTACGTTTTCTACAAACTACATAGACGAAACAATTATTTTTATACTACATAATCATGCCTGCAAAGTTACAATGAAACAAGCTGAAGTGGTATGAAGTGATGGCGCACAACATACTTTAATTGTATTTATTTTAAGGAATACGTATCACTAAAATTTTAATGTTCACGTTATTTGCTCTTGAAACTATGTTCGCTGAAGTTTTAGCATAAATTAATGATTAATGGTGTAATTCGTGGGATAAAGTGTTGCAACTTCATAACTTAAAATAATGACTGGGAATTGTTATAGCTATGATAGGTTTTCAGCTTCGGATATTGGAAAAGATTGATTTAAAAGTATAAAGTAAAAAGGAAATAAAACTGTAAAAAACGGAAATTAAAGCAAGTCTATCTAGTAAAGTAAAAGTAGTAGAGAAGTTAGAGACGAAGGCTTCGTCCCCACGCAACAGTCACTGCAAAAAAAACATCATCCCGCCCGAATAGGGACTTGAACCCTAGACCGTTGGATTAAAAGTCCAACGCTCTACCGACTGAGCTACCCGGGCTCTTGCCTTCCCCACACCTAATGTTCTATATAACCTCAAACAACATTTCTCATCAACACTCCTATAACTATAAAACATACCAGATACGGCAGATTTAGCTATACACAAAGAAATTACATCTCCAGTTTAATCCAGTCGGTTAACGGTATTGATTGTGGCTTGTGTTGAGGATTTCTGCATTTTCTTATATTGAAAGAGGGTTATGTTTTTGTATTGTGTTAAAGTAAATTAAGGGGAATCCTTTTACATCGATTTTAATCCGTCCCAGTTATCTCGTTATGCGGGATGCATACAATCATTTGATCTATTTACACAAAATGAGGAGGCAAAAATGTGCCGAAAACTCAATAACATTGTTCTTTATGCAAGAATTCACTCGTTAAACGAGGTGTTAATCGAGTATTTCGTTTTACTCGTTCAGAGAAAAACTCATTAAAATGAGTAATCGTTACGAGAAGGATCCACTGTGCTTGTTGTCTTTATCATGATAAATGATTGGTTGGAACAAATAGTTGCCAATTATCATTAACAAAGTACTGATTAAAAATTTCAGCTTTCTTCTACTTAGCGAAAATTTCAGCTTTCTTCTACTTAGCAGCGCTAGCAGCAAAAAAATATCAACCACGCCCGAATAGGGACTTGAACCCTAGACCGTTGGATTAAAAGTCCAACGCTCTACCGACTGAGCTATCCGGGCCATACCTTCCCTCATTGCTACACACGTATTTCAATGCAGCGCGCGCTGATCCGTACAATTCTTCGCCGTCTCACTATGGGTACAGACAAAGAAGGAGATATATCACTTCCTGGTCACCCGTTCACCACTAAATGCTGCCACTCGTTTACGTTATGTTCGCTTTATGACAATTGTTACACGTTGCACTTCACTTTTTGAAAACTCACTTAAAAAACCATAAAACCATAATTCAAGAAAAGCACACCCAATTTAAGGAGAAAAATAGATATTAGATTAAAATTTAGAAAATTTTATATATTACACCTTTCACACATGTAACGTTAACAAAAGAATGGTATAATTTCACTAGTACTGTACGAAGTACATTAAATCATATGATCAACTTGGTTAATACCATCTATTAACATTCTAAGGGTGTATGTGTCCAAATTCTGTTCTAGCCCGCCCCTCACAACATGTCAGGATGGCCGAGCGGTCTAAGGCGCCAGACTCAAGAGCAATCTTGCCCGCCCCCTCATGCCGGGTTCTTCCGAGCGTTCTGGTCCTCTCTGAGGGCGTGGGTTCGAATCCCACTTCTGACACATGACCATCTTTTTTTGCTACTTTGGGCGCTTCTTCCATGGTAAAACAATGATTGTACTGTGTCACCATGGCTACTCTACTCTACACGAAACCAATTTTTGATGTAGTTTTTATGCTTGGCGCGAGTGAAGCATAATCGATACTGATGCCATGTCTTTTTCCATAACCTTGAGCCTATAACAACTACAGCCAGACGCTTATTGCGTGGGAGACAAGAGTGCTTATCGGTACTCATAATTCATAAAAAAATCGATACAATCTGCACACCCTACGTTTTGACGAGGGCGGTTGCTATCACCGTCTACCGCCCATACTCCTCCGGCAGCAGCAGGCAACAAAATTCATGTGGAAAAATCGATTCCATTCGACTTCCATCGACATCAGTGGCCGCTACCATGTGAGACACAAGGCAACGCGATATGACACACATCTGACACAACACAACACTTCGTTTCTCACCCCCGTCCCCCCACAATAGTGGGACGTTCATTTCGGACGTTTGCCACACTAACAACAAATGGAGATTCGGTGTCGCGATAGTGTCGTGATGTTTGCGATGTGAGTTGTTATTTCCAGGCGGATATCGAGCTTCTTCTAGGCACTCCGGTCCAAATGCCGAGGTCAATGTGTGATATGTTTGTTCTTGTTGTCTGACGTCAGATTCTCTCAGCCCCGGTGGTGATTGATCATAGGAACAGCAAGGTGTCCGAGTCGTGACAGATAGAGGATTCTTAACGATAAGAACCGGTATTTTTCGGACACATCTACAACGCGTTGGACGCGAACAACTTTGAACGTTGGACATTAGAATGGCACGATAGGTTAAGGTAGGCCAGTAGGATAGCATAAAAAATTAGCCATACGCGGCACTTGAAAACATTTATACATATTTCCATATTTAATGTAACTCGTTTTGCTAAGCATCATTACCTACCCTATCCGCATCAAACCTTACAAAGCCTCTGGAAAGTCTAAATCTTGGACCGGAAAAACGGTAGATACAGCATTGATTGTTTGGTTGATACAGCCGGCATTCCTTACGATAACGGGTATGCACCAACAACGCACTCCACTCTTCCCCCCAGGTGCAAGGTCGTTAGCAACCTTCTAAGCTCAGGCAAATTGATGGTTTCCTGCCCTGGCCTGGATGGTACCGTAATATGCCACTTTCTCGGCACTCCCCGCGTCAATGTGCTTTGCACTCATTTTCAACTGCACCGTGTACCTCACACCGGACCCTAGAGTGCAGCCTTAGGGTTGCTAACACACACACACACACAATCCCGATTGTGCCCTGGGGGCTTGGGGCACACACCGGTGGTCGAGAAATGTTAATGATTGCAATTTGTGAACTATTAACCATGTGGTTGGTTGGCTGGCCCGCTGGATTCCACCGTCGGCTTGACGGGTTCCGTTAAATTTAGGCGTGGACTACACCAACTCTACCGACAGCAGCAGTAGCAGCAGGGATTCCAGCGTCAGCACTATCAGAAATGAAAGGAATTTTCATGGCGGGACAGAAGAGGAATCAGAGTTCCCGAAGTGTCAGGTTGCTGCTACAACCGAAGAAAGTTAAAAGGTGCTATTTTAGAGGATTAATTCTGTTTAGGGGGAACCAAGGATTTAGGATGCTTTTACATTAACTGCAATTTCCAAACAATCACAACAGTGTAATACAAAACCAATCAATGCTCTTCAACTGATTAGTTGAAGCTCTTATGCAACAGTATTTATGTGATAACGTGCTACAAGAGCAATATGAAGTGTGAAATGCACTTCTTTGCAGGAAAACAAAAACAACAATCGCTTGCCTGATGCACCCGCTCGACAACAATTCCACTCGACACATTCCTAGGGTTGTAAGCGTCAAGTAGCAACGATTGCACTGTGGGAGGTTCCGTTCTTACCCCTGTGTGATTGAAGCTATCTCAATTGCTAATTTTGAAACTTCCACTACTACCCAGCATTCCGAGTTAAGTGGCGCGAGATAAGGGCCATACCCATCACCAAACCCATCGTAAACGGTTTCATGAAAACAGTTTTCCCGCGAGGTCACACAACCACTGTGCATCTCACGTGATACAAACCCGCACACATTCGAGCGTACAGCGAAACACATGTATATCGAGTAACGTAATTGTACGTACTATTCCCTCTACATCAAGCGCCCGTAGTACTTGAAGTACTATCGTTTTCTCATCTTACTTGTCTGTGCCCACCCTGTGGCCCAAGCGAACGAAATACAAAATGCGCCGCGCCGGCAAAGCGGTGAACCCAGTCATCCGCGAAATCTAAGACAAAACTCACATCATACAACACACTCAAGGTTGTTCGGGGGTTCGTGTGCGCGCGCACCACAGCAACCAGAGATCGTGCCCGGCGATCTTTTCCCACCGTCCGTCCCACCGGCGACCGGGGGACCTTCCCGGGATGGAAGAACGGGCGGCTGGTGGCGCCAGCGGCAGCCCTATTTAACCCGGTGGAAACTGGAACGGTGAGGTTCACACATCGGAAATCGGTGTGGAGGAGAAGGCCGGACGCGCAGTGTTGTGGGCCTTCCAAGTGGTACGGCACTGGGTTCGATTTGCTTTGCGAGCGGCAAACGAAACCGGAAGGGGCGAGAAAAACTCCACCGATCTTGGTCGGAGGTACCGGCAAGACGTTTCCACGCTCGATTTACTATTGCTACTATTACGCTGTTGAGTGCTGGAGTATTTTTCTCAGTTTTACTCACGCTTTCAAAAATCCCCAAATACTTTGGATGAAGCACACTATTCTGAAGCAAGATGCTTTGGAGCGAAGGTATCCATTTCCTCGTCACTCCCTTTCAATCACGACTAATGGTCACGAGAGAAGGGTGTGCTGACGTGGACAGAGTTTCCCCTTCAAGTCCCTTTTATTTCTTGTACGGGCAGTAGCAAACCCAGTGGCCAAGTGTTGCATACCTTGGATTGAATGGTCCAACAAAATCATATTGTGCAGCACGATGACGCAAAAGCGTTAGCGCCAACCCTAATCTATGAAAAGTTTGCGGTAAAATAATTGAAAGAATAAAATAGATCCGGTTACACGTTGAAAATGAAGAGTCCGTTACGCTGCAACTTCTGTTCTGATACAGTTGTTCCTCTTGTTGAGCATCCGGTCAGGATCGAGTGGTTACGCATGATCGAGCATCACACTTTTGCCTTGCCAACGCGTTCTCCATCGACCGGTGTGTGTTGTATAATTTGAAAGTGAAGGTGCCACACCGATTGCGATCAAGGTGGAAATGCACACACGTCTTGTGAGGGGAATATACGCAATGCATACCAAAATGGTTCATCACTTCACTAAAATCGATCAACTACGTACGATCGAACAACAGCAGACAGACAAGTTGGCATAACTTCCTATCACTGCTCTACGTAACTGGCTGTGTTTTGCACTTGGCGCAGGAAAAGCTCGATTCCATCATGCAGTATATTTTGCATTGTCCACGAATGCACGCTCTCTCTCGGCCGTGTTGTGTGCGAAATGTGGCCTATCGTAAATCAAAGCCATACGACACCCAGCAGTCCTATGTGGCTTCCTCTTATGCAACAGCCAACCGGTCGTCTTACTGCACGCTATCAGAAAAAAGCACACAAAGAAGGATGCGCCATCAACCAGCCGGAATCGTATTGGATGGAATCGAACGCCACCACAAAGTAACTGCAGAAACAGGTCGTCCTCGGACGGTGTCAAACGGCATGATGTGGTGCATTTTAATTAGATACGATCACGATTTGAAGCCTTGCATTATGGGACCCAAATGGGGGTGACAATCACAATCAATTATGCAAGATGTAAAGAAGAGAAGGAGAATGATGATGCTCATGACGATGGTAGGTGAGATGATGGCTCCGCCTGTGCTCGGTGTTTGCGGTTAGGCGCTTCCGTGTAAATGTGTCTCCATTTTCATGGCCAGAAAGGGCGGCTTTGTGGTTTCGATGCAATACGTTGAAGCCCTGCCGGCATCGGAATAACAGCAGCTCAACTGACACGAACCGGGGATGAGAAGCGCTACAACGGAAACTCGTGCCTGATCGGGTGACAAATCGATCGCAGCACTACAGTACAAAGGAGCCGAGATGAAAGAAAGATTACTCCACACGGGGGCAGGTAGAAAACCGGATTTCTTCACTACCGGGAATTGGAGAAACTTGTCGCTACTAACATACTTCCTCCGTGCACACATGGAGTAGCTTCTAATATGCCACTCACGTTGATCAACGGGAGTTTTGTACTGTAATTCCTTTCTGTACCAGTGATTCTTGCAGCTACGGGAGCTAGTAGTAGCATTTAGCATTGAAAACACCGGACCCAGACCCTCTCGGTCCCGGTGAACACGGGCGGAGTGAAAAAATAAAAGATGCTTAATCAACTGTGTAATCAGAGAAACCGAATCGTTCCGCTAGGGAGGGCGGGATTGTTGGTGGCCGGTTTAGCAACATGAGAAGCTGTCCATCAACGATCCAGAAGCGCGCATTGCGTCGTCGCGCTCTGTGAGAATATAATGCGGGGCCATTGTGTGTGTTGCGGGGCCCAGTAGAATTGCCATTTGAGCTGCGAACAGTCGAGCTTGTCGCAGCAGCAATAACAGGCGCCTTTTCACCACCAGCATCAGCAACAAATGATGAATGTTGATGAAGAAATTTTGCATCCAAATGAATCGTTGCAGCGCTCGTTACTGTACCGAGCAGTGGGCACGGGCGGCTGCACAGCGCTAGACCTTGCAATGTTTTAGCAATGCGAGCGAATGTTTGCATCTTGGCGACCGCGCGCTTATCTACGCGGCATGACCTTTCTTGCTAATTAGACGCGGAGCTATCGAAATCTGTAGCAGAACAATATTTGCGTCTGTTGCCGTTTACAATTTGTTTTCCTACAGTGTCTACAGTTTCATAGATCTAGAGGTGGGAGAGGGAAGGGGGGGGGGGGGGGGGGGGGGGGGGGGGGGGGGGGGGGGGGGGGCGGGGGGAAGGGAAATACGTTGTATGATCAGATGGTTGTAGTAATTAAACTCTGTTTACCCTCTTTTTGCTCTACATTCACACCTAAAAGGCACAAAGTGTTGTACAATAAGCTCATGGCCAAAATTAATTTCAACCTCTTCTGAAACAGCTGTGAAATAGATCATTTCGGTGCACATCTTCAAGGGTGTAGCAACCAGAGGAACATTATGGCGATTTGGATGTATTTCTGTCTTGCTGTTTGACTTGTAAGAAAAACCAGGCGCATACCCCTCCCCTCGTACGTCATAGCCTGTTTGATCATCCATCTTCACAAGCTATGTAATCGTTCGATCACGAGAAAAAAAAAGTTTTCGTTGATCGTCCATAGGCACGCGCTTCTGCCGAAAGATTCCAATTAACAGAGTGTAAGCAGCAACACACCAAAATCCGGGCCAACAGCCCACAGAAAAAAAAACAACCCTCCTATAAGCGCAGAATGGGGTGCCGTGCCGTTCTTAACGTGGCATCGAAGTTTCTTGACCCCTCAGCATGGTGCCGCCGGGTGGTGCCTCTCTCTCTCTGCGTGCCTCCTTTCATCACCATCATCATCATCATCATCATTATGATCATCATCATCACCACCATCATCCTGGCCCGACTGGGGCTTTACTCTAATACGCCGCACCAACACAGATACATAATTGACTGCCTATTACCGAAGACGATCGGTGCGGTTTCTTTATTTGCTCCTTTATTTGCGCCCAGCGCTCGTGACGTTATGGGGGTAAGAAGTACGCACCGTGGAGACCACCGAGTGCTGTGAAATGATTTTTCCATCCATCTCCATCGCCAGATCTCTGGTCCATCGTCGCTGGTTGGGTACGTAAATAAACGCGAAAAGAAGCGCGACAGAACACACGCCAAGTTATTCGCCACCGTGGGGTGGAAGCATCGACAGAGACACGGCCAGTGCCACGCTGAAAATAGGCCTGTACACACGCGTTCGCGGTAGGGAAGATAGACCGGTGCGCGTATGCAAATAGTGGTGTCAGCCAGCAACACACAGCATGCTTCTTTTCGGTTTATCGCACCCGCCCGGAACTCCGTTGGTCGCGCCAACGCGTAACATATGGCGTGCACATTTTGTGTGGCAAGTTACATCGGAAGGGGATTAACAGCGAAAGAGCGATGCGCTCCAGCGAAGGCCGTTGAAGAGGACAATTCTTTCACGTCTGTGTGATTGATACTTTCATGTGTGGACGATAATTTACTAGCAGCCCCACAAGCTCTGCGAAGGGGGCGATAAATAATTTCATTGGCGGATTTGATAGCTGCTTTGCTAGTATTTGAGAAACTATGTAGATCGGTAGGTAGGTTGGTTTGCGGTTGATTGCGAAAGATAGCATCAAACTTCCTATATTTGCAGAATAAGAGGCGCTAGATATGTCAGTTAAAGTTCTGTTAAATAAAACAAACATCAATTAAAATAGATTGAATAATGCATTTGCCATAAAATCCTATTCGCACCAAACTTTCCCGCAAGTCCAATTATATTGTGGACAAATCACAAAAAAAAACGAAAGGACCTTAAAATAAATTGTACTTGCAGGCTGCTATTATGTCGTTTGAAATTACAATTGAATGACAAATGCACTCTCATGACAGCTTATGTGCCCTCAAACGCATGCCTTTCGAAATGATCCTAGCGCCCGCTTCTTTCCTCTAGATATTTATGTACCACCGTTATTATTATTTCATCGAGTTCAAAGCAATTCTCAAGGTGCAGCAGCATCATGCCATGGTCAGTGCAGCAAACTGCAGACACGGAGAAAACTGCAATCGATCGTACTGACCCCGTTTTTCCCCATGCCGAAACCGCCGTAATCTCTCGTTCTCTCTCTCTCTCTCTCTATCTCCACGGTATTTCAATCGCAATCGGCCCCGTCCGGTGGGTAAACACCAATTCCATGTAAATTAGATAATGAGTCGAGATAATGATATGTTTGGCCCCGGGAGCAGCACAATCCAAACAGACACACACACCCCAACATGCCAAGATCTTCAAAAACAACGATGATGTTTTTTTGCCATGCTGCCTCACTTCAAGCCTGGCTGGTTGTGTGGTTGAGGAATTCACCCTGAAGGCGGCTTTATTTTTATGAGCTGAAACTTTTGGAGCCACTGCTTGCAGGTGTATTTGTGCATGGATCTACAGTTTTGCTTGCTGCAAATTCATTTTCCATCCCCCGCCAGCCGATGGATTTAATTCATTACCTAATTTTTCACTGTACAAACCGGTGTCTGACCCCGAAAATAAAAATACAAAAACCGGTACCGTTGCAAAGGCATTAGACGAGCATGCCCCATTGCAGTGTTTGCAGGTTGATGGAAGGTGCTAGTGCTCAGATAGTTAAAACATTATCAACAATTTCGGCATTGTCCGTACGTTTGCTAAAAGCTTTCTGACATAGTGGTTGGCGTTGCTGCTAGACATTGCAGTTGCAGTGCGTTTTTCCGGGACAATGCATGACAACGTTGTTCCTTGATAAACCATTTCCTCAAATGGAGGGGGGGGGGACTTGAATTGCCCATGTCATAACGCAGCGAGCACTAAGAAACTCTCTTTCGGTAATTAAACAAACCGGAGGCACAGTTACAGCGCCATTGGTGCACGCAGCGTGCAGTTTAGCCTGGAGCTGATGGGCCAAAGTTTACTTTCGTTTACCGCCCCCCGTAACGATCGTTCGTTTCGAGTGACGAAACCTTGGGTTTGAGCCTGCCCATTGTGTGCTTTCAATTTCCGAAAGAAGGCGCAATAGTACGGTACCAATTTTGGGCTGGCATTCATTCGGCACAATGTACAACCGTTTGTCCCCCACCGGGGGTCGGCCAAACGCGGACTGGCACACGGTGACTCCCATTTGGAGCACGTCGGCTGATGTCATGTTTGTATAGATCCACACCATTTGCCACGCAGTGCTGCGAGTGAGGTAACGCTGCAGCAAACCGGACGATTTAAGGATTTTTGCATGTGGACGAAATTCCGAAAGTGATCCCAAAATCACACCCCGAGATTTGTCACTCAAGATGGTGACTCCTCCGCCGCGGTGTGAGTGTACCATCCAGATTCGGAGAGCTGCCCATTGATCTTTCGCCCACATAGAGCGCGTACCGCGTCGTGATTGTACAGGACCGCCTCACGAGGAGAGCACGCCACTGTTAGCGAAGGCCACAGATCAACGTTCCTTGGTGCTTTCTTGTCAGCACATCTCCTCTTGTGTCGCATATGCACAACCTTTGCACCTCCCTAAAGGCAACGGAGCCGCTGCGCACAATAAGCGAACGTGATAGAAAAGTCAATAAATGATTTGATTGGGAGCCGCTGTCCTGGGTCTTGTGAGACGGCGGTTGATTCATACCCTGACTCAGAAATGTTTATGTTTGCGTGCATATGTGTGTGTTTGGATTGCTTTGTTCCACTCTCTCTCTCTTCCTCTCATCCTCTCTGCCAGGCCAGTCCGAACGCTAAAGACTTCGTTCTCCATAATAGTAAAACCACACGCGGAAGTGACTATAGGAGCGGTAACTCGCTTGTGGGCCGCCACTCGTCACCTCTGGGTTCGGATGTTTAAGTGGTAATATTCAAATTGCGTCGTAAAGTCGCGACCACTGAGTGACGGCGGCTCTCCAGAGGGCGCCACACAGCGTAGGACAGCGTAGGGTTGGGCGTGCGCGGGAAACGCGCGCGCAGGTGATGTCAGTTAAGAAATATTCACGATCGCGCTCAGTGCAGTGCGATCATCGCACACTTTGCCTTTGTGTCGCTCACACTCCGATCATAAACCGTGCCTCTATATGTCTGAGAACAAGCAAATAAGTCACAATGTTACATCGCAGACACCAGGAAGCACAGCAACGGAGCAGCTGGATCTAAAAAAAATGCACAGAACATTGCAACGGTCCATTGTTACCCGGAGTGCACCAGGCAGAGCTCGGTGGTGTCGGTATCTAGGTTGGTCTCCCCCGTGTTGTGCAGACGCGGGTTGGCATGGAACGTGTTTATCCGGTTAGACACACGCAGTCCCGGAGCTCTCGATTTTGGCATGAGCATGTGTGTGTGTGTGTGTGTGTGTGTGTGTGTGTGTGTGTGCAACCACTACGGAATGCGGCATGATAAAGCTGCTTCGAGAAACTCCCGCCCGCCCAACCCCACGCCTCAAACGGTAAGGTATGAAGAAGCGGAAGCATAAAATATGCGCGTGACCTTCAGCAGAAAACGCACACACTACTGATAACCAAGGCATTCGCGTCAAAAAGGGAATGAGATGAGTGCCGTCATCCAAGCAGGAATGGATGAAGAGAAAGTCAGCTTCAAAAGCTTTACCCAACAAAGGCTCCCCGAAACATTTGAAACTACAGCAACACGCCTCTTCCGTATCGTGGTTCAAAGTTTATGCAAAGTGGGATTTGAACGAACGATTTCTCGCCACAAGCAGCCCGCTGCAATCTCTCTCGCAAGAAAACATGGCATCTTACATCTTACACAAAACTTAAAGTAGAACGCTGAACCTCTGGCGGGTCCTTACTGGTGTCAGTACTCCCCCACAGTGGAACTGTGTGGGTCGTTGCGTAGGCTGGATCTTGCTGTCCACTCTTGGAAGGTGGTTTATGGCATTAAACAACGGCAGTGCGGTATATGGACAAGTTTAAGACACGTTTGAGCGGAATGGAAATGGCTGTAGAGTTTTTTTTTGTCGAACTGAAAACATCAAGGTGAAGGCATTTTGAAGTTCTTTTTTTAAGGGGGTTTGGAATCGTTTGAGGTTAAAGAAACAAAATCTCTTATTTTAGCTTTTTTCAGGTTGTAGTCTAGATGGGACCTCCAGAGAAATATTCGTGACGTTACATCACGTAGACATCTAAACTTCGAAGTATTCCAAGCTTATAAGTACTTGTAAGCTTTTTAGCTTTACGTCCTAGACGTTGCTGCTTGTACATAAAACACCTGTAACAACAGTACTTAGGCATTCCTATGCTTGATAAGGCTCAACAGAAACAAAATAGAAAAAAGTAACAGTTGGTGTGAGAAACGGGCATGGTATATACTATAACCAAGATTTGCTTAAGAAAACACGCTATGAGACGATTACATTAGTTTTGTGTAACCAAGAAGACAAAGTTATTCGGAGACTAAAAACTAAATGGCAAAATCATAGGAAGAACTCCGAACTTATCACATGTACAATGTTGGCGATTTATAATTCAAATGACCGGATGTGTACACGTGTTTCAGACACTGGCCCCGGTTGCAGAGTAAGACCGCGTGCGCGAAATCTAAAAAAGCCATCGACCGGGTAAAAGATTCCGACAGAAATCCCTGTTCCAGAAAGTCACAACGCACACACTCCCTGGAAGAAGAAAAAAAAAAACACACACACACACACAGCGAGGTGGCTCGGGTGTCTGCTTCCGGATGCAAACAGTATCAACAACCGGCGTGTAAGACAGCGAATCCCTTAACACTAGAAGGAAGAAACAAAAAAAAAACGGTCTCCGTTGTCATGCCGCGCCCTGTGGAATGTAACGCCAAGACGTGGAGTAAGAAAGGGAAAGAAAAGACTCAACATACCGGGGGCAAATATGAGAACCGGAAAATCTTGAGCACGGGTAGGGAAAAGCGAAAAGCATCCCGGACGCTCTCTGTCCTCATACTCCCGGGAAGCGTGTACTGGGAGTGTCGTGGCATGCGCGTACGCAGCCTTCCAGCCTGACTGGCTGCCATCGTGCGGTGGTGTGTGTGTGTGTGCTTTCCGGGAGCCAGAATACGTACCGGCAACAGAGACGGCTTCGTACGACTAAAATGAGGTCAATCGTCTGGTTTACGCCGTTGGATCTGAATGAGAAGCGCAGAGTGATGCCCGATACCGGCATACGATTATGCTATAGCAACGGAGAACCAACACGCGCACTAACGCGGCTATGGGTGTGTATAAGGAGGCGCCAGGCCGGTATGGTATTAGAGGAGGAAAAAAAAACGGTAAACCCTTCCTGGTGGTTTTCTTCAGCACACTCGATAGGAAGTTCCGTGGCGAGCGTCACTATGCCACCCGTCCACCCATGAGCTCATGAGCCGGCAATGAGTCATCGTAAATCAATTGGAAATTAATTAAACAAGGAGGACTGGAGACCGGATTCAGTTCCCATCACAGCTGGGGGTGTGGTAAAAACTTTGCTAGAAGTACTGTCCGTTGGTAAGGGATTGAAGCATGTACATAAATCTGTTAAATCCTTTCTCCCTCACGATAGTTTTTAATCATGTAAATGTAGCACCACGTCAAACAGGGCAAACGCTTCTTCGGATAGGGTGAACTTTAAATGGACACATGCCGCACGCAGGGGTCGTTTATTTTGCGAAATGGCTTGGAAATTTTTTTAACATAAAGATAGAGAGTTTAAGGACAAGTTTCACCGGTCCGTGGCATTCATAGTCGGTAGGAGACATCTCGTTGGGCACCAGAAAACCTCCCCCCACATCGGTCACCACCCGCAACGCGAAGAGAGTTCGACGGAACGTAAAGGTCCCGCTAGACGCGCACACAAAGGGCAGTGTCGTCGGTGCTAGAAAATTCTTAGCTCCTTACCTCCCCCTACAAGCGCGGGAGGATGCAACATGATGAAACATCTCTCGCCCGTTTTCCTACTTACCTCCTCAAATTTTTCCCGCATCTCTGCCCGTTCCTCCACCGACAGGCTCTTCTGGTGGTGTGCGGCATTTCGGAAAGAAGCCATTTTTGTTGTATCTCGCGCTCTTTCGCACCACTGTGGCACACTGGCTGTTTCACGATCGATCCGTCTGCTTCGCTTCCACTTGCCGTTGTTACTCTAAACACACACGCACACACTCTCTCACACAGCACTTGGTGATCGCGTTTGATTATTTTATACTGGTGTTGGCGTACACAACTCTTATTTGCTTATTTGCTTCTTTTGCAACAAAAAAAACAACACCCAAATTTTGCCTCGCTCACGCGTATGCCATTTGACACAATTGCACTGTAAATTTTGCTGCTGCTGGAAAGAAAACGAAAACTATCTTTACTAAAGTACATTCGCCCGTCGTTGTTCGCTTTACGCGGAATTCTTTCGCCCCCTGCTAACCAGAAATGGGACTGCTCGTTACATTCGCCAGCCGAAAGTAAGAAATGAAACTACAAAAACACTGACTCAGCACACCGGGAATACTTTTACGTTTGCTGTACACGATGTTGGCTAGCCTTCTGTGTGAGGTTTAATGATGTCGTTGGCCCAAAGAACAACGGTTTGACAACTTTTCTTTTATCAATGAATCAAAGCAGCTAACCACGAGTTAAAGGAATGCTTTCGTTACTCTCATTCTACGGCCAGCTCCATGCAACTGAAAGAAAACGAGAGAACAATCACACCCTTTCTGCCTTCACCCCAAACACACGCTCCACACACATCACAAACACACACACACACACATAATAAGCACTAAAATTCTACAACCACATCCTCTTTGTTTCTTTGCCCCTTTCGCTTCCTCTACGTAGCTCCTCTTTGCCTTAGGCCTTTGTAGAAGATTCTTAAACTAAACGATGTTTCCGACCTAATCACGCAATCAAATCAACACTATTCAATATGCTTTACGTTTATGTGTTTGGCAACGTTGATGCTGTACTGTTTTGCAAACAGTTTAACTAATAAACCATTGGTTGTGCAAGAGCGTTCTACCGCTAATTCTATGCCGCAAAAAAACAACGCACACACCGTGAAACGTGTTCAATCGCCGTTTGGTGGCTTGAGACTCGACTGAGAAGATTTCGATGACTGGCCGCAAAGCAGACGACGACGCGAAAAATAACGCCGAAAGAGGGAGAGCCAACAGTGCACACTGGGCAGTTGGGAAAGGTATAAAGAGTCAAAATAATACATACAATTCAAACAAGGTGCGCCATCAGTTGCGGTATCAGTATGCGAAAAGTGGGTAAATTTTTGAAAGTGCTGAATAGTAATTTTAAAAGCTGTGTGTTGTTGTGCAAAAAAATTTACCAAATAAAAACAGTGCAAGCTACTTTCAATGTCCTTCCACACTGGCAGCACTGCAGAATGCGTCGCATGTGCGCTCAAGATAGCTCTAAGCCGACTCACATGTTTACTGTAACTACCTTGCGTATGGTTTTCAATTGTTTACATGTCAAAATACAATCGCACAACAGCAAAGCGAAGCGCGAGGGAAAAATGAGCTCAAATTCATCAAATTTCCTCGTGTTACTGAAAACTTTTACCGTAAGTGAAGAGTGTAAAGTGAGCTAATGGCACTTATAGCAATACTTTATCAAAACCATGTTGTTTTATGTCACGGTTTGCTTACAGGAATCGCTGGACCGTGCGTTTGCGGCGCGCGATATAGAAGTGCTGAAGGCTGATTACGATGCAGCTCGTGCTAGCGATAACGACAAAAAGACGGCCCTTCATCAGGCGTTTCGCGATATGCTGCTCACGAAGACCGAGGACATTCCAGCGATCGAGGGATTCATCAGCTTCGCGGTGAACTCCTGCCGGAAGGACATGACCGTGGCTACGATGCCGGTCGTGCTGCTCGGCGACATCTTCGACGCGGTCACGCTAGACAGGGCGGAGCAAATATTTACGTATGTCGAGAACAATGTGGCGATCTGGAAGGAGGAATGCTTTTTCACCGCTTGCAAACACAATCTGCTTCGCATGTGTAACGACCTGCTGCGGCGGCTGTCTCGCTCCCAGAACACGGTCTTTTGCGGTCGGATACTGCTGTTTTTGGCCAAGTTTTTCCCATTCTCCGAGCGCAGTGGGTTGAACATCATCTCGGAGTTTAATCTGGAAAACATTACCGAGTTTGGGATGGATGGTAACGAGAAGGTCGCGGAGCAGTTGTCCGGTGACACTGCTCCGGAGGTAGATGGCGAGGAGGCGGAAGAGAACAAGCTGAAGATTGACTACAATCTGTACTGCAAGTTTTGGGCGCTGCAAGATTTCTTCCGTAACCCGAACCAGTGCTACAACAAGGTGCAGTGGAAAACGTTCGAAACGCATGCAAAAAGTGTGCTGTCCGCGTTTAGCAGCTTCAAGCTCGAGGAACACCGTGCATCGTTTAATAGCGCTGCAGTCAAATCGGCGGACGGAAATGGCACTAACGATGCCGCCGGAAACGACTGTCCAATGGAAGAGGATCAGATCCGTGAATCGGGACACTTTTTCGCCAAATTTCTCACCAATCCCAAGCTGCTGTCGCTTCAGTTAGCCGATTCCAATTTCCGACGCTCGGTTCTGGTGCAGTTTCTCATACTATTTCAGTACCTAAACTCAACGGTAAAGTTTAAGGCAGAGTCGCACGTGCTCACACAGGCCCAAAGTGATTGGTTGAAGGAAACGGAAACGCTAGTGTACCAGTTGATCGAAGAATCACCCCCGAATGGGAAGAAGTTTGCCACCACAACCCGCCACATGCTGCTACGGGAGGAACTTTGGAATAGCTGGAAGAACGAGGGCTGCAAGGAATTCAAACGCCCTGAAGCGGTGCTCGAAGACGCAAGCGCATCAGCGGGTCATGCTACCGGTAGTGGTTCTGCATCGACCGGAACCGCTCCCACGGCCGGGAGCGGTCGTCCACCGGCAAAACGGCCCCGCAAACCGCTGGGCCACGAGATCCGGGACGCGACCGTACAGGGAAAGTTCTACATGGGCAATCCGGAGATTACGCGCCTGTGGAATCTTTGTCCCGATAACCTGCAGGCTTGCAAGGGCACGGATCGTAACTTTCTGCCGTCGCTCGAGACGTACCTGGAAAACCCGAAGGAAAAGCAAGACCCGTCGTTTGAGTGGCGCGCATTGCGGTTGCTTGCCCGACAATCGCCCCACTTCTTTACGCTCTTCAACACACCCTCGTACAAAGTGTCGGACTATCTGGAAAGCGTGCGGAAGAAGATCCAGAAGGATAAGTTGGACATAAAGCTGGAGCATGCAATCCAGGAGGAAACAGCCCCGACGAATGTCGAACAGCCGGAAGCGGAGGGCGAAGGTTTAGTTAGCGGGGAGGAGCACGAGCAGATGGACACGGAGCTGCTGAAGACGGAGCAGCTAACGCCGGAGGACAAAAACACGCACAAAACGCTCGCCGTGACGAAGGAGCAGCTGTCCGAGCTGGCGCCGAGCATCGGGCGCGACTGGAAGAAGCTGGCGACGAAGCTCGGGTACAGTGCGGACGAGATACAGTACTTTGAGTCCGAGCACGGTACCGTCACGGAGCAGTGCTGCCACCTGCTGACGCTGTGGTTCGATGACGACATGGACGCAAGCTTAGACAATTTAGCCTACATACTGGAGGGCTTGGACATGATACCGGCGGCCGATGCGGTGAAACAGATGATTGCCCTACTCTCGGACAAGGTGGAGGAGGTATCGGAATAAAGTTTGGCCATGTTCCATCACCGGCCACACAATTCCGATTGAAATGATTTTAAGAATAAAGCATAATTTACCGAATACGTAGTAGTGCGCAGAGTTCATTCCTTAATTTTTTTGTGGGTGTTTGCTCTCTCCACTTTAAAAAGCAGTTTTTAGCATACACGACAACGATTTATTTGAAGCTGTCCGCTATTAGGAGCATGGCACATCCTTCAATCTAGCAGTCAAAATGTCACGACGTACGCTTCCAGCATTGCGCATGTTCCGCAGCATTCTTTCAGCATCAGCACAAAGGCTGTTTTGCTTGCGTATTGTAATAAATAAAAAAAAGTAACACATTTTATTTCTACGCTCCTTTACAACGTAAATCGTAGTAAAAATTACCTTTTCTCCAGTATTTTGTCCGTGCAACTATTCCATCTCACATGATGAACGGTGGTTGGGTTGAAGTTTAATCGAGAGCGCAAGTGAATCGACGTTTTGCACGAGGTCGAAGGACCCGCAGGATTCTGTGTATTGAAGCGCTTGCAGGAAAAAGGCGGAAAAGCCAAACGCCATGAATCCAACGCCGATACCGAATCACGACTTTATGGAGCTGCATCCGGTGCATCAGCATCCGGCGGGTTGCAAGCAGCACTGCTTTGTGTTTACCGAGATAGCAGACATTGAGCTGCCGCCCGAAATCACCAAATACCCGGAAAAGATCAAGAACGGCAGCATCCATTCGTACACGAAGGAAAGCATCTCGCCGCCGCCGCCGAAGCTGGCCAAGGATCGTCGTAGCCGTAAGATAATAGCGCTCGTGTCCGGACTGTTGATTTGTGTTGCGTTGGCCGCAGGGATACCGCTTGGTTTGCAGTTGCGATCGTCCTCCCTGCTGGAGGCCCGGCTGGCATTCATCAGACGTTTGCTGGTAGAGTCACCCCTCGTCGAAGGGTACTGGGCGCCACCGATGGGAGCCAATTTTAGCAAAAGCTTCGCTGAGGTCAAAAGCGGTATGGTCGGGGCTTTGCTGTGGCCCATTGCGGTTCCGTGTGCGGCACAGTACCTGGATGCGGTGCAGCTCACGCTTGAGGGTTTGGACGATGCGCGGCGACTGGTGGGAAAAAACCGAGACATGGCGGTGGTGGAGAATGCGGACGAAATGGAGCAGGCCCACACGGAGGGCAAGCTGGCGATACTGTTCGGGCTGGAAGGTGGCCACACACTGGGCTCTAGCTTAGCAGTCTTACGCTCGATGTACTCGCTCGGTGCGCGCTTTGTGTCCCTGACGGGCGTTGGCTGCACGACACCGTGGGCCAGCGCTTCGATACGGAACGATTTCTTCGACGAAAACCTTCCCTCTACATTGACCAACTTTGGCGAGGTACATATCGTGCAACTTTATTTTTTTACCGTTTTTGTTTTTATTCGGTAGTAACGGCCAGGCCGTATTGCTTTCCTTTACCGCTTAAAATGCCATTAATGTTTTGTATTTTTTTGCAGATCGTGATACAGGAAATGAACCGTTTGGGCATGCTGGTGGAAATATCTCGCCTCTCCGAGCCGGCGATGATGGTAGCGTTGAACGTAGCGAAGGCGCCCCTGCTACTGTCCAATGCGCTGCCCTCCTCGATGGCATGTAACGGTACGACAGCCGCCGTTCCGGACCACATCCTAAGCGCCCTGTCCCAGAACGGCGGTGTCCTGATGTTGAACGTGGAACGCTGCGGTGACAAACCGATGTCACTGAAGGATGCGATCACGGCGATCAACTACATCCGGGCGATTGCGGGCGTGGACCACGTGGGGCTCAGCGGGTCGCCGAAAAACTATCCCCTGCTGCTGGCCGAGCTGGCCCGCGATCGGTTGTGGGGCTCGATTGCCATCAAGAAGCTGGTCGGTGGCAACATTGTGCGAGTGCTGCGTGAGGTCGAAACGAACAAAAACCGTTTGCCACTGTCCGAAGATTGGATCCCGCTGGAAGCGATCGAGGGCAATGCTTACTGCCGGTACCCGGAGACGTAAGGTAGCCACACAGTCAATGTGTTCCGGCGTCAAGTATTATCTTCCACATCTGCATCGTGCACCGGATGGGAACAAGTCGGGTTGAAGCAAAGGCACAAAACTATATAACAAAAGAATTAAAACTAGCGAATAGCGATGAGGGACGTGATAGGTCCGCTCGTATCCGGTTATAGTGAATATGTTATAGAGCAAAAGAGTAAAAATCCAGACAAATATTATAGCATATCAATTCTTCCAAATGAAATCTCATTTCTTAAACTCCTCTTCTCGCGTTCGTCATATATCGTTTATCAAAACATTGGATTTGTAACTACATAGGTGCAGTGCGTTTAAAAATGAGGACCGATCGAACTGGAAAGCTATGCTTTCTAAGCTAGTTGATTGTACATTGTTAGTGAAAAGGAGAGAGAGAGAAAGAGAGCCCGGCAAACATAAATATTCTTCTCACAACTAGGCAGGACATTATTTATGAAAGCTTTCCGTTTCTGTGTTGTGCGTTATTAGTGCGTCGTCTTGTAATACATTTTATTACATCTCTTCACGTGAGCTTGGGGCGAGCCACTCGCTCTCCCTCGAGGAAGAAGTTACTGTCCTCTTCAAAGAGAATAAAACTAATAAATAAATGTTTTAACAAAACAAAATGCGCAATCGTCTGGGAGGTTTCAGGTTTTTAAAGTTTCGGTTTTATTCACTTGCTCAAAGGGCTGCCATCCAGTGGCGTCGGTTTCGGTTTTCTTGTTCGTCAGGCACACACTGTCACACGACACGCACACTTACACACAGCCATTTTTCGTATCGTTTAAGTTTTAGCTAGATCGCCGCCACGTGATCGACCACCACGTGTTCTGTGCCGGTGACAATTTACTCACTTCAGTTGCCTGGCTTCTTCTACTGGATGCTACTGGAGCCCTGGAGCCACTAAATGTTATGATATGGCATCACGGTATAATGATTATCCGTAGCATTGTCTCATTGCGTTGTGATATATTGTGGTTAGGCGTTCTAAAAGATGAAAAAATGGAAGGGTGGTTTGGGTTAGTTTGTACATCTGCGCCACTCAGCACGATGCAGAACGATTGGTTTGCGCAGGGGAATTTTGAATGGCGACTCCAAAACATAGAGAAAACCAGCTTCGAACAGTGTCGCATTAGGCGTGAAGCATCAAACAATCCTTTAAACAGGTATAAGCAATCAGCAATGTGCTCAGTATCTTCGGATAGTCGATGCTGCTTTCGGTTTCGGTTTCGGTTTGTTGTGCAGCATCGTGGCACACTTGGGAATGTGTCTTTCGGCGGCAGTTTGATTGAACCGACGCGAACAGTGCGGACACTGGATGTAGTCCGGATTCTCCGATGGCGGTGGTGGCGGCAGATCGGACAGCTTTCCACCCCGGGCCAGATGGGCCTTCATCTCCTTGGCTGCCCGAATCGTCGCAATGAACTCTTCGTGCTTCTTGCGCCAGTTGCTCTGTTTACCGCCGGCAGCAGCGCCACTCGCTGCAGCAGTAAGCTGACTAGATTGTTTCCGGGCGACGGATGCAGCCCCGGCATTGGCGCCCTTTTTGCCCTTCAGCACGTAGCTCTCCGCGTCCGTACCCTGCACGCGATGCTTGGTAATGTCAAACACCTTGCGCTTTTTCGTCTTCGTCTTCTGACAGATTTGCCGATGCTTGTCGATGCGTTCGGTGGCAAAGTTCCTGCTGCAGATGTCGCACCGCGTCAGTCCGTCTGGGACGGGTTCATTGGCGCTTGGCGAGAGCATGCTCGTGCTTCCGTTCGAGGCGCCACTGCCGGCTCGACGTACCGAACCTGCCGAACTGGCCGGACTGGGCTGCGTGACTGCTCGCGACGGACCGTTCGACTTGACCGACGGGACGGAACGTGGTGTGGCCGCTCCAGACTTTGTGGAAAAGAAAAGAAAATATAAGTTTGTTGTTGCAGACGCTGTCAAACGTTGCCTTGGTGTGCAAAAGTATATTCATGGCTTACTTTAGCGGATCCGTTCGCAGAGCGTGTTGGTGCTACCGAGCTGGACGATGCAGCAGATGTGGATTTTTTTGTGGCTTTATGGACGCTACTACTGGATACAGTGGCCTTTGCTGTGGATCCGTTTGATCTTGCCGATTTTGTAGCCACTACATTGCCGTTGAGAGAGTTGGCGCGATCAGTGCCATCGAGTGCATCTTCATCTAACATCGGGGTGGCATCTGAAAAGGGGTCATAAGCGATTTGGACTGTGATTTTATCATCGCAAATAAATATAACCGGTGAGTAGAGAGAGGATGTGTTTGGTGTGGTCTGCAATGAATCGTAGATACCAAGGATCTTTTCAATAAAAAGCTCCGTCTTGTAAAATTGTCAATCCATCGGAAATGAATAGTTATAACTGAATAATACTGTCTGGCTTTCGTCTGAGTGTCATAAATTATGGAAATTTACTCCTCCTCCTTGGTAGTGAGGTTCGTTTCGATGGTGAAAAACCCTTGCATTCTTGAACCCTTTTCCCAGTAACAGCGCTCGCTGTATCTCATCCCCCAACAGATACATAATAATCGATTTTTCGTGAAGCATGCACGTGTCCTGTCACTGGCTTGCCGAAGGAATTTTCGGCGGGGAGTGCTCCCCGCCTGAGGGAGGTAATTGGACGGGCATCGATTGTTACTTACCTGGAAACTTTTCCTGCTCCAGAAAATTATCGTTGTCATCATAGCCACCACCGTTCGGGTCCTGCGTCAGCGGGCCGGCGGCGTCGCCACCATTACTGCGAATGGTCTGGAAAAAGGTGCGATCGGACGCAAAAGTTATTGAAATGCTGCCCACTGTGTCAGGTGAAGCTTTTGCTCGCTTCGTTGCACTATTAGTATGGATGGATCGTTGAGAAGAGAGTACCTTTCAAATGGGGGCGACAGGCAGGCTTTTGCGGTTTTAACTCCCCGGAAAGGAAGAACAACGAAACAAGTTCGCCATAGTTACCCACGCGCGTAGCCTAGATTTTAGTGTTTACAAGCAGCCTTGCAAAGAAACTTTCTTCTTTAGATCCACTGTACCACATTCTCCGCCTTCTACTCCCGCTTTACGCACCTGCATCGCCGCGAGACTGTCCTGGCGTAGGTTCGGCCCACGCGCCTGCGACTGCATCAGGCGGGTCCGCGAGCTGGCCGAAATCGGCGGTACACGTGGTTTGTTGTTCAGCCCAGCCTTCGCCATACCACGGGCCAGGGCACCACTGCCCCCATCGTTACCGTTCGTGGCGTTCATAGTGCTGCTGTTGTTGTTGTTGTTGTTATTGCTGCCGTTACCATTACCGGAGTGGTTACCATGGGCTCCCTGCACGGTGGAAGTCGATTGGATCGGCTGCAACGGGTAGCTCTTGTCTATGCCGGCCACCCGGTGCCGCCGTTCGTCGAACATTTGCCGCACCTTGCCGGCGCCGAGCGTGGACGAGAGGGTGGTGGCATTCAGCCGCTCGGCCAGCTCCACCGTTGCACTCACTGCACTGCTGCTCGTGGTCGTGGTTGTTGTCGTAGCCGTGCGACCACCGTGCGACGATGCGATGGCCGTCGTTCTCGTGGCAATCTGCTCAATCTTCCGCTGGTCACGTTCCTGCTGCTGGCGCTGCTGGAAGCGCATCTGGAAAGGAGTAAACAAAAGGGTGAAAGCAATTAGCACATGTGTTTGGGAAGTGAAAAACACCCACAACCCGCCGGTTCGCTAGAACGCATCACTACAAACCAGTTCCTTTTCTCCACCGCCCTACCTCGAAAAGGCGCGTACCTTTTTAACGATATTTTCATATCGATTTGTAAAACTTTCGATAATATCACCATAATCCAGCGATTTCAGCTTCATGTTGCAACGTTAGTGTGCCGTTCACTGCTCTGCTCTTGGGACTGCTGCAAGCTCTTACGAGCGTTCACTTTCCTGCAAGGCACATTCGCGTCTGAGCAACGGTATCAAAACAAACCTTCCCCTGGTTCGAGCATGTGCGCAGCCATCAGAATACCCTTTTGTTCGGCTTTCTTTGTAGGTTGCATGCCTACTCCCGTCAACCGTAGCCGATTCGTCGTCCCCAAAGCATTCACAGGCTGCACATTTTCCGAACGGTCGGTCGCAGCCCCTGTCGAAAACTGGGGTACATTTATTTATAGCAACCCTTCTCTGCCGACTGCCCCGCCATCCTGCCCCAGCAGGGCAACCAGCCGAGACCCTTAAACCAATGGGAAATTGTGCACCAAGGAGGCCACGCGGCTGCTTTGTTTTTCCCTTCACGGAGGGCGTTTGTTGAGCTGCGGCATTGCAGGACTGGGGCGCGCGTTCGCTACACCGAGTGCACGTGGACGTACAGAAATCGAAAGCAGTCTGAGGTGGGGAACCAAACGGGTGCCGGTTTGTGCGGGAACTAAAGCGGGATAGCAACGTTTCGCTTGGCCCGGGAGCTTCCAACAATAAAACAGGACATCATGTTCGAGCTGGAAAGCACGAAATCATGATGACACCTGTCCCGGTGGGATGGGTAATGGCCCCGAGCTGTACAGCAACCTCGGCGTTGGCCTTCGGTGAGGACAGTTTGGTTGGAGTTTTGGGGAGGAATGGGGGAAACAGAAACAAACGATGGCTTTGCTTTGGTGCGATGGTTTGGTCAAAAACACTCATAGGCCAGCGGTCCTGATGAGCGGTTCAAGCGGCAGGTTCAAGTTCCGCCCACCCGCCGTGATGATGGATAATTATTCTTCTAAAGTTATTTTAATATTTTCCATCATAACGTGAAAACATGCTAGCTACGACTTTGTGCGTGTAATTGGATTTAACCACTCCGGTCGGAACCTTGGCCCAGCAGCTTTTGGAACGGTTTACGCTTGGGAAGAACCACAGCTCACTTACATCAAAAGCCCGCAGCGGTAAGCGGCCCAGTGCTTCGAGCAAACTGCGACCGGTCCAGGAATCATCCAGGCTTACGCTCACCGCACCGCTAACGATTGTTCCACGCGCCAGCAAAGGATCGGGTTTAGTCACACTTCCGCCGTTTGGCATGAGCGCGTCAATCGGAGTGCGAGAGCGTACGCGATACTGGCACTACGGAACGACAGGCGGAACAATACTGCCGGAGGCCACCCGTTCACGGTCACCGGTTGACTGCGAATGGTGGACCTTTTCCGGGTTACTGTTGGTGGCGTTGGTTTTTTGTTTGTGGCACAACTCTCCCCGGAATATGGGATTACGGGCATTGTACGGAGCGGGGTGTCCTGGAAGAACGTCACCCCGATTACAGCTACGTGTCAGTCGATTTGGTATGGACAAAGGACTGAAATCCTGTGGACTGATAATGTTGGGTGGTGCGCTGGGCTAGTGTGAAGTGGTCGATGGGAGTGGTCGGCGTCGAGTGGTGTCGGTGGCGGCGGTGAAAGAGTACAACGCTGAATCATTAATGTACCGTGTTCACAGCGAAGAGTGAAACGAAAGCAGCTGCATACTACGATACGATGTGTGGACGATTTAAATATCGATTGATCTGTTGAGCAAACGACATCCATGGATGGACGGAGAGCATACAGCAAGAGCATTATCATTATGCTAAGTTTTGTAACGTTACCAGTTGAATAAGAAAGTTTTATGTTCTTTGAGGTTTTTATCTATAGAGAAATCGTCTTTCAAGGAATTTAAAATTCAAAGTACTTCTGAAAATGCGATGATTGTTATAGCCTTTAGTCACATAAGAAATGGCTTTAACAGCATAAAAGAAAACGCCTAAGAGTGGATATAATGGATGCACACGGGACAATTAATTTTAATAAATAAAATGTTCTTGATACCGCTCGAGGTATCATTCCTTCTCAACGATTGAAGTCTGTGGAATTTCTAAATCCAATGGGTCAATTGGTGATGGTATATTGAATATCACAAGCTTAGATAGTGTCTTATTTGAGCGGTTTAGAATCCGTTTGATCATAAGGTGCCCTGAACACCTTCATTACTTTGGATCAGGCGCTAACAAGAGGATTAATGACATCTTGCCTTTGCTCGCAGACTGAAGCATCGTGTTGAGGAAATAGGTAGTATCCACTTTAAAGTTAACGCAGCATACCTTTTTTAATGATGTCAAGCAACCATTAGACGCCAGCAATTCTCGGTGATGAACACGCAGCAGTATATCATCGAGGATAATTATATTAATGAATTCTGTACAGTTGAGTTTGTTGGTGGCAAGTGTTACGAAGAGGGGCTGCTTCAAACTTAGGGGTTTTTGTTGATTTGGAACAAAGATTTGACGAATCGTCTCGTACCGTTGAATAGATTCAAGCTAATTGATTCAACACATGGTTCCATCGTAATATCAAAATAGTCCCAGTAGTTTCCTGTTCGGAGCAGGTGGTGAACATCAGACATAAGTTTAAGTGGAGCAGAACTGTGACAGCTTGGCTGATTCGGACGAACGGCACTAGTTTGATATTGGAAGACTTTCTGGCGAGAATCGTGTTGCACCGCATGTTTCAAGGAGATTAGTAGGAAATGGGTTGTGAACCCTTCTACTCAATTAAGTTTGAAATACATGTAATCGTACAGTAATTAACTATCGGATGGCTGTTCTCATGTTACCGACAAACTCTTGTTTTGTAACCTGATTTTTTTGACAATGTCTGATTACTCCTCAATTGTGCAGCAAATTGGAAAATTGTATCAAGTGCAAGCATTTTAGAGCCGTTATTGCGACCATCTTTAATCAGCACTGCTGCAAGATAGCGCCTAGATAGAAGTGCCCAGACAGCAATCATACGAAAACATGTTATTGCTAATTTTGCCTCAGGCTTTCCATTAAATTATTTTTGTGTTGTAAAAGTTTTCAATGGCTTTTAAATAGAGGAATATCAAATAAATAACTCATTCAGCAATTCATAATAAGTTCGACGTGATTCTAGTACGGCTAATGTTCATGGACAGTGCCGCTGCGATGCGTAATGGGCAAGTGTACAACGTTCCTTCACATCTCGTTTGACTGGTCCAGTTTGCAATGAAATAGAGAGACGCACGAACTAGATTTGATCGCACTGCTTTAGGCGTAGGTGTTCGTGGTAGACAACGCATACGCTACGCCGCCTGTAGCGCTAAAGCTAGCTGCAAAACACACCGTAATTCACGCTTCAGCTTTATGCACCATTGCCATCGGCTGGAATCTATATGTGGGCAAAAGGTGGTGCCATGACTGGCTAATGTAAGATGTTTTCTTATTTTTGGTATTTTGATGTCAGCCCACTACTGCGAAAATTTACGAAGTGAATAAGCCACTTCAATGTTACTTTTTTTTTATTAATTTTTCTGTCATATATGGAATTCCCTTTCGAGCTAGAGGACTGCAATGGCCATTGATCATCGTTTACCATATTTAGTTGAATGGCGATGATTACAGCGGTATGGCGAGAGCGTGTCTTTGCGATTCTCCACCCCACCAGACCCGGTCCTGTTCTCGCTACATTATTATCAATTTACGGTTGACGAATGGCAAGAAGCGCGTCTTATTGCTCTTTCGAACAGACCTTGGGAAGAGGCACAAACGAACACTTTGTTCAAGCGGCATATCTCCTTTCCGGTAGCGATTGCGTGACAAGGAGCGCGTACAAAAATGCAGCGTGTAACATTCTTTCTGCGCAATGATTGATATTTCATTAAAATTTTATTGTAAGAAGTCGTGCTAATCTCCAGTAATAACCTAGTCAGATTATATTACGTTCACAGTGAATGGCCAAAAAGTATCCTTAATGTATGTGTGTATAAATGTATGAGATGAGTTCGGAATGAGGTATATATTCCATAAAAAATCACTCCTCTTGCAGTATGTGGTTAAATCTTTTGGCAACGCAATAAAATTCACTCCCGGATATGATGGACTAACTCGTATAAAGCTATCTACTGCAATGGGGTGGAAGGGGGGGGGGGGGGGTGTAGGGTGTGGCGTCGGGGTGTGCAAACACACATTCGCATCCATAAAGATTCTGGTATACACACCAAGCAACCCATTAAACGGAATTATTGGCTACATCGAGGAAGAAAGAAGCGTGGCAAAAGTGGCTTGCATCGATCTTTTCTTCTCTCGACTTGAACAAATTGATAACCCGATAAAATATCACATCTCGCTCTAGTGGACGTTGAAGATGTTCCACTAGCCCACCAAGTGGCTCCATTATCCCAGGGCAATTATGGTTGACTACCGCACTTTCTGGTGTAAGCAGAGAGGAGTTAGGTGTTTTTTATCGATATTTCTATGAAGGCATGCGTAGGTTTTGCTTTCGTTTTCTTTATCACATACATGCCTAGGATTAGATTCCATGGAACCAGCGTGTCGAGACGTTAAAGTGCGTATAGTGCAAACACAATTACACCGGCAGCAGATGTCAAGGTCAGTGTAAGATAAAAGTGTTGAAGGTACTGCAAACCATTTTCATGCTATATTAAGCGATGGATAAACGTATCGACCGCACGCTTCACTGACATCACTCACCATCGGTAGCGTATGTCTTGTCCAGTCAGACGGTTTGGCAAGGCATGCACTCGAAATACGCGTAAGTGGGGGAGACGGTGGTCTTTATAGCTGGCGATAAAATGCACATGATTTACTGTAAGCCTTTGCCAGGGTGCTGTTTTGTGTCATATTTTCTCTGGTCCGTTTACGGTACATCTATTTCATTCGAACACCATCAAGCCCAAGCCACGAAGGAACTTACTCTTTAGAACGAAACACACACGATCAAAGTCGAATAATGAAATTGCGACAGAAACAAACAATGCAATCTAATTCTCCTCTTGCATGTCATTGAGCGTGTTGCACGAGCCTGTAAGCCATATTTTCATTCTCTGTATCAAAATGAATTTGCTATTGATCTTACATGGGCTAGTGTGAAGCGCGTCCCACGTGCAGAGACGAAAGGCCAGAATCACACTAACAATAGCTCTCTGCTCAACGTCATCTTCACGGAAGACTGATTTGGGGAAGCAAAATTCCATGTCGATTTGTCGATTTTACCTGATCATTAAAAGCATTCGAAACCGAAGGTACCTAAGCGAGAAACAAAACTACCGGCTGCATCGAAAACGATTCAAAGTAAGACGAAATAAGCAACCGTTTTAGTGCTCACTCGAGCGCACCGTGTTTGTTTCACAATGCGTAGAATCGGTTGCTCACACATTTCCGTATCAAGTTTCCGCCTACAGCACGCGGATGCAGAACATGGATGCAAGCGATCTTTGGAAATTAGCACGTGATACGTACTGTTCAGAGTCCCCTTCAGTGCAGCACGTTGCATCGATCTTAATCATTTTATGCTACATCATATAAAAGGCAGAAAATAGCTTCGGTTTGTTTGCTATATCCGATTGGAGTTGTTAAATGGTGTTCCTCTCGGAACCAGAATTACAAACACTGACCGTTTTCGACTCCCTGTGTCAGCTGTGAATCATCAGTGTCAGCACCATTAAATGCAACCACATTAGTTGTTCCAGGTTTGGACGTAAGGTCGGGCTTAAAACGGGCAACAAGTTGAGTCAGCCCCCGGGGTGATACACGTTGACGGCTACACGCTCTTGTGGCCGGGGATTCGCCCGAGGGTAGTAAGCAAGCGCAAGATGGCACGAGCGTAGCGGAGTCTAAACGGAACCGGAATGCTTTCGAGCAACGGTCTACAACGGCGTTACGTAGGAGGATCCCACATAAAGCAGCAGCACAGCAACGACCCATCTAAACCGGCTGCCAAGGACGGTGGGACGGTTGGGTTCAGCTGTTATAGAGCTTGTGGCGTGTATAGGCAGCAATAAACCTTACGCGGTTGTAAAAAAATGAAAAAATATTGTAATTTTTCAAGATGTATCACGCATTCTTAAATGGGCTGCTTCTTACGCAAAAAGTGTAGAACCTTCCTTCATTGGCGCATCAGTTGATTATAATTGATTATAATGATTTTAAATAATATTTTCAGAAAAATAGCTGACCAAGACCGCGGTTGTAGCGCCCGATAAGTAAGTAAGTAAGTTCCGAAAAATTCTTCTATTGCAATTATTGCTTGTTTTATTGCGACCTCTTAAGGATTGATATCCTATAGATCTTAACAAATAGGAATAGGTATAGCAGAGGTTTGAGAACCGTGTTCGAATTCTGTTGCAAAGATTATATTTCACTACCTTCCAGCACTCTCCAGATTGGATTGAATGTGAAAAGTAGATCACGAGCTGTCCCCCTTTCGCCCGTTGATAGGGCTGTTCCGATAACCGAATGGCAGTTTATTGAAGCTTATGAATTTATTAGCGGCTGCTACGACTTACTATTTGGGGGCACGTGGCTCACCCCACACCACTTACCTGCATCTGTGCCAGCCTTGACGTACCGACGACGGCGGTGGGTGCACCGGCTCTGGCCGTTGTCGTCGGGCCTCTGCTGTCCATGTTGAGGCGTGTTTCCGGGAAGCTTGTCCTTTCTTTATTGCCGCGCGAAGGCTAGAAAGATGGACAGAGGAAAAAAGAGGTGCGTGTTAGTTGGGCGTTCATCGTCGAAATGGTAATCAAACAGGAAGCTCTGCGCCGAACGCTCTCGATGAAACGCTCTCCCTTCATGGGACCAGTGCTGTGCGCCCCGAATGTTGTCCTTGAAAATGGAAAATGAAACGAGCAGATTCTGCCGGGGGAGGGCAAGGGAGTCGAGTAATTAGGACACCGAAACTTTCGGCCAGCGGGAGGTTGACATCCAAACCTACATCCCTAGGACGTTGCGTGAGGACGTTTTGTACGGCCCGGCGTGGAGCGGTTGTAATTAACTGTTCGCGTAGCTTCGATGAAAGCAGGCAAACGAAAGCACGAAATCCGAGGATCCAACAAACACACCTTCGAATGCAAATGATGTCACGTTATACATTATTGTTGTGAATCATCAGCTAGCAGCCGGGGTGGAGCCTGGTCGCGGGGGAAGCGTTCGTTACCCAAAGCGCACGACTTCAGCTTCAGTAGACCAGCGTGGAGGTTCGCTTTAGGTACGAAGCGGAGCGGATTTTATAGTCCGTTTATGGATTCGGCCGGTGCGATGCCGAAATAGGTAACTGGTGGCCGCCAACGCCATCGCACAGCATCGAGTTTGGGGCGCATTACTGGAGGCCTTCCCCGATTCAATCGTTCACACACGGCAACAGGCGGAAGAAAGAGAGCAAGGCTTATTTTATTCCATTTGGCTGGTCGGTTTGGTGCGCAGATCAGATCGCATTTTATGGATTGCTCATGTTTAATCTGTTCATTTTTTTACATACACCGCATACGATGCGTAGGTGGAGGAGGAGGAACACCCAAAAGGAAGGAGAGTTTGTGTTCTACAATAAATCGGCATTGCATATAAGGTAGCAGGCAATGTGGGAAACGTGTTAAAAAGCTTATGTGGTCATCTGGTGCCAAACAATTCTGACATCATACGGCAAGAGGGCCGATCTTTAAGTGCGAAACTTTGGTAAACCATAGGACGCTTAACAGGATTAAAAGGCAGGCGCAAAATTCATGAAAAATATCGACGCATCACGCTTATTTGGATGCTAAAAAGCCGTTTTGAAGATTTGGATGACATTTAAAAAAAGATTTTGCTCACCTTCATGATAAGCATGTGAGTTCACCTGCCATTGGCAAACATAAAGATAAGGAAAGTGTCTTCGTTACGGGAAAAAGAAACATCGAACGATGATTAGCCAACCCCGAACATCGATACACAACAGTGTTTGTTTGGACGTGGGAGCGTTTGACATAGGAGTTGTTTTTTCCCCTGCCATAGTCACTGCCTAGACTTCCGGATGTGAAAGGCACGCGGACGGTGGAAAAGACAGTGCGATGGACTCTCCGTCGGGGCTGTCGGTGCAAGGACGACCTACACCCACCGGCACTGCTACTGGCGTAGGTGTGGATCGCTGCAAACAACGGCGACACTGTGCAAACTCCGCACTGAGCAAACGACAAACTGTCCATCCGTCCTTTCCATCCAGAAGCTAGGGATAGGCCGTTCCTGCACTGCCTTGGACTTGCTGTTTGGGAATTTCATTTCGGCCAGGTGTCATCGTTTAGCTCTGTAGCAGTCCCTAGCGAGTTACGCTGTCAAAAGCAACAGTCCTTGCAATGAACGGGGGTTCTTCACAGGGCTATGCCTTCCCAGTCAGGGCCGCTGTCGGACTGTCTAAAGAGCCGTTGACCTGGAATAAAAATGAATTGCATTGAAGGACTGACGATGATTCAGGCCTGGTCGAGTGCATTCCAATCGATGCCTTTTTGCCTTCGAACGAGACCTTATAATATTAACACTAGGTTTTCTTGGCTTGATTGGACATGCTGTTTGGAACAGTGTAAAGTCTTACTGAGATTCTGTTCAATTGTACATTGAAATAGGCCTGTTAGTGTAAAAGGAGGCTTTGGACAAAAAAATGTTTCTTTTTCGACAATCACTGTCGTATCGCTGACGAACAATTCAATGATGCCGAACATACCTTGAACGAAACGCGCTTCTTGTACTGGAAGATGGATGAGTCAGCTTTGGCGGTTTTGTGTGCGCGATGATGACGTTCCTTGCGATTTCACGTACGCTGCTATCGACGATGTGTATCGGATGCCGCAAAGCAAGTAAACACACGCACACAAACTTTCTTCAAAAATCTTCCCGGTGTCACGCTGCTGTTCACACCCTACCACAAACACACGCGCATGCACTGGAGGGAAAAGTTGCCGTAACTCTGTGCGTAGTGAATTTCACGAGCTACCTTCCAATATACCGGCTACTAGATGGTCAATTTGATGCAGAACTTCCCTTGGATGGATGATGTATTTTTTTGTTGTTAAATGGCACTTGATATCTGCACACCGCTGGCCCTTGTATTGAAAGAACCGAAAACTAAATGCAACACAAAAACAAAAAAAAACCGGACGGAGAACGGTGCAAGCGCGCGCGCTAAGAACTTTACTTCTTCACAGTCGCCGTCGAACTACCGCGAGTGAACACGGAAAGCAGCGAAGTTGGTGAACGTAGCGACAGAAATGGGGCTGGCAGGCACACGCAACACCACGACAGCACCGCTCTGCACCGGCTGCGCCTACTTAGTTTGGGTGTTGTTTTTGCTCTTAGTGTTGCTCGTCAGTCTCTCTTTGCATTCGAACGGCGCGCGGTTTGGAGGTATTCGCGCGCTCTCGCGGTCCCTTTGTACCTCGATCGCTTGGCCCTGGCGCTCTCGGGCACGCGGGGAGCGTGTACGTGACGAGTGGTGGGGTTGGAATTTACTCTCTGCTCCCTTCAACCACCTCTGTTTCTTTCGTTCTGCTGTGGCGTGGATGGGGTGGGTTTTGCATGCGTGTGGGTGATCTGTTCCGGCTGTCTGACATTTGTGCCGGTGCCGGGGG
>KB671587.1:0-242937 GCA_000349105.1 Anopheles epiroticus | reverse complement strand
CTGGATCAAGCACGCACTCTCTCACGATCGATCGATTAGCCGCGACGGATCGCTGTGCGGCATGTGCGTATGTGTGTGAGAGGAAAGATGAGTTGAAAGAAATCGTTCCGTTTCAAACTTTTTGGTAAGTACCATTTCAATAGGATGATTAAACAATTTGTGAATTTTTTTTTGGCCCAAATCGATTCAGTTGTAAGAAGATGATTTTTAAGGTAGTGGGCAAATAAGGAACGGTTACACTGTTTAAGCAGCGTCAATTTTTATATGTCAATTTTTATATGTCAATTTTTATATGTTCTCAAATATAAAAATGTAGAAATTATGATGATGATGGCAATACATTTTTTTGTGTGTATTTTGCATCTTTACATTTTTGTAAAAGGAAATGAGAAGCAAGCTCATGCAAGCAGAATCAGCTAATGAACAAACCCGCTTTAATCGAACGGAATACGCATATGTACCGACATTATAATCCCCAAACTTACCGTAAATTAGTATTTCGTTTCCATATTAACACTCGGTTAATTAATTTTACTACTTTCTTCAAAGTTTAATGAAACGAACAGACCAGACCGTTGTGTTTTCTTCGTCTAATTTATGATTTGGTTTTATTTCACAAAATAGCGGGGCAGTCAATTGTGGTGGCGTACTAATAAACTAATGGATCCATGTTGTTACAAACAATACCGACACCGACAGTCGGATGTACCTGAACGGATGGTCTGTTTTCCCTATTTTGCATTCATACGTACGTGCCTTGTTGAACGTAAGGTAAACGAATGTGAATGTTTCATCCTGTTCGATCTACGCTTGCAAAGAAGTGTGCGCTGTCTAGCCCGGAGAGCTTGATAGTATGTTTTGAAAGTTTCCACTGCAGGCAATCGGGGTCATGGAGAGGTGGGACATTGTAAGGAAAAACCTCGTGCCATTGCGCCGGTTGACGCCGAATTTGACGAAAATCATGTACTAATACAATGGAAGCTTGATTGAATCTTGGAAGAGGGTATAAAACAGGGAGTGGGAGCTTTCGGAGGGTTTGGGAAGTGTACCGTCCCTTCTGTACTTGCCACGCTGCTCAACAGCGGCCGTGTGCTCCTTGGAGGTGCAAAATGGAAGGCAGGGTGATGGAGTTGTCCGATGTGTCCGTTCTGTTCGACGGGTTTCATAGTTTATCAAAGTGTCAGCAATTTTAAAAAATACCCCACCACCGCATCCTTTCCTCCGTCGACACGGTGTGGCGTCCAAAGGCTAATAAATGTTTGTCTATTTTATGGTTTTTCTTCCATTCCTCCCGCCAACACTCAATATAACGGTTCTAGCAACCGTACAGTTCTGTGACATCGATGATTAGTGGCTTTTCGTGTATGATCTAGTTCAAGACATTTCACAAACATTCATTTTATAACGACAATCAACAAACTCTACTCGGCCTAACCGTACTCCGATCGACCAGCAATCGTTTCCGGAGTTCGACCACGCAGAATCTCTGGCAAAGGGTGGAAAAGCATAAATGCTTACCTTTCCCTTCACTTACATGGAATTTGAATAATTGAGCTCCCGACACTTCTCATAGGCATATGGTTATGTATGTCTATGTAGCATAAGTATTGTTAATGTTGGTTTATTGGGGGGTATAAAGGGTTTTCATGGGGCATACTGCACCATCATCAGGTGCATCACTTATGCGTCACGACTTCGTGTTAGTGGTGGGGGGTTTTAAAATGTCGATAAGTTTTACACATCGATTGAAACATGCCTAAAAACAGTTACAATTACGTTCATTCTAACGATGCAGTGTTTTGCACTTTCCCTGCTTCACCAAGGACAAACGGCTTTGTTTTGTTTCGTTAGGCCTGCTTCCTCTAGAACACAAAAACAAATACACACACACTCACTTGCTTCCTGATTGTATCGTAATCTACATTGTCAACGATTTACCTTTTGTTATACAGCATATCACACCGGCTATTGGGTTGAGTTAGGCTGACACGCATTTGGTTGGATGTTACTTGGAGACACATTTAGTATAATGCTAGTTACTGCTATTTCTTAATAGGTTTTCCCCTCCTCTACAGGGACTCTAACACGTCGGCCGCTAACGGCCGTTTCGTTAGCTTTCTGTTTCTAAAAACTATTATTGTTTCGGGGTCTTTGAGCTGAATTGTCAGTGCCATGGAGCTTGCATATGCAGATGTTTTGTTGTTTCTTATGCGTGTTTGTGTGTTTGATGCTCGATCCCTTTCCTAGCAATAACTACCCGGCAAGCGAATCGTACTCTGCGCTTTCGGTCGCCTAAAAAACGGTACTCAAAAATGATGTCCGATCTACCATGTTCGGCGCTTAGTGGATTGCTAGGTTCTACCCGTATTTTGTGTGTATTTTGTTTAATCTTTAACCTTAATTAAGCCGCATACTTTCGTCTGATCTTGATCGCTCGACGCATCCTTCAAATATCTATCATCTAGTGGGGGAAGGGGAAGGGGAAGGTGAGATACGAGGCTTGCTTGAAGTTTATGCTGTCTTATTTGGGTGTGCAATATGTATTTCCACGGCGCGTTTCAGAAGACTGATGGCCTCATCCCAATTGGAGGACAGCAGTCTTCTGGTGTCCGAGGACGAACCGAAAACCGTGCATGGGGAAACACTGCACTTCCCGGAAACTTACATATATCTCGAACTGCGACTGCATCGCCTGATTATTTCTCTACTTTCTTCGTTTAAGAATGCTTTGCCGTCTGTCGCCAGTCTTTCTAATGGTTTATTTCGTCATGTCTGCACCCCGCCCAATGGATGCTGGCAAATGTGTGGCAAATGGTTGCCTTTGCACTTAGTTACATAGACTGAGCCAACTCTAAACTCGATACGACTTGCGCCTAACGATGCCATCCACCGCCATCGTTCGACAACTAGACAAACATCCGCTCACGTTAAGTTAATGTAGAATTAAGCTTTACCACAAATCTGTCACACCTAAGGACGTATCCATGTGGCGTCTCCGTCGACGCATCTTTTACCAATCTATCGGCTAGGAGATAGGGAGAATAGGGATAGATGATAGTTCTCTTAAAAATGAGTAAAATGAATCAATTGGTCTTTGGATTTGTTGTACGCGTTGTTAGTTTGCTTCAGAGCAGAATCGCATCGTTCTAAACTCATCACACTAGAGACCTCTCTCCAACGGCATTGCATGCTGGCGGAGAGTTAACTTATGCTGTAAATAATGCTTGTTCGTATCCATAATATGTCGTAAAAAATCTCATCTCGTGCAACAACGTTTAAATCTCTATCATCAATACAACATCCTTTGACAGGGTATCGAAAAATTGATTGTTGCTTCAAAGGGTGGTAAATAATATTTCAAAACCTACCGACGAGGGTAAGAAGGTTGTTTAAATCTACTTTTGATTCTTTGTCTCCGATCGCTCGGCATACGCGTACCGTACCGTGACGGTTCTGTTTTTCTACAGCAGTTTTGCTTCATATTATGTTGCTATTATTTCAATGCTATAAGTATCAAACGATTGTTTGCTTCTTCTACTTTGGAATTGTCTAATTGTGTTAGGAAGGCAATACTGTTTTGTTTTATATTATAATTAGTTGCTTTTGTGGATTCAAAAATCATTACAAACCGTTGTGCCTCCAAATGTGCGCACGTTTCATTTTTGATGTGGAGTTCTTTTTAGGATATCTCGCTAACCCTACCAACGCTGTTACGTTGGATACTTATGCTGTGTTACATGTTGTATGCACACTGCTGGGGAACAGCAGACAGTAACATTGATCATTACCACTCCGCCCTAAACACACGCACACACATCACACATACTCAGTAACCGTTGTACGAAACACAACACCGGGCCAAAGATGTCTACACATTACATCGATTCTGTTTCCCCCTATACAAACGACATTTACAAGCATATTAGGTACGTCTACACTGGACACTGGGCTTTGTTAGGTCGAGTTTACCACTCTCACATGAACTCTCCATTCTTCTTCGATTATCGCACCACTTTTCGGTAGAGCTACACGGAAAAGGTTTACTGTATGTTACCATACGGAGACATAACTCTATTGTTGTTGATGACCTATCCTTCTTCTCACTCGGCAGAATTCGTCAATACCGAACGTTGGTACCGTGTGTCTACTGTACTACGTGTTACATACATACGGCAGCACTAACTACACACTATCGGTGGATACATTGAAACTGGGCACCAGGCATGCTTTATTGTTGATAATGCGCGTCAAGCTGGAAGGGAAGACAAGGTTGAAGATTAGGATGAGAAACAAGCGTTATAAGCTTTCGGTGAAACAGATGGAAAGCATAGTACCAGTGCAAAACTGTGCCAAATTTCATTGATTACTAAAACATTTGCTTGCTTTTACAATAATATCAAGCTATGAAGTTGTTCAGCATTTATTTTTCAAATAATAAGGATGCAAAACTTGTTAAAAAGAGCTTCACACTGTTCACAATTGCATCCATTGCATTCAGATGTGCTAGTAACTGATTTGAATAATTTTTCACATACCTTTTCGCTTCCGGAAATTGCGGTAATGTTGAGTACTGGGGTAATGCATTTCTTGCTGCTGTAAATTGTATTCCAAACACAATGTAAAACATCCGGCTCTTAAACTCTTAATGGCAGATCGAGTTGTAAACGATGCTAGCGGCTGTCAGGACAAACAGATGGCATGTCCCATGCCTCCCAGCAAACCGCTAGCGTCACAGCGATGGGCCGAAACGAGCTTAAAAGATGAAGTCTCCACAGTCCATCGCATAGTCAAAATCTTCGCCGCCAACGTCTTCGATGCCATGAAAATCGAACGGTCCGATGTCGGTGTGGTAGATACCGCCGGCACACGGCGTTTCTATCATGTTGGTACAGTGAGTCGTCGGTAGAGCGTGTAGCGTGATCGAATCCTCGCACTGCGACCAGGTTAGTGCTGGAAAGGTGAATACCGCAGGGAATGGAATCAATGAGAAGTTCATTAGTTTGTTGGTTAGAAATTTATTTAGCTGGATGTAAGTCTACTGGGAATTGTGGGCAATTGAGGCTAAGATGACTGTGTACACAAGGTAATGTAGTGGGCAATAGACGCTAATCTGTGTGTGTGTGTGTGTGTGTCATGCCAACTCGTGATTTCTGGCAACAAATGTTCTGATATGGTTAAATGTTTGACAGCTTCCTCTCCATGCTTTGCTATGCGTGCTTAAAACACGCATTACCTTCTATCAGTTAGGGAATTGAGATAGTCTGTTAGAAAAAAGACCTTTAAAAAGAGCGTTGTTGTATGAACTTTGTGCATCATCCAAGCGATAATTTAAACATTGACAGTTTCGATGAGATGATAGCCATTTATTTCATGCTTTAACATTTATTTTCGTTCTCTGTTCACCTCAATAAATCAAACAGTATTCGTCAAAGTTTTCTGATTGATGAAGTAGAACGCAACCAAGAGCTCCTGCGTTGAGCTCCTTCAGTTAGTGGTTTTAACAAAATCAAGGAGAAAAGATGAACCTAAAATAAGAATCCTCATCCTTGCTCAAGTTTTTCAGTTGCCGCAGTATCACTTTCAAATCGAGCGAACAAAAAATCCACTAGAAAGTTTTCTAATAAATTTGTCAATCTCATGCGCTGCTGTGGTGCGCTCAGTTGGCACTTCCAGTCCCTGGATGATGTAGTCGGTCTGACATTGAGTAAAACATTGGACAGCCTCGAATCCTTGATCAGTGCTACTTTGTCATCATTTTTTGTACTCTTCTCCCTCGGGAGAAAAATCATTTTAGCCACGCACGTTTGTTACCGAGACTGCTTTTGGCTGTGTTCCTCTTGCATCGCAAAAAACAGACTTTCTGTATCCACTCGAAATCCCGGAGGTTGTTAAGCGGCCCATTTTGATGGCCCACAGCATATCAATTAGCCGGTTAAACATTCAACGGCATCGTTATCGCTGCAATTTGATCCATTTGTTTAATGTGACTGTAAATTCGCTTAACCTTGGCCCGGTTTTTCATGCTTTTACTGTCACGACCTTCGATGTGTGTTTACTTTTGATCGACTGATCCCATTGCTCCGAGCATCCACTGGTAAACAGAAGTCTTGAGTCTCTTCGGTTGGACGCTTCTTGGAGAAACCCGCAAAACCTTAAGTTAGTGAATCTACCATTTTTCGATTCGCTTCTCTCACTCAAGCCTGCTGAAATATAATCCTTCGCCTTTATGCCCGTTGTTAGAGTGGCAAAGTAATCAAACTTTGCGTATACATCTTACACCGCCCTGCCACAAGGCACAGGATGCCTGTGGTAAGCCCTTTTCGGATGGACCGGTGAATTATTTGCCCATGTTCGCTAAACTGCTCAGCCACCTTTGGGAGATTGTTAGCATAAAAACAGTGCCAAAGGAGTGTAATCAAAGTCAACCCATGAAACATGATAATCATCATCACCGTCATCATCCTCATCGTGCTGTTCGAGGTGCCTCGTGCTTTTGCAGCACTTATCAAGCGTTCTTATGGCGCGCTCTTGCGTGTCCTGCCTCATTTGCACTTGCGTGTAAAGACCTGAAACAGTGCGAGACTTGAGACGTAGAAAACACATTAGAATGCGGAGGAATCGTGTCTATGCTTTGGATTGTGTGTGTGTGTATACCGGTCGGCCGTTGTTGTCATCGTCAGCGGATCATCATAATCGCTACGCGGTTTCATCACCATTGCATTTCATCACGCAGCTTTCGAGTGGGCGAAAGAAGCTGATGTTGGTGGTGCGAGAGCAAAGTTTTGAGCTCTTTATCGTGGCAAAGGATGTGAAAGAATGAGGGCTGGTGATTGTGGAATACCACTTCAGGGCAAAACATTGGTATCCTTCATGCGCGTGGCTAAGACGGGAACAAGGGTTGCACGTGGTTGGTGGGATGGAACATTACACAAAGAATAAGTCGGATAACGTTCTGCCGCACGAGGAGCCCTGCTGAATCGAGAGTAACGCAAAAAAAAACAATTATGTGAAACAGACTTGTTTTTATCACGTTTGTTCCAAATTCTACACCCTTTCTTGCTCATTGTGTCCCGGTATGTTTACAGATTGCACACAAAAACAGGGACTTTCGTTTGTTTCGATGATTAATATGCTGCTTTCTGCCACTAATTGCTCGCAAAAGCTTTCGCAACTCGCTAGGCGTCGCTGCAGGAAGATTCGCGATGCAAGGTTGGCAAAGTTTGCTGCAACTAGCTTGGGACTGGGGAACGACGAAGGGTGGAATTCAATCAAACTTTCATTTCGGGCTTCTGGTGACAGGTTGGCGCCCGAACAGAAAAGCAAGAAACGTATCAATCCCAAGCGTCCGCCGGCTAGGGCGTCGAGGAGAAGTTTTCTCTCAGTTAATCTAAACGGCTTTCGGGACAGCTCGACATTTTGAGACAGCATTTGTTTCATTTTCATCAATAGCAAAAGTTGACGGTGCGTGAAATGATACCGAGCAGACAAACATTAATCCAGATTGACTTGTTATTAGCGTGGGGCAATATAATTATCGGGGCGTGTAGCCTTTGGCGCTTCCATTCTGAGGTCATTACTGCTGCTAGGAAATGTATTGCGTTTGTGTAAACGGACTTAAGGGCAGAGCCAATTTGGATGGTAATTTACACAAGTTTGAAATGAGTACGAATAAAGTGGCTGGTTATTGCAATAGGTGATTTGTAATTCTGCAGGTCAAAACCTTACTCACAGTAGCGTTTCAGCGTTTCAGCAACCGTTTCGTTCTTCTGTCCTCTGATCTTTATCTACTAGTAAGAGTGAACTAAAAAATACTCTGTAAAATCGACTGACCGATTTACGGGCATCGAAAGTGCCCTTGCCGTGAAAATCGATATGAAGCGTAAGCAATTCACTGATTGACAATTAGTTCAGTTCCATCGACAAAAAAAAGGAAAAAATGCAGAGCAGCTATTTTAGAAGCGCTGAAAGTTTGCATTAATTTTTGAACATCCATTCGGTGTATTCTCGCCACCACATCTGCTTGCCTTCCTTTCTGCTATTTTCATTGACCTCGGAAGCATACGCTTACAATTGGAAAGGATGAAAAAAAAAACATAAAAGAATGAGTCCTCTTGGAGCATGAGGATGAGGCACATCAGTAGATATAGACAAGCGTTGATTTCGAATCGCTTCCCAATAGGAAGAACTTGTTTTTTGCATCATACCAGTCCTTTACGACACAGTTCAATATGTTTGTGCTTTCACCGATTCCGTGTTTCACGTCGATTTCAGTTCCCAATCAATTCCCAGCCCTTTTTTTTTAACTCCGAGCATAATAAAACAAATTGAAGCGATTTGCAGCAAATAGCGAGGAAACGCTAGGAGTCGTCGCGAACGAAAGAGCAGGATCATCATTTATCATCATCACCCATATGTTTTGCGTTTGATCAAACGATGTTTCAATTTTTGGGACGATTGAAATGCGGATTGAATGTGTGCGGCAAGAGCAGGCAACCGAAGGCAAGAGATTCAACGGGCTGCTAAAGGCGGCCTCATTGAAAGAGAGAATAGGCATAGGCATCGCGAATTCAATTTACTTTCTTTTCTGAGCTAGAAATCAATTTTCATACATGGGTGGGTTTTGATACGGTGGGTCGTGATCGCCACGATATAGCGTTCGCTGACCTAGGGAAGGTTGAGCGTCGCTTTTGCTGAGCGGAAACGCTCTTGAAGTTGTGCTTCTGGGGCCGTCCGGTGCGCCAGGTTCTAGGTTAGGCTTTTGTTGCGAAATTGAGTGACAAATTGATTTTATGTGAAGGAATGAACGAATTAGCTCCGTCAAATGGGGAAATTGTTTGTGAACAATGAAACGGAAGGCATGGGGCAGATAAAAAAATGTATAAAGGGTTACCATAATGAACAGCAATAATTTATCTACAATAACGTTAAATGTCAGAGAAGCAGTACGATAGCTTCAAACGCGTAGGGCTGATCTTTAGACATCTTGGAAGGTAGCAATGTGCAGTACAATCGATTACTTACCACCGCTCCAGATACCATTGGGTAGGGTCGCCCAACCCCAACCGTGGCCCCAGGGCAGAGCACATGCCAGCGATCCCTTCGGATCGGTCGTGTCTTGTGCGTTTTTCTTGATGATTGCAACTGCCGCTTCACCCTTTACCTTCGTCGTGTTATGCTCGATCGTATGACGATTTTTCCGCCTGGCAGACACTTCCGAGCTGGTTGCAGCTGTTTTTATGCAGGATAGAAAAGAAGTGGGTTAGAGTAGATGAAATTAGAGAGTTAGAGTAACATAGTAAGCAAGTGTTGGTAACTGATGCCCATATGCAACGCCACTCACGTCGTATCCGTACAATTGGTCTTCGCAAAACACCCATCAGATGCGGTTTATCGACGACCAGCTCGATTTGTGGCGGTGGTGGAAGCTGTGGGAGTAGAATTTCATTAAGATTATTATTTTTTACGTTGCAATATTTGAAAATAAAAAATGATGCTAGAAAACTGGACCACAAACAAGTAGAACTGTAGAGCAAAACTAGTTCTCTTTTGCAAGGGCGAAAACATTGGAAAACCGTTGAAAGAATCGTGGAACCGTGGGAAAATGGAAAACGGTAACCCATCCACGGTGTTGGTAACAAATTTCCAAACGGCTAAACGATGAAAACAGCAGAAAATCAGAGTGATGCGAAAAATAAAGGAAAAATTCAATTAGGAATTAACGAAGATTGGTGCTCCGACGTGGTGCGCACAGTTGAGTGTCGGAAAAATGGAAACCAAGGCAATGATAGGCAATGTGAAAGAAGACGTAGGCACGGGTCAGTTACTGGGCGCTTTCCATTCGAAGCTTTCACTCCGATAAGCTCCAATGCTTTACAAAAAAGCAGGTTCGACCTGCAAAGTAAATCCTGATTACGCGCGCACTTTCTCGCTTTTCCCGCAGTGTTCTCTATTGTTCAACTGCTTGCCAGACGGTAGAGAAGCAAAACTGGGGCGGGTAATGCTAAAAGCTGGTGTCTGGTTACATCAAATCTTATTTCCTATTTTTTTTTTTTAAGATTGTTCCCACAGAGGGGATCACAATCATTGGCCACCTCCCAGTAAAATTGCGGTCGTTTGTTTTTCCTTCTTTAATCCTTTGCAAAAGTGTTCCTTTTTTGCAGAAGAGGAAGAAAGTGGTTTTTAAAGTTGTGAATTGGTAAGGTTATAAGATGTAGCTTAAAAGGTGTATAAATTATCTAGAAGACTTCAATCAGAATTAAGGTCCATCACATAGTACAGATGGCGCAGCGTTAGCATTAATAATAAAATCATTGGTTTGGTTAAGATTTTTCATAGATTAAAGGGATATTACGGATTTACATGATTCCAAGGATTTTGGATAAACATGATCTAAATAAACTATAAAATATTGTGGTTATTAAATTGAAAAATTTCAAAGCAAGGTTTCTTATATTACCATACGAAAAGACGAAAAAAAAACGGTAAATCTTTATCCCACAGAGATTTGGGTTGAAGATTAGAGCTGATTGACCAAACCTAACTACCGTGTTCCACTACCAGTCGTAGAATTGTTTGCGGTGAGTCCGACCGAAATTGAATGAGAGATGTTGAGCAGGCAGATCGATGGAGTGGAGACAGATTTGGAGCGGGATTTGGTGTGTGGGGTTTGTGCTTGCAGCAGGTAGGAAATGAGAAATATCAGAAATGAAACGAAATGGATTCATTCGAAATGGAGCGTGATGTTCCTCTCGTTCGTTTTTGCCTTGTTATGTGGTCGCCATATGCTTTTAACTGGATTAGTACACGTTTCGATGGTATTCTAACCAAAAGTGCATGTGGAAACGAACCTGGATATATGTTCAGAGGTTTGGGATAATTTGTACGTTCATACAACCTATAGTACCTAACGTACTAACGTCAAACTGTATGAAAACCTGCACGAGACAGCTGAACAGTGTAAATGCTGTAGGCGGAGAACAGATTTGAATGTATCAAGTAGGAAAATAATAGATAGTATAGAGAACAAGAGATGGATGGAACGCCCTACTAATCAATAAACTGAATTAAAATGAGTTTCCATGTCTACAGTTCCATTTTCTATCGATCAGAAACCACACGCTACCTGATTTTTCTATGAAAGCTTTCGAGCTTATCTATTTGTTAGGCAACGTTAAGAGATGGCTCAATTCTTCAAGTCAACGGTTTTCAGTGGTCAGAATTGATTCAGCCATCAGATCAGTGTGTAATAGGAATAAAGGTATAAAAAAAATTCAAACTTACCGTCTTTGTGATGGCAGCAATCCAGTCGCTGTGAAAACAAGATAGAAAAGATGCGATGAGCAAAGTACGATTTCGATTCAGAGTCCCAACAATGTTGCATCACAGTATGGCACTCCCAACAGCAAACCGAGGGGGGTAACCGGGTAAAGGTAAAGTCAACAAGACTGGTTTGACTTTTTCACCAGCTTCATTGCACTGCATTTTTCGATAACTGGCAGCGGTTCAGTGAGAGGCACCGGTAGTAGAGGTAGGACTTTGTTTATCCGAGTCGAAATGGATTTCTCGTCGTGGCGTGGTGAGTCAGGAGATGTATAAAAGATGATAGAGAGATACTACCCAAAAAGATATATAGGGAATTGATTTTGAACGTAATGGCAAACATATTAGCACGATATTAGTGGCTCGAGTTTTCATTTAACAGCAATTCAGAGATAGATTTATTTAAATGTATCTTGAGCAACGCAACTGTAGCCAAGACGTGGCGAGAAGGTAGCATAGCATTTCTTTCACAACTTTCATCCTCAAACAGTAGCACGTTCCATAGCTGCTGGCAAAGCTCTTGGCAAAAGATGACAGCATGAATGAAAACCATTCCGCACACCTTTCGTACCACTGCCAGAAAAGGATAAAATTTCAATCTATATTCAACACGACGTGCTACTGGCACGTGCTTCACCAGGACGCACGTGCCTCGGTCCCATCGGTATCGGTGGCGTATGTGTGTTTATTTTTGGGCACCGTCATTTAAAAGCCCTTTCACTAAAAATAGAGAACAACAATCGGCTCATTATGCGGATGCATGTACGCCGCCCGGAGATAGTTGGTGAGATGTGTTCGATCCTAGGACGCACCAACACCTCCTTCTCCCTCTGTTTGGCCCTGTTCTCTCACTGGCCCTACGGTTCGGTTTCGAAGAAACTTAGCAGGAGTGTAAACACGGAGTAGCTGAACTGCAGCACGGCCCAGCAGGTTGCGAGGGACATGTCATAGACGCAACCGCAGCTGATGCGCAGATCGTGCTCGGCCCGTGTCATCACGATGAGTACGCTGGACCGGATACGTCGGCAGCGCTGGTACAGGGATCCCGATACGGGGCGCAAGTAGTCCGTCCACTGGGAGCTGTACAAGCGAAACTTGATGGCCTGCACCTGGAATGTTTGTGTAGGGAATTGTGTTATAAGAACGAGGAACATTGCCTTTGCTCCCGCCACCACAACCGACCTGTATCTTGAGCAAATCACAGAGCGCACCAAAGTTTAGCATATTCAGGCAGGCTGTCAACGCGGCAAGAATGCTGTACAGATGCTGATCGCCTTCCCTGGACATGACAATTTGGCAGCCAGCAAACGTAATGAGCGTGAAATCGACTGCCAGATTCAACAGCAGGTAAAGCTTTAAGTTATTGCGCAGTTTGCTGATCTGTCCCAGCAGGCGCTGATGCTCGGCGACGCACGTACCAATCCGTTGCTCCAGTGCATCCCAGTAGCGCTTCCGTCCTGTGGCAGCAAACGCGTTGCACTGGTCAAACACCTGCTCAAACTCTTGGCCCAACCAATAGAACTCCAGCGTCAGAGCACTCAGCAGCGTGGACACGATCATAATGGTGTGAATAAACATCAACGACATCAGAGTCATCGCCAACGGGTACAGCACCACATTTGCACTGTCTAGCAGCGAAAGCTCGAACACCGCCAGCGGACTACAGTTCCGGAGCAGATTGATCCAAAAAAAGACTTGCGCTATATTTTGCAGGTAGAAAAACCACAAGTAACGGTTGACACGGTTCAGCAGGGCTTTACGGGTAGCTGCTTTACTGTGAATCGTGCGCTGGCGATGCTGCAGAAAGGTCACGGTATCGGCAACATCGCGACGAAAGACGGCTAGCGAAAACCATATTACGATGCACATGGCTCCGGTTATTGTGACAAAGCTCATGGCAAAGCTTCGCTCGGTAAAGACACCTTTAACGGAGGCCAACGTCATGGCGACAATGGCAGTGCTTTCGTACGCAACAGCAAACACTATAAGAACCATCTTGAGCCAGGTGATGCTCTGCTGCACATCCCACGCGAGGAACCCGATGAATCGGTCCATACCGTATACGGTCACAAACTGGCCACCGTCGGCGATGTGCTGGACGCTATCCTTTACCCGTTGCACCAGCGCAGACATGTCGGTGGGTCTTATGGTGTATGACGGATCAGCAAACCACAGTCCAGCAGATGTTACGATAGAATGAGTGAGCCGTTTTAATGTTCGTTGAGTTTTGATAGCTTCTGCGTGACAGCAAATTTATATTGCCCGTAAAGTTCGTATCGTAAGTGTGAGAAAAGTCACATTTATATACGGGCAACTTTCGATTTAGGTCTCAACTTCAGATTGGATAATTGTGACCGTGCGCACCGAAACTGAACCCGTGGCAGATTGATCAGATGGAGGAAATTAAAACTTTTCCGTTGCCCGCTGACCTTGCTGAGCGGAGCGAGTGACAGTTGCGAGTTCGAATGACAAAGTCATCTGGGTTCGTGCGGCTGGAAGTTAATTGCTTCTACCACGCCCTATTGCTCACCCGCTTCCATAGCCTTTACGTGCGTCACGTCGGCTGGCTGATGATGTTGACGGAAGAGACAATTTGGGGAAAACGGTTGCAGAGTGTACGTTATTAAATTCTGTTGTATCTATTAAGTATCGATAACCCTTCCATCTTCGGTTTCTTGAATGTTTGCCGTACAAGATACGCGGTGCCAAAGGGATATGTTCCCAGAAAAGAGAAATATGTTTTACTTAGTGTAACATTTGATGGAGTAACAAGGTCGTCTTTAAAAGTGATTGCTGGGACATTCCTGGAAGGATATGATTTCGATGTATACCTTGCTTGATATTTGGCTTAGAAGCCATCGTTGGCTTTGATCTTTGCACAGATATTTTACTGAGAGATTGTTTACAGGTATTTGGGGTTGTTAGGCTACAATCAAAGTGCCCGAATGTAGGAAAACATTGGAAAGAAACCGTTTCGTGCTTTTGGAGAAATAATATAACGATTGGCCAAGGTTCCACTTTCATAAGCATCAATTGCTGTCTGTACAATACGTGATTTGATTGTGCCAGTTATCTTATCAGTATGCCTATTTTGATTGTTTTCTTTCGCAGTCGGTAGGCGCAAATGGGCAGTAGTAGTCTGCATGTGCGAAGCGTTACGTCCAACCTAGAAGCGACGGGCAGCGTGTAAATAGCAATCGAACTTTTCCACCATCATCGTTCGCGTTTGGCGCCTACGAAGTATTGTCTCTGCCTCTGCAATTTTGCATGTTTGTCTCGGCGTCACCATTAAGGACACCCGACGCAGGGTGTCATCTCCAGCGGCGTCGCTGTTTGTTGGGCTTGTTTGCCGAAATGGCAACGTTGCCGGACGAACATGTTATCGCTAATTTATGTCAACAAATTCGCTCGACCCCTGCTGCGTCATGGGCCCTATCGCTTTGTGGATGCTTTTCGGGGACGCTTCTCCGAGGGAAAGGCTGACATCTCCATTGTAGGGCGAGAGCTTTTTTTTTGCTGCTTTTGTTACCACTCAGAAATTTTCCACCGTGAACTGGAGCGATTTACAGTGAAGGTTTAAGGTTTAAAGCCGTTTCAACCCCGGAGGTTAATCACATGAGAATTAATCTTCGTCCACGTAGGGAAGAATGTGGCATAAGGCTGTAGAAATTTAAGATTTGCACACATTTATCCACCCGTCCCTGTCACTATCCTGCCAGGTCGCCTGCGAGCGACAGTTTGCTACCAGCGCATAACAGTTGCCGTGCTAGATCAGAGGCAGTTTACACAGGATGCGATGAATGTTTAGTTTTGTAGCCAGCGTTTCCGTTTGCAAGTTTTGTTTGCGTAGGACGCGTTGTGATTAGGAACATAACTATTTATCTTGAGAGAAAGAGAGGCAGGAACTACAAAAGCGTGGCAGACCAAACGGTTCGGGAAAGCTAGAGCGGATTCGTTGGCCACAACGTCGTCAGCAGTTCAACAAGTCAGCAATGAGAAGGATTTTGGGCACGCGTGTACGGTGCTTTAAGGATTGACTTTGTGTTGTAAAATTAATGAGGAGTGGCCTATTGTTTAGCAAGACGAAGAAGTTTGACGTAGAGCCTTCCTTGTTACAGAATTTGGTGCAAGTTGCAGGAACAGTGAACTGAACGTTATTTGATTCATGGTCACAAGTCAGGCAGAATAGCCTCTCTTAGAGAAGTTTTCAGCTTTTTTTCCACTCAAATATAAAGTGATGCTTGCTATACGGTCTCACGGGTTTCCCTAATGCTTCTTTGAATAACCTTACTGAATATCCCGGATAATAAAGCGTACGAGAGGATTTGAAACGTGACACGTGTGTTTGATGACACTTTTCCCAGCCACTTCACCCGATGCCTCCGATGAGCAGAATAAGCGTTTTCTTTCTTTATGTTTCACCTAACCATAAAGCGAAGCTTTTCTGCACCGCAAAACCGATTGCTCTCCCGGCGATCATTTCCGCACACCTACCTAACTTCCTCTTCCGATTTCGCAATCATCCAGTACACTTTGGAGCGCTTCCGGCGCGACCCGAGCGCGATTAGCTGCGACACACTGACGCCATCCGGGAGCGGTGGCCGCCGCGGTATCTGACCGGTCCAGTGTGCAATCGCCAGCATTTCCGGTGCCTCTTTGACTAGAATTTTGCCGGCAGGTGACGAGCGGCCCGGTTCCTGGTGAAAAGGGAGGAAAGAGAGCAGAGAACACGTATACGTTTGAAAAGTGGAAAATGAAATCATGATTAATTGGGTTTTCACTGGCAATGGACGGGCGGCGTTCGGGTGGTTCATTTGCAAAATCGAATCGCGCGAGTGAACGGGCGACCGGTCGATAATGGAGAATGGTTCGAAAGGATTTCCGGTTTCACTTTTTCAATGAATCGAATCAATTGGAAAGCAGTGGAAAGCTCATCAGCAAGATGAGTAGGATAAAAAGGCGGGTGAGAAATAAGGAAGGCAGCATTATTATTGATTTTAAAGTGCTTTATGGTGGTTGAAGCGGTCACGTTGAAAGCATGTATGAAGTTACGCCACGGGCACAACGGGTACCACTTGGTAGCGAAGTACATTCATAGAACATTGCTGAGCTGAACCATTTCTAGAAGGTGGAATTCAAAGATAAATAAAGTGGAACAAAGTACCACAGAGTCATTCAAAAGTTCATCATAATTATTGGTATGAAACAAGCAATAAATGTTTTGATTTATGTAGTTAAGGAAAAGGCTTAGGATACATTAGCCAATAAAATAAAATAAGTTCAGGTAAATATCCAACTATTTCAACTTACTAAACAAAACGAAGGTGTCTATCGTAGTAATTTCGTAACTTGTGCCACAATTTGATTTGTTGTTTTTTGTAAAATTACTTTTGCGTATTATATTTACGTCACTCAGTGTAAGTAACTGTATGACACTGTATGGATGTTCCGTAAAGTTCTCGTCTCTGCCTGAACTTTTCTCCTACCTTTCCTTACCGAGATTGCACCACGAACTGTAATTTGTTAATCTAATTCAAATCCATTCCGTTTTTTTTGTCTGGTTTCATTTGTGTTGAGTAAATCTTGTGCAATCCCTTTCACCACCCATGTATATATGTGTGTGTGTGGATGTGTGAGGACGAGTAGTGTGGTAATACGCGGTCTAGGCTTCCGTGCCAAGGGAGACGACGGGCAGCCGGGTACGTACACGTGCATGTTTAATGCATGTAATTTAATCTAAGAGCAAGTTTTTCACTTTTTCCACAATGGATGCATCGGGCAGCCGGTCGCTTTCCTGATCCACACCCTTCGCAAAAGGGGTTTTTGTTGGAATCAACCCGTGGAAGGCTTTTGCGGCCGTTGATTTGAACCTTACAAAGTTAGTGCCCACCACCGTTGCCAGTTGTACCAGCGGCGGAAAGCGTCCTTTCAAGTTAGGATCGGGCAGTACGAATTTGAGTCTTCTCTTTTGTCTTGTTTTTTTTTTTTTAATAAAGCAGGGAATAAAGCAACAAAAACACTTCCTACCAAGGCACAATCTTATCCAGTGGCGGACGGTGGATTGAAATTTATTTCCTATCTTTTCTCCGCACAGCACAAGCTGTTAACGACTGTGGGTTGATGTGGTTCATGCTTGCATGTGCGGGCCGGTTGCCAGCCGGGCATTCGGTACAGCGAGGCTATAAATATGCAGCAGCTTACGGTTTTATTGTTAAACCTGTTTTGCTAGTAAACCATGAAGGAGAGGCAACTTTCCGCTGGCGGCACAGATGATAAGTAAGCACCGGAGAAGGGGCACACAAAACATGTCCATGTTTTGGACAGAGTGCTTGGAATGGTTCATAAAATATTTAACAAAACGGAATGCACTTGTACCGTTTAGGTTTAGTTTGCTTGGTCGGGATTTGGTTTTGTTGGATAAGCACAAATCAAATGTGTCCACCGTTTAATCCAACCGTCAAGAAAAGATGCCGCGCAGCACATGCACAATCGACAAACTGCTATTATTTGTGTCTGGCATTGACCAAACGGTGAGGCAAATATTTGATGCATACCGTAATCTTCTAGCTATGTCCTGCTTAAAGCTCCGCATTGCAAACTAAAAACGACTGGCTGTGGAAACTTTAAGCGCCGCCGTTAAAGTACAAAACTGGGGATGGCATCAATAGCGGCATCATGGCCGACATGAAATCGTCAACTTGCTCGTGGAGCATAAGAACTGAAATATTCACAACCCCTTGCCGAAGGTCCGACTGGGGCACGTGCCCGTGCTGCTACCGATGTCACCATAGACAACCCTCCTTATTGATGTTAGTTCCACGTGAAATAAGTTTAATAGAAGCCGGCAAAATGACGTGTGTGGCAGAAAACAACTGACAAGAAGAAGAAGAAACAAAACCAACGTAAGAAAATATTAGCCTAGGGTTGCATCAGCTTCAGGGGATGGTTAGCAGAGGGTGGATTGGATTTATCCTTTTGAAATGGCTGCACGTTGCGTGCGAATGTTCACTTGGGAGATGGATCTTTTATGTGGTTGGTTGAATTCCACCGCTTTTGTGGCAAATGTAGCAGAATCTTTTGTTCTTCACCGTACCAGTTATTTAAGGGAAATACCCACAAAGCGCTAATTGTTTAACAAATTCGTTAGTTCGCCTGTTCTATATACGAAACATTATCGTCAGGTTATTTGATGACCAAATGGAGACGCCCGGTGCTTTTCGCGTGAAAACAAAAATCGCATAAGTACAAAGGAAACTTACCGTGAACCAGGCCATGGTGGAGTCATCATACAGCACTACCCATTCCTCTGACCAGCGGCTCCACAGAACTTGCTCTGTGAATAAAGCGAAAGGATAAAGAAAACATCATTTTAATCTTAGGAAGCAATCATTATCCCTTTGTTACCGGATTTAGATATCAGACAAAATGGAACCATTAAAGACGGGACAAAGGTGAAAAGAAAATGGGAAATTCATTCAAAGAAAACTTTTGTCACTTTATGGGTTGTCCCGAATGTTTTCATTGAAGGCGGACAAACATTTAACCCGTTTCCCGTGTCTGTTTGGGTAAAGCAAGTGAAGGAAAACTGAACTATAGCCCAGTGCTGATCCTGTTGGGTCAATTTTTCTATCGTCTCATACATACTGCTACTGTTGAAATATTCAATTAAGTAAGAGTTCAGCTGAACGGAACGGGAAGGAAAAGGAAAATGTCACTCGATCTCACCACTTTACGGTCAAGGTTGGTCGGTTTTTCCTGACCTCGTGATGACACATTCGGGGTGATGGCATACATACATCATCTTTATCGAAAAATCATACAGCCCCCCATGTGGTTGTGCTGGGCTCTGTTGTACAATTGATTTCATCGTTCCTCCAGACACGTGATGCAACGCCACAAGAAGAAATACGTTCAATGCACACACATCTGCTTTCAAGAGGTTCGGAAAGGCTCTGGTTTGTCTTTACACAAAAGAAGGATAAAAGAAAAACTGTACATTGCAAACAGGAAAATGGGTAGATGTTGGAAACACGGGGAAGGTCGATTGTGTTCCCGTACTGCACCCGAAGCCCCCACCGGAACGAACTTTATCGTTGTTTGGAGGTCATTTCTTCGTTTGAAGGAGTTTGTTTTTGCTGCTTCGCTGGTCACAAGTATCCAGAGCAGCCATGGATGGGATTATCCATGAGGCGCAGTGAGCAACAGGGACGCACCCCGGTCACCGCAAATTTCTCATCAACACTTTGTCCATTAAGGCTGTGGTGAAATGAAATTTTTCCAAAATTACTTTCGCCCGCCCCGGTGTTGAGGGACGGATTAAAATCATAACTCCTGGCCCGGTGGGGGTTTGCTGTGCCGGGCGATCTTTGGCCGGGAAGCCTCTCGGGTGAGGAAGAAGTGTAAAGTTTTACAGAAGTGCTGCTTCATGATTTTCAACTGTTTCGAGCGACTAGCGCTACCACATCCTGTTTAATTTCCTACCATGCTTTCAAGCTTCGAGCGCTTCCTTGTCCTGCAGAGAAGTAGACAGTTCCTGCGAGCTCGGTTTCCAATTTGCTCCTGGAAGGCAGACGAACTAATCTTTCCAGCAGGCAATTTGTTCTCGAGCGTGCTTTCCGTAAGGTGAAAGTCAATTTTTGAGACCGGAATTCTTGTACCCTTTATAGGATGGAAAAATCCTCAAATCACACAGAGACACACACAAACCTGGCGAAAGAATAAAACCTGGCGGTGTCGGTCGATCGTGTCAACCTTCCGGTGGCCAAAAGGCGTAAGGAACTCCGGTCCCGACCGTCCCGGTGGCGCATGGTACGGTATGCTCTCTTTACCTGTTGTTTAATTAAATTTATTATCACTTCGCTCTCATCAGCCACCGGCGCGCACCATCAACGGCAATGGTGTGGGACACAGCCGGAAAACGGAGCAGCACTCGCTCGTCCGCAAGACGGGCTAGAGCTTTAGCGAAGCGATGTGCTCTCGCCGACCGTTGTCGGAGAAGATGGCTTCCGGCACCGCACGTCATTAGGATGCCATATCCTTTGGGAAATGAAAATTGACACCGGTTTTATGGTAAATCTTTGGAATCGAGTTTTTGTGCACGGTACGGTGCGCAGCGGCATGGAGCTGGCAGTGGTACGAGGCGGGTGAAAAGATGCTCCAACCAGCGGTGGGATCCAGTGTCCAGTGTTCAGGTGACAAGCGCACAATCTTCGCTCCTAGCTCGACGGTCAATGTCGATGCAAAGTAAGGTAGCTGTCCTCATTAATCATAGCACGGGATCGATGATGCTAATGATGACGCTGGGCAGCAGCCGTAGTCAACACTGCACCAGCGTGAAGGGTTCACAAGGTTTCCTTGTGCTCTATTCGCTGTATATTTTTGTAAGCGCCCGATGGTTTTACATACATATTCAGCTGGAGAGTGTCTCGGACAAGGGACCGAGATGATGCATTTAGCAAGTTGATGCGTGGCTTTGCCAAACAAAAAGTTGAATTATACATACGGTTTGCACGTGACATGAAGAGCCGCACGAATCGCGCAAAGTACCATCAATCATGCGGCTGTGGGTGTAATTGGGACATTGTTGGAATATAAGCATGAAAATCGGGACTTTTAAGGACAGCTTAGAGAATTTGAATGATTATAATGCGGGAAAAGGAGCGAAGTGAATGCCTCACAAACAATGAGGGGATTGTTTGCTTTGCTTTGTGGTTGGTATTGAAATGCTTTTGCTGTCCTTATTATGAGACTCGTGTGAACTGGTTTCAAAACAAGAAACAGATTTTATAATAAATCGGCGTGATCTTGGAAGCAAATCAGATGACGGCAACTGTAAGTAACGGTCAGTTGTAATGGTTTACATTTGTTAAAGCATTCTGAAATTGTTTTAGAGTTGTAATAGTCCATTAGGAGGCGATAATAATGGATTTGAATAACTAAGGCAGAACATAAGATACGCTATTTCACCACTCTAGATTATATGCAATACAAATTAAAAGCGTTAAAAAAAAGCGTCACTTGCGTGTTTCCATTAACGAACTCGGAGGGAAAAGGTCACTGGTGCAGAAATAAAGAAGTGACAGTTAAAGTAAAATATCAAAACCTTCACACCAAATCCAGGAACTCCAGCCATAGGATTCGGGCTAACCAGCAACGAAACAGGAAAAAAAATACCAAAAAAATGACATTGTACTGCCGGAGGTGTAAACATTTTATGCTGTGATGCTTTCATGGGAATCGTCTTATGTTTACATTGTTTTTGACAAGTATTCGCTTTCGGTTGTCAATTAGTGTTACTGTTTGGTGTCTCACGCACTGACGGTTAGAAGATGAGCATTGTTACGAGACATTGTCGCACGCGCGCCATCCCCACGTACCTCATTCCACCAGCTTTCGCATTTCGTATTTTCTCGCTCGTTGCTATAAAAATCCATGCGCAATGATAGAGCTTTTGCGTTCATCGGTGCGTTCAGCAAGTGAGAGTTTGGTTCCACTTCAACACGTACACGACGGGCGACTGTCACCTGGACGAGTTGTTTTGGGGGGAAAAAAGGTGTCATGAATTTTTCCGATTATTCAAACGTGTTGTTGAAAGTTCAACATCCCATCCTGGGCGAACGGTGTGCCATCCAGGAAAATGTAACCGTTTGCATGTCCAAATCCACAAGCCAGCCCACCGAACAGCTCTCGTGTGTGTTTGAGCTCCGAAATTATTGCGCTCACCAGGATCATGTTCTAGCTGTTTGCACAAAACACGAGATCTTAAGGCGTTCGTGTTCGTTGAGGCATAACGGGCCGCGTTCGTTCTGCAAAGTCTCTTGCATCAATATTTGCACCACTTTTCCTAACAACTTTTCCCATCACTCAGCGCGCCTGGTCGGAGTGTATCTTTGTCGCGACTCGGCGGACGCCAGGATTTGAGCGTACATCGGTAAGGAATCCGTGTACGTACCGTTTCTTGCTCGGTTGATGAGTTAATTCCACGGTATTAACCTATCGTGATGGAACGTTCTGTAGGATGGCTTAGGCTGTGTCTACAATTGCTGACAGGTAGTGTGTCTGACACCATCACGATAAGCTCTCGCATGTTCACATTTCCGCGGGTGTGCGTTGGATTGATATTGGTTGAACTTTACTAAACTGCTAAGCACTGAACAAGCAGTTGGAGCACTGCAACTATTCGCACTCGATGTTTCGTTATCCCGGATTATCTTGACCAGATTCGCGTCGGTTTCGGTGATGCTTGACTGAATAATGAGCTTGACTCGCTGGAAGTTATTCAGTCAATAGTTTGTTGGATGTTTGTTCGTGTGCTCGACGTCCTCAAGTCTGTTGGGATTAGCGTGGTTTGGCGAAAGGACCCAGATAACTTCATTAGCCAGCAAAGTTTTAGGCAAACTATGCGTCTTTATCGAATATTCTCAGTGCTTCACGTGAATGTAATAGGCATTCCTCGGTAGCAGTGAGCGTGAAACACAGAAGTGTTAGTTTGAAGAACCCCTCCAGTGTTTTACATTGGCAGCACTATGTTCCATTGTTGAGTCGAGGCCACGGCAGGTGCGTTACGGCGACAACCCTTCAACACCATATTAAAGGCAATATTAGGTTCTTTGCCAGAGCGCACGTTGGCCCTTTCGCCGATGTACAATCAATTACAAGTGTTTCACCGCCACCGTACGCCATACGCCAGCCCCACAAGCCATCAATGTCTTTTACCCGTTGCGGGGCTGGGTAGCAGCTCGGGCGTAAAGTTTGCGACAATCAAATTATATCATAAACGCCCGCGGGAAAATGTGCACCACGGCAAAGACGCGAATTCATTGCCTGGTGATGAAGCTCCGGCCCCGGATAGCACGGCTGACTGGCGTAAATGGATGGTTCATTGTTTCTTCCGGCACCGGCTTCCGGTTGCTGCCTCGTCCGTTTCCTTCCAGGGACATGTTGCACAGCAGACACTGGCGAAGGAAGAAACAGAACCGAGAAAGTACTGGGAAGGCAGCCGGGAGATTCAACGTCGAGGTGAGAAGGGACATGAAAACAAGAACAATCGCCTGCTAGGGTCGGTATCTGTCATCCTATCTTGGATACTGGGCAAGCACTACCGCACAATGTTGTTGTGAAGCGGAGAGAAATAGAGAGAGAGAAAGTATATGTGCTGATGACAGGTTCATGTTCCTTCCAGTGCAGTGGAGGAAGATGCTTACACTTACAAGTTTGCTGCAGCACAATAGCGCTAGCATCCGACCGATGTTTTATCTTAATTTGGCGTTCCCATAAATCCACCCGAACGCTCCGTCTGACTTGTGGAGAATGAATGAGGAGGACTTGCAAAGGCCATGGCAGGGGATGGCACAGATATAAACTATTATTCATACGACTACGCAGTGAGCGAGCTGTGCCCGTGGATGCAAACGATGTGCTAGGGCTACAGTAGACAGCAGACAGGCAGCAGTATAGCTTAGAAAGCATGGTTGTGTCATCTAATTGCTCTACTACTGCAAAGTGGGCCTCGTTTTGGTATATTAAAATAGCAGGCCTATGTATTGGACGATTGTTTCAATTTTCCGTTCCGAAAGAAAGATCCGTTTCTGGTTTTTATGTGTCATGTGTTTGCAAAAGTTTTTTAAGCAGTTTACTTTCCCTTCTAGAAATTTCATTGCTGCTATCAAAATCTCCCGATCATCCCCTTGACATAATCTCATTGACATTCCACGGGACGCTTTCCCGATGGATCGGTATTCGGGGCGTAGCATCATTGTTCGGGATAAAAATGATGATTGATAGTGAGTGTCGGTTGTGTCAACGGGCAAGTTGTAGGAGCTGCATGATGTGCCCTATGCTGTGTACTATTGCATCCTAACACACACTTGCTCACACTCGGTTGAGTTTCTCCCGAAGCCACTCGAGTACTTCGAAGAATGTGTCGCTGTACATCGTAACACAGGTATGCGGTTCGATTGAAAGGTTTTACTATCGATCTTGCGAAGTTTCACTTTGTCCCCTGCGGACAGATATGGTGACATGTTATGTTGGAAATTCAGCACCGTGGTACGGTACCCCGGTGAACACAAGCGTAAGAGTATTTTGTGCTGCCTGTTTTCCGACCCGGAAAATATTTGTAAAGACATTTTATAAATTAAAGATGCATGTGAACAAGAGTTCTAGAGCGCTAATGACATTAGAGAATCCGAGCGTTACGAGATTAATACATTAATTCACATGACGTAGTTGTATGAAGAAGTATACATTAAATACTTACTTTTATAACGCAGTAAGTATCCTCCTTTGATTTGTTTCCCCACGGTTGCTGAAATATAACGATGAAAGTTCAATAAACAATTGTAGTTAAAAAAACGTTTTCAAATATTGGAAACTGTTGCTCAAACAACTTCTACACTTCAACATATTAAGAAACATGTCGTAATAAGTAATTAGATTGATTGTATCGTTTACAGTAATGCAGTAAGAAAAGTAAAGAGCGGTAAAACAAAAACTGGAAAGCAAGTGAAGGACGAAATAAAACGATTGCAGAGAAATAATTAATTGAATTACATTCATTTAATTATTACGGGTTTTACGGGGAAAAAATGATTTGCAGTGGCTTCGTGTGAATCAAAATTGATTTGTTTTGTTTATTCATCTTGCAAAATTTCACATTGTCCCCACCCATCGCATCCAAGAGTGTTTGTGTGATTTTGATCGTTGTTTTTTTTGTCACCGGTAAAGAAATAATTAATTTCGCAAGAAAAAATGGAAGCAAAATTGCAATATTTAGCGAACGGAGCGAGAAAGTGCTTGGGAACGGAGCGAGAAAGCACTCCCCAGTTGGCGCTGGGAAAAAAAAACCTTCGCCAGTGGCGTCCTGTGGGAGTCTGTAAATCACCAAAGCCACAAACAATCTCATTAAAGTTGGAAGCTCTCCTTTAAGCTTCATGGCTTAGGACGTCAACGGGCGGCGATAGGCGGCTATGCTGCCGCCAAATAAATAAAAATGTTGCAAATGGGATGGTAGACCGCCAAAGTGTTAGCAGTACGGCCGTTACGGCAAAACCGAAAACAAAACAAGGGAAAAGTCGTACAATTTATCCAAACCCGAAACGTTACAACATCACCCAGGTGAAGTGAAGTTTCCGTTTTCATGCCATCAGTCGCTGAGTGGTGAAGAAAAGCAACCTCAGTTTGGCGTGGAAAATCGCGAAAAGGTTATAACCAAGTGCCGGACCACGTTTGGGACACATCGTTTCGTCACGCAGTTGTAGCGGTCGGCGTCGGTGTAACGTTCATTCTACTCGATATGGTGAAGGTTTTGTGTTCGCCCGTGTTTGCCAGTTGATGTACGTTTGCTCATAATATTTTCATAACAGCGTTTCGTGTCCTTCACGGATGGTGATGGATGGCTTAGGGAAGGAGGGCAGGAAACGAGGGCAGTTCAATCTACATTAATTAGATACGAACTTTTCACATATTTTTAACGTGCGGCGTTGACTAAGGTACTTTGACTTGCCCGTTCATGGTTAGTATTGGGCTAGTTTTTGGAATTATATGAAATATTTCAAACTGTAGAAAGAGCCTCAAGACTCTAAAGAAATGATATTAATCGAATCGCTGCATATGAAATTCTATACAGTACCAACAGTAAATATTGAAGATAAATCACACGAAAAAATGTAATGACTCATAAATCTGCCTAACGTTAAACTAAAACCACAAATAACAATCATTACATCGTTTTCTAGCTTGCTTTACTGGCTTACTTAAGGAAAGCTCATAGAAAGTACATGAAAATACGCAACTTTCCTTTAAATCACACATTTAGGGTGCGATTGATCAGTGGCCGTTGTTTGCGTCTCGCATTAAGAAATCACGTTCTCATTGACAACCCAATATGGAACGTGATCGAACTACTTAGCAGGCACTAGCAAAGGTTGTTTATCGTTATTGCTTTATAGCATGAAGCAAGAGGCTTCATCACGTAAACGATGTATAAAATGAATTTATTTTTATTTACGACCTTATTATATCGCCTTATTGTTATCATAATCTTTCATTCAAGAAACGTTACAGCAGATTCGGAAGTGAGACGTTTAGATTTATAAATTTATAGTTTTGCTGATTTGTTGCCTATAAAGCTTCGCTTGTTAATTGATCCTCTTCAAAGCTGTCCGTTTAAAACGGAACATTCACAGTGAAATTAAATGGCCTACCGTTAGTAGAATTTTCACTTCCAATGCAAAAGTCATTCCCTTGATTGTTCCACTAAAAAGCTTGAATTGGATTGGATCTCACAATCCAATCTGCCTGAAGAATGCTATTAAATGTGACAGTAATGCTGTATCATGCAACACTCGCCTCTGATAAGTGAGGGAAACAGTATTACACCGAGACTCATTCTACCTTGACGGACTAATCCTGTTTTACTATTAGGCCGGAACTACAAAACGCTTTGAACGCTCAAATGTCAAAGCAGCGTGGTGGCACTGCAACCGTGAAAGGTCGGAACGAAGGGTATGACGTGCTGTTTAAAAATGCAATTTTCATGTTCTATTTATCTACTTTACAATTCATGTTCAAACTCTAGCAGAAACTACCTCAACGTTGTTACCGTATGCACCGTAATCTGATATGCTCTGACAGCGCGCCTTGACAAGGGAAATGGGGAAAAAGCGAAAAAGTACAAAAACCCATTACGATGCCTAACGATGATGGTTGCAACGGTAAACGGTAAAGAAGCTGTAAGTAGATCACACGATTGAAAAAAAGAAGTAAAATAGAAAATGGAATCCAGTTAGGGGAGTGGATTGCTTTCAGCAGTTCGCAAAAACTATTTACACGGAAGCTGGCTTGTATTTGTGTTGCATATTTGTGCAGCGTAAATGGGTACCTCATCAGCGGAAATTTGAAAAGTTTACCAGCTTATGTTTCAGTTTGGAAGCAGAGCCGATTTAGTATTTAGCTACATTTGTATTGTTATTTTTTTTACTTCAAATAGATAACATAACATACAAACACTGGAATTGAAATAAAAACACATGTGATATAAATTAATTTGTGCAATCAAGGCTTAAACAACGCTACTACAATAAATCATACCAGTCGTCAATAACCTTGTAGTTAGAAATGAAGTGAGGTAGCACATAAATTATCGTAAATGTAATTAAAAACTATTTCATACTCACAGTTGCAACTTTTGCAGGTTACTGAAAAGAGATAAAAAGGAGAAAAAAAAACATGTTAAACGTGACATACGAGATTGATTACACTGACACTTGAAAGCGAGCTACGACCGAGGTTTATCATACCACCGCTGCTACGAGGCGGATGAAGCAGATGGTCCTACTGAAGCTAAGCCAGGATAAATGTTGCTAATTTGGGATAGCCGGTCTGCTCGACAATCTACGTTCCGAATGGGTTTAGGTATCCAAATGTTACCTCAACGGTGTAATTAAATGGCAAGACTGAAAGTTTAGCTTTCGCTTCCCTTTCTGCTCGAAATGGTTTCGGTTTTCTGTGGCACCGGTTGGTTGGCCCGAAGTTGGTTTGCACCGTTTTGATAGTTTGCTAACGCAGTAAAACATTATGCGGCGACATAATGTCTGGTCGGTCGCAAGAAAAGTCGTATCTTCATGTCACCGGAATGTGGTAAAGCGTAACATAAACCGGCAGCAAGGCAGCAAATGCAAATGAGCAATCTCGCCCGTTTTGTGGAGAGGACGGTAGGATGCGGTGAACGAGATGTGGTGGGAAATGTAGCAAAAGTGTCATCATTTGTTGTAGCCGTTTGTCTGCTGTATGGGTGAACGGTGGCACGTTTGAAAGCATGGTTGAATTCGTTAGATGTTATGACCATGGCCCATTACATATTATAGTCGATTTGACGCTTGGTTCGCCCGCGGATCCTTCTGTAACCCTGGACACTGTGTAGGTGTGTATTTTACAAATATGTATAGCATGGCGCGGTAGAGATGTGAAAATTTGCAATCGAATCGTTCTTCAAAAATTCCACACGCCTCCAAAGTCGTGTGTTACCAATTTAGCAAAGCTCGTGCGTGCTCAACGCTGTCGCTGGCAGTAGCTGTAACAAATGTGAACCAAAGCGTGCGGGTGAAGGTGAGGGTGAGTGTTTGCCTTAGTATGGAATAAAAAATGGCCAACGACCGAAGGTGCGCTCCGCCGTCCATTCTAAACACTGTCGTCGAATCGAAGCTTTTCCCCTTCGCGCAAGGAATAATTCTTACTAGTGCCAAGCTGGAGGACCCTGCAAAAGGACCGGCAGAGATGTTCAACGTAGCGACGGTAGCGTTTAGAAGTGGCAAAACATTCGGTAAACATTTGGCACTGTTTAAGTATGCAGGCCGGGAAATGGGTATCATTTAGAAATTTTCGTACTGCTGTTGCTAGTGTTTTTCTTCGCTTTCGTATCCTCGCAAGACTTGTTTTTCCATTCCGACACCCACGTTTTTCGCAGTTCCGGTATGTGGTAGCTGAAGTGTGTACCTGCCCAAAAAGGTACAGCTTTTGAGGGAGCTTTTCTTTAGTTCTTGGCAAATATTTTTCGTCCCTTTCCTTCAGTTTATTATTTCTTAAAAAAAACGAATGAAGAAAAAAATAGGATTGTCAAAAAATATTCAGGGTGTGACTAGAGGCTAAATTATATTATAACATTTTGATAATGTAGTCTTTTTATTTTACTTATTTATTTGCAACTGTGTACCAACTGTGTACTGTGTACCAATGTGTACATTTTAGCAACAATCTTATTATTTATGATATTGCCTTATATGTTTTTAGAGAGACAAATGGAACTAGTTTTAATGATATTTATAGATGCAAAAAATAAACAATTATAATATCTCCTGTCACACTCTATTGCGAAAATGGCTTCAACGAGAACGTGTCTGAAGTAGTTAGCTAAGAAAGAAACAGTGTCAAGAGAAAACGATCCGATTGGAAAATTTGTGTAAGCTAAAAGAAGGACGCGTCGAGCATGCCTTTGCAAACAACTGAAACATTGAAGTCTTTATTTTCCTGTAATATAAGGTGCTAGTCCAGCTTTCAAGAGGATGGGATAAGGAAAATGAAGATGTGGTCAGAGATGAGTGTTACCAGTAGATTTAAGAGGAAAAGATTAGAGTTTCAAATTTTGTGCATGAATTCGGTAAGCTGGTCGAGAGCTTTAGTGCTTAAATCTTGAAAGGTTGCATTTGTTTGAGATGTTTTCGTTTAAATGTAGGTATGAATTTAATATGATTCTGATCTGAACGCACATGAGAAGTATGTAGCAAGTGAAGCTTGTACTTTCACCAACTTTGTTGACTTCAGCACCATGCTCTCGCACAACACAGCATTATAGGCACTCTGACAATGTGATGAATAGCGCGTGGTACTTGGGCACGACTTTGTCAAATCTTTCCTCCAGATCATCTCCACTTCTCCAGACATCAAGCTGCTTGACAAAACATTTTCCACTTTAGCTAGATCAAGACAAGATCAAGCTATGCAATATGCTTTCACCTAAGCACAGCCAAGCTTCTCTCTTGAGCACAGTTCATTGTGCAAGCACTGTGTTCATTAGCATATTGCAAGCTTTGAAAGCGATTCAGGATGATAGCACAAAGAGGATGTTGGGGCTTCTTTTTGCCTCGAAATATTGCCTTGTAAGTGATTTTGTAGCTTATCGCTTATCTTCTAGAGAGCGACACAGGAAGCGAACGAGCGTGCTTGATCCTCCAGCCCAACAACCAACCGCTCAACTACCGGGAAGAGATTGTTCAAAAGCTACTCGAAAAACAATCGACAAATCGTAATCAACTGAGCCTCAACCGTAGTGTATCAAAGAGAGAGAGAGAGAGGGAGAGAGAGAGAGGAAGAGGAAACAGAGAGAGAGAGAAACGAAACACGAATACTACCACAGAAACTCGGTCGCCTGCTTGGGGTTTTCCGATTAAAGATGTTTCGGTTTTCCAATACCGCTTAGTTCATTACTATTCGCATAGGTTGAACATCAATCGAGCACTGGATGTGTGCATGCAGTGGATCGTTTTACCGACACGGTGAGGTTGGCTAGAGTCCCTTCCCTTTTGAGATGCCTTCGTTTGCGATGGTTGATTATGCAAAACCAATCAACCAGTCGTCGACCAATGGCTGCATCTCGGGTGTTTCCTCTTCACCAGACGCCGGTGAGCCAATCTCAAGACGAGTAAAGTCGGGGCGGCTGCTTCAACCACAGGACATGGGATCAGATTTGCGAACCAAAACGGAACGGATAATAGAGGCTGGGCTGTAATTACTTCATCCAAATTCGCTCATCCGGAAAGCGGTCGTTTTGAGAACGAACGCCTAACTAAGCGCCAGCGGCTGTGATTGGGACAGGGCTCGATATCGGGATATTGGAAAGAGATTTGTTGTACTGATTGACGCACCTGTACCGGTGGTATTTGGCGCTTTTGCGCCGGATCAGTTTCGTTTCTAGAAAACAAGCCATTTCTCCTGCGCCACCCTTGGGCTAGTTCTAGGTAAGACATCATCCTCGGCAAGCTTTTGTCATTTTCATGTTACCATTTTCACGCCATTTTATCATTCGCAACGTACAGCTGAATCCGTCCTGGGATGAAGATAATCGCGATTAGCTAACGACAACCCGCCTGGGAGAGCATGCTACGTTGTGAGGTGGTAGAGACGCGTGATAATCTTCGCTACAGCAGCACGGTGACTTTCGGGTAGAGAAAATTAGCTAATAGTCGGGAGAAGCGTCAGAGCGGTTCCGGGAATCGGCAAGCGAAGTGATTTCCACGCTAGGAAGGTTCGATAAAGGGATCGGTTACAGTTTGCTGGCACACCGTGGCTTACCACAACATTACGAGTGGTGGTTTTATCGCAAATGTGTACCGAAATTTATTATCTCATACCAACGTGTATGTGGGGAGCGGAAATGGCTGCACGCGACAGGCTATTGATAATGCAATCATCCTTCGAGGGTACGGTGATTGGGTGTCCTCTCGATCGATTTATGCAAAAGCCAACGCAACGAAAATTCACGGTCACTCGGTGGATGCAGGTTAATTGCGTAGTCCACCAATTTTCGATTGACCACAAAAGCGAGATTAAAGCACTGGCTCTGTGGGGCAGAAGTTGGGTTGTGGTCTGGTAAAGAACACATCCATATTTGGGCCTGTGGTTCAGCGCTAATGCGCTTCCGTAGCGTGCGTTAGTTTGTTACCGGTCCCGTCCCGTTCGTTTGTAGTGCAAGTGGAAAAAATTGGCTTTCGGAAAAAAGCGAGGATAGGATGCTATTTTTGCTACGCTTCTAGCCACTCGAGCGTAAAATGACCCTCGCATGGATAGTTCCTGACGATTCCTTGCCTTCCTTCTTGAGACGGCCGAACGGTTGCGTGTGGGACTGTGACTGTGTACACGATTGTGTATGCAGGCAAGCCTTTTCTGGCGATTCAGCGCAATCGGAAGTGCATGTCTGTTACCCGATGCAAAAGTGCAAAAGTGTCCCCTTGTACACTCAAGTCTCTGTTCGGAGCGTCTCGGCGAGCTATGCTTGGGCGAGGAATCACACAGCTTCCGCAAATGGTAGCGCCATTGAGGCTGCTTACCGAGCTGGAAGTAGGTCAGGGTAGGAAAAGTGCGCTCTACCAACGGACGGGATAAAGTTTTTTTCCTCTCTGTGCAGCTCTAGCTTCAAACAACTGCTAGGAGGAGCAGCGAAATGGTGGCTGGAAAAAGGATTTTTGTGTTGTGCACGTTTGGATGAGAAGCATGCTCGGAAATCAATCCAGCAGAATCGGTTGAAGCGGAACGTACTGATTGTTCATAATGAACAGATGAAAGTATCAGCAAAAGGGAAGAAAATGGAAGTGATTTCGGGTTTGTTTTCGGTGAGAGCAATACGAGGATACTGCAAAACGAAAAAAAAAACTCAAGCATATTTTTTTGCAAAGCTTTCGCTGACAACCAAGCGCTGCCGATTGAGATGGAAGTCGAAAGACGTCACTTGCAAGGAGAGTGGTTATCAAAAATATGTGTCCCACCTCCCGCTCCGATTCCTTTTGCCGGTTGGCCAGTTCCGTTCCTGACCAAAAGTTCCAAAATGTCGTTGCCATCCAGCGAGCGGAAGAATTTCCCCGAAAAAAAAGCATCGCAACCAGAAAGTGGCCCCAGCATGATGTATTGTGGTACTCGGCCAACAGTAAGTAGCAAAAAAGTATTCCACAATACTGTCCATTTAGGGATTTTCTTGCGAGCGGGAGAGCGAGTAGAAGGTTTCGGGATGGACAACGCAAGCTAATAACACCGGCCGACTTTGCTGATTCATAGCAATTATTTTTGGCTGCGTACGGTGCACAAGTCCGGGCCCGGCCCGTGGACATTTTAAACATGATTTCGCTTCTACGTCCTGCTGTTCTGCTCCTGATGTTGCGCTTACCGCCGATGTTTTAGGAATTCTTAAACCGCTCGAGATGGGGCGAAGACGGGTAACAAATGGTCTCGTGGAAACTCAATGATGTGGTGCGTTTTTTGTTGTTGCCCTTCTTCGCTTCTGCACGTGAGCTTTTTCTTTACCGTTGAACATTTGACGTACTCACCTCTCCAGCACTGTATAGGAGAGCCGTTTGCAGAAAAAAGGGCAAGAAGGGCCGCCAGGAAAAAAAGTAACTTTCATTATCTTTTGCTCAACGCAGGATACTGTTGTAAAAATCGACGCCATCGTAAAGATGAAAGTTTTGTTATCTGTTTGCTAGCCCACGCACTCGCGTTCCGGCAAACGGTGGGCAAACGGTGGCCCTCACTGGGAACGACGATATTTCTACATGCTTTGCGTAAAATAAAGTAAAACCATTTATGAACCACGCGCCATATTCCATGTGTGTGTGTGTGCATGGTTTTTCTTCATGTTGATAATATCAGAAGTCAAAAATGTAATTTTGTACCGTTTTCAACAAAAGGCGCTCCAACAAAAAAAAAACGCACACAATAAGATTGTTTTGCTTGAATAGCAGGTGTATCTAAAACGTCCCTTTTTGTGGTCCGATCCCTGTGTGTATATTTTTTTGTTGCTGCTAGGAGTCGTCTGTTTATGTGTTTATGCTTCGGCCTAAGCTGGTATGAAAAACGCGTTCGCGTGCGCGCTGTCGCCGCTGTTACCGTGCGAGCCGCACCGGCCGTGTGTCGGTCCGCCTGTATTAGCTATCGATTGCCCTGCTGTAAAAGGTGGCTGTAAAAGGCTTTTCTTTTCCGTTGAAAGCTCTGACCAAGACAAAACCTTAGGAAATATTAATGAGCGTATAAATTCCTGGTTTGCTTGCGCTTCTCGCTGCCTCTGTTCTTTAAAGTTCCTGAGAAACACTTCCTTTAAGCACACGGAAAGTGGTTTCCTTTCTCTTGCGCATTCAGCAAATAATGCATTGAGAAGGGAAACAATAAATAGCATTCAATAGTTGACTTCTCTCGCACAGGAACAAAAAAAAAAGGAAGGCTAGTAAAAGTTTTTGGCCCTTCATTGGTCTCTAGAGCAGCCGGCCCGCGAGATTTTTGCTTTTATGCCCCGCTTTTACCCCATCTCTAAGGACAGTTTTGTTTTATACTCGTACCGGGTTGAAGTTATTGGAAAATGGAGTTTTTAATCCGATGCAACTGGGGCTTCCACCAATGAAGAAAAGCAGCACCCAAAAAAAAGGCTCGAAGCTCGAATAGTGTGCTTCTTGGAAACGTCGACGCCAGTGTAAAGAAGAGAACGGAACGATTGAAAATCTTTCTAAATGATTTGCCTTTCAGCGGCAGTCTGGTAAAGTGCGAAAACGAAAATTAAAAGAAAGCTAAAAACGTAAAAGGAATAAATGTGAACTTATAGAAAAGTTGGCACAAGCGCAACATTCACGTTCTGTTCTATTAACGTTTGGCGACAGTTTGTGGGATGCGTTTGCTGTACGTTCTCCATTTTTCTTCCAACGGCCCATTTTCAATCAAACGAGTGGAAAGAGGAGAGGAAAGAAAGCGTGTGGATGAAAAACATGCTTTGTTGTAGGGTGTAGGGTTGTAGGGTTGTAGGGTAAAGAACGAGAGCGAGCGATGAAAGAAAAAAGCATCTTAAATGGATGGCAAAATAATGACGGTGTCACCACGTTTTTTTTTTTCTTGTTTAGCTTTTACGTCTGTACGGAAATGAAATGGCAAAGCATCGAAGCGTGTACAGCGCAGTACAGCACAAGGTGACAACATGTTGCTAGCCGAAAGGATTTGGACAAAACAGAGCAACAAGTTTTGTAGTCGAAATACAAAGCTTTTGTTGCTGTTGTCTCGTCCTCTCGTCCCTCGCAAAGTGGTGCATAGTGCGATGCTTTTAGAAACATTTGGTTGTTGTTTGCGCTTATCGCAGAATCAGAATGCCATGGCATAAAGCTACCCTTTACGGTAATGGAGCGAAATTATAAATGTGATTTTATATTCCGTCCCTGCACTGCTATGGCTGATGGGCATGCGGCAGCAAGCATGTGATTAGAGAATGGTACGCATGTGAGCAAACGATTACGTTCACGTGCGCACATCCCGGGAAATGGGGAAACACGGAAAATACGATCCCCGCTAACAAGATCGGAAGTGCTTTCTCACCCTCGCGCGCAACGGTCCCGTGATGTGGGTAAGTTATGGTGGCGTTTGATCGTTAAAATGAATTTTAATGAACGTTCAAAAGTTGAAGCCGTTCGGCCGGAACCGGATGGTCGCGTGAAGTGGTAAAACATGCCACCGACACGGCAGCGCCGGCCGGGAGCGTAAAAAGGATTAGACCCGGTTCGAATCAAGATGGTCAAAAACTCCCCGGGGCCGGTGTCAGCGATCCGGAACGGTGAAACGGGATGTCGGAATAGCGGGAACGGGTGAAGGATTTATGCTCATTACCATCCCTGGTTACGGGTGGTTAGATACAGCGTGAAGGCGTTTTATTATGTGTGCCTTCCTCCTTCTTGCAACGCTTGAGCCATTTTCATTTTCTTTGAAAACGAAACGAGATCCTGTAGCCGACTTCTTACTGTTTGAAGTTAATTCCTTCCACCTTTTTCTTCGCCGTGGTGTAAAGAGCCCGAATTAAATGCCATCAATTCTAATCACTGCCATTGATCACACGTATAATTTGGCAAGCGCCTAGGTATCTGAGGTTAAGGGCCAGCTGTTTCCAGCAGCATCCAGGTGAACCTGATAATCCTTCGTCTGCCAGCTCGGATGTCGAGAAGGATAGCCCTGTAATAATCATCATTATTCGCATCAGTTCACCGCTGATCCGCGAGGCACGATGGGTGTGCGAGTTTAAAGAAACTGTGGCACGGCGCGACGTGCGCAGCTCCTGCTGGGGCATTTGCCCAGTGCTTCGATGGCAAAGGTACAGCAGCGCATCGGGCCGCTTAAAAGGCAATTCGCGAACGTAATGAACTCATAATCACATCCATAAATCACAGCATCATAAAACAGCGCCCGAATAACGGCGCAGGAGGGCAAACCGGCAGGAGGGCAAGGTGTATGCAGATTTTCTAGCCTCTTCTAACCACATGAAGCGCGCTGGTCGGAAGGGCCGTTTTGCCTGTTTGTTTTTCTATTTTGCCGAATTTGCTGAGCACGCGGAAACACTCAATCTGTAGATACAGGGGGGTGGGGAGGGAAGTGATAAGTGAGGTGTACCTGTGATGGATGAAGCGGCCGATGACAAGCAGATGGACTGCTGTAGTAGGACGGGATTAATTGTACCTTGGGGGTGATTGGAGTGTTCTTTATTTGTAGCTGTGAGAAAGGGAACTGAAGGAGCGTAAGCTGATTGGAAGGAGGAGGTGAAGATGTTTAATTTTAAGCGTAAGATCGTTTATCACCGTGCCTACCTTGCTGTAGCTGTTGTGACGTCCTGGAGGAGCCGTTGCCACTGGCAGGTTTAGCGCACAGGGAAAACATGGCTCGATGTTGCTGTACGTTGTGCGATAAGATACGAGAGCCTCTTTAGCACCCGCTGAACGAGTAGGATGGGTGAGGGTAGGGCACAAATTACAAACAAACTGTTTTTGTGCTATGTTTTCCAGTTTTCGATACGATTCAGTAAGCACTAACGATCACACACGATCACTGGAGATGGAATTACTAATGTTCTGTGGTGTTGGACTTTCTGTTGTACGTAAACTAACACTTTGATCATTTATTGTGATATACTAAATATAAACTATGGAACAATTGTAATGCTCCTTGAGTTGGAAGGATTTTTCCAGTAGCTTTCGTTCGCTTCTCAACACAACGGTGCACACTGAGGACAAAACTGAGCCTTGCTTTGATCGATTGAGCAGCAGTCAAGCATGTAATGGGCTAGAGCTGACTAGAGCATCACACGGCTAGGTCGAAGCGCAACAAATTATCCTCAATGGTTCGTAAAGCGAGAATCCGTCCGGCAGAGTGCTGGAAGTACGAGTCTAGCAGGCCGTTGGAGCGCAATCAACCGACTATCCGGCAGCATCACACAAGCACAAACCGCACAGGAGTGTTTTGAGTAACAGGGTTGGTTTGACACTTTTCGGTACTATTTTACGCGTTCGCTCGAATCCACTTTGATCACCTTTCACGCCTTACAACGCAACTGTACAATGTGGGACAGCCGTGCTGCGTGATATGGTACTGCAAGCTCCGATCCGTCTGTCGGCTTCCTGACCCATCTGCTGTTTCGTTGCTGCCGGCCGAAACTAGACTGACAGGATGAATGGATGTTGCCAAGATCGGTTGGCCACCCTGCGGTGTGGAGCGAGTAAGGCGGCGATGGTAACTGAGATGAACACACCAACGTTAAGATGGTTTGCGAGAGACTCTGAGCGAGAGAAAGAACAATATTAGGGAGTGTCCGGTGATGGTTATGAATGAAGAATTGTTTTGCAGGAGAAAAAAGTGAGGAAGAGTTTGCTACAACTCAAGGGTATTGAGATTTTTGTCCTAGTGACAATGGTTCTTAGTGAAGATTAAGACATCATTTTATGATTAATAAAAAACTAAAAAGCGAAAAAAATTAACGGTGTCAAACTTACTTTGAAATGTATGTTTTAAAACCACTGCCATGAATGGGGATGATTACAGGAAAAACAATTTGACAAAAATTACACACCGTCTGGCAACACTGCTGGCTCGGTGTTCATCGAGAGCATAACACAAACCAGAACGCATGCGTCTCCATCAAGACAAATGAATGTTCGGACCGTTCATTCATTTCATCAGAATATATGATAATTGCTTTGCAGCGGATCCGCCTTGTTCATTTCATCCATTGGTCGGAGTGAGTCCTAGCTGCAGGGCGTGCATCTGTTACAAGAGGCGTCGAGGCGGCGCAACAACCAACATGTGAAACTTCCGACCTCCCCGCACCTGTGACCTCCAGAATCCAGGGTGGCACCTTCGGACGGTGTTCGTGTCGGTGCACTTCGGGAACCTTGCTTCGGTGGAGGATTTTTATCAATGAAACGAGGTCATTTGCCTGTTGGCTGGATTGCTGGAATCGGGCTGCAGCCGCGCAATGTCTCTCTATTTTAGGTCAATGGAACGGACAAGGAACAGTGGTGGGTTAGTGAGGATTTATGCAACTCAACGAAATAATGCGGTTATGTAAGATATTGATCACTGGATGGAACACAAATATCGATGTACTCATAGAATGAAAAGGTTACTATGTCAGTTATTGTTGAAACTCTTCAGAAGTTTTATGAAGAGCTGGAAAATTAATTTTCTCGCATAACGTATTGTAGGATTGGCTGTACGTATCAGTTGTAATACAAACATTGGCAATACCATTTTTCCAGTACTTCCAAAGAAAACTTGGAATAGGAAGGCTTTTGCCAAGTAAGCTTTTAAGAACATATGCGAAGCTTTTTGGTGCTAAGAGCTTTAATGGCAGCTACGGTGTCGACATCTTCTGTGTAAGAGTAGTCGACATCTTCCGGAATTAGGTTGTTGTGTTCAACATAAGCTTTCATGCCGTGCAAGGCCATTTAGACATGATGGAGCTGATTTGAGTTACAACACGCGGCTCTTGAAGAGAAACACGGGTGACCTAGAAAACATTCGCATCATTAACTGGATTCACCAATGGACTGAAAGAATATTCGTATAAATTAGGTGGTGTACGAGTATCCGAACATAGCAGTAGGCTGCAAAATTAACAGCCTATTATAAACGGACAAGTTTAAAAAGCGGTTTTTTGACTTCTTCCAAACATTGGGTGATGATCTTCATGTTGTTTTATTCATGATGTTTATTAGGATGTATCTAACATATGCACATCTTTCAGTTCAATATGTTCCCAAATAACAAATACAAATCGTTCTAAATAGATTTTACTTTAGAAAAACAAAGCTAAACATAATCTACCTCATGATGGTCACGGACAACTGTTTACATGACTAGTTGACTCGTGTAATAATCATGCAAGGGTCATCTGGTGTTGATAGCGTGATAAAAAAATTCGATTCTCTTGAGCATACTTCGGTCTTAAATAAAGAGTAGTGACCAGTTAGCCAAAGGCTAAAGACAGAGAAACTTGCTAATATTTTGCCGTGGCCGAGTTACTTCACGAATTCGCAGACAGCAATTGTCTGTGAATTGCAATTTAACCTATTGACATCGATTTGTAAAGATGTTGAGCAGACATGTTCCGTGTTCTACAGAGTGTTCTTCAGTACAATTCAGAAGGGATATTGCAGACATGGTTTCTGTTTCAAACGGCTCTCGTGTCGTACACGGTTGCTCGTTCTTACCAGCCCACCTCGCCATCGGTCGTAGGCGAATTGGGTTAGTGAAGATTGACAAATCTTAAATACGATTCATGTCTAGTGGTGTACGGATTTACATGAATGTAACCGATGAGGGCGAGATGCTTTTCGACAGTTCAATGGCCACTGTTTTATGGGGATCGTTTATAGAGAGTCTATTGTGGTGTTGGTGGCCTGCTTTGGAGAGAATCATATTTAAACTGCATTATTGCAATGAGAATGTCATGAGGAACATGAGGAATGAATAAAGTCTATGCTAACGATAACAAAATCCATTGTTTACTACTCATTTGATTTACATGAGGTCAATTGGTGTTCCATGGAATGTTTTCCAAGTTATTTATGGCTCATATTTTTTAAAAAATTATAAAAGATGTTTATACTATAATAGGTGACAACAGTTTCATTGCTTCTCTTTTAAAAGTTTGTCATCGAGTTACAAAAATATAATTAGCGAGTAAATGATTGTACCACTTCAGAAAAATATGGAACAGCTTGTAATACGAGCTTGTAGAATTATTTTGCTATCAACAAAGGATTGAAAAGAAGCCTGCCTTTTGCCGAAATGCTTGTAGAGCGTTTGTGATTTCTTTTCACGTTATGTCTAAAGTTGCAAACTTTTATTTTGCTCATTGCAAAACGTTTTTTTTCAGCTGTTTTTTTTTCGCTTGAACTCGAGACGAATAGTGCAGCAACAAAGTTGATGTGAAGTGTTCTTGAAAGACGATCGAAGTGAATCGTATTGCGAATCCATATTCCACCGAGATGGGATTGGGGAAAAGAAAAAGGGGTTTCAAATCGAGAAGAGATCCTATAAGCGATTCTATTCACTCCACCCCGACCCTTCGCAGCTCTTCTCCGTCATTAAACATTTCCGTCGGTTATTGCTTTGTGGCTGCCGGCTGGCGCAACGATTATTAGCGTAGTTGAGCTTGAAGGTTTTCGTTCGGATGGCAGTGTTGGGTGAACACTCGGCACTCTGCGAACATGGAATATAAAACTCTACGACATTACTGATGATACCACCTCCCATACGACGTGCTGCGTATGGCTGTGTGCCGCTGTGCGCGTTACAAATGCATACCCTTTTACGATGTCTCGTTATTGTCATTTCTTATCATATTCGGGGAAATTGCATCATGGCAAAATAAAAAACGTACACTTGGTTTGATTGTAATTTTTCAAAGATGAAACGAATGCAGTAAAATAAAAGTTTAACAGTCAAACTTACGAAAAGGCAAACCTGAAAAGTGTGAATTGAACAATGTAAATAGCTATTGGTAGAACGAAAAAAGGGGAAATTTGTACTTTGAAACATAAAAGACGAACACCATGAACGGGGTTAAAGCTTTTACGAGCTGTTTGATTCATCAAAATTCTCACAGCAAAGGTAACAATGCAGTAAGGATGGAATGCGCTTGCGAATGACGAAGTGCACTAGTGCACGAGCTTTTACAAATGCATTAACTGAGCTTTACACGCACCCGACTCGAATCGATACGGTTGTGCCGAAAATGCAGCACTCCTCTTCAATCCACAGCCCTTGGGCGAAAGGGAGCGCAAGTGGGAGAACAATAGCCAGACGCGAACGAGATGCAAGATGCCGCGTGTGAATGCACGCTTGCCAAAGCCGATGTGGGTGTAGTTGTATGGCTCTTTGTCAGCTGCGAAACGATTCTTTACTACGTGCAGCATGCTCCGTAAAAGGGGAAGCCCGTTCGTAGTAAGGGCGAGCTTTTGCACATGCGCCAAACTTTCCTCCCTGCTTTGAAAGTAGTGGAAAAATTCTCGTTTCGCGGTTGCTCTGATGAAGAGCGTAGGAATCGTTCTGAGTGTCATAAAATGTCACTAGTATGTATGCAATCTCGAAGCGCGAAGCACAAGGTGATACTGAATTTTTATGAAAATTTAAGCGAATATCTAGTTGATGATGTTGAATATTACATGCATCGATGTGGTCTTAGTCAACATGCATTTCACTCTTCATTCTTCCATTTTTAATAAGTATGGGAAAACGGTTTAATATTGTTGAAATGACAAAATTTCACCACATAACTGTAACATTGTAACTTAAAATTTGCAGCATTGTAACTTTTAGCTGTTTCTAGCCTTTAAACATAAAATTTTACTACTAACAAATAAAAATTGAAAATGTGCCCTATCTTTTTTGTTTAGTTCTTTTCCAATAATTTTTGTCGTCTCAATATTTTTAAATTTGTTGATTTTGACTTGCATGGAATTATCGCTAACAAATAAAGGTAAAACAGGGTCTCATATGGTAATGGAACATTTTAAAGTAAACTTTAAAAATACTTTCATATTGTATTGCACCAATCAAGCTAAAACGCTTTCTTAAATCCCTTTCTTTCTGACCTAGCTTAGACCAAATACAGAACTACCATTTCGGTTGATGTAACAAGTTCATGGACGATTTAAACCGCTTCTCATCGGCCCTCATTTATAGACGTTCTGCAGCGAAACTTTCCTTGACTCATCAGCATACTAGCCCGAGAGTAGAAAAGTTACAGCAGTTTAGCATCGTTAACCACCTTCGCTCGATGACATTGGTGCGACTATCAACCCATTCGTCGGTTCAATTTATTTCGCTGTCAATAACCGTATTCAAAGACAGTGTGTTTTGTTTTTCGTTTCCATCCCAGCGCTTACGGCGCGCGAACTCCCATGCTCATGCCACCTACGCCGGCTACAAGTAACTCAGTGGGAAAATGCTACCACACATGCAAAGCATCGGTGGCAAATGTGCTCACCCTCAACAAGCCACCGATTTCGGCCTGTGTGGGTGGAAAAACTCATTTTGATGATGGCGAACGAAAACATTCCCCAGTCATTCGCAAAGCGTAGCTTTCCCTATGTGAGAGCACGTTAGCGAACAAAAACAAATCGCTGTAGCGTTCCTTGTCCGGAGCAATCTTTGCTCTCGCACCCTTCCAGTTAGTGTTGGTGTGCTGGTTTGGCTGTCGAAGGAGAAAAGCGACGAATGCTAGGTTCGGTTGAGAGATGAGTGCCGACGACGGGTTCGTCCGTTTTGGCACTTTTGTGCTCCTCGCAATGGCACATCGAGTGCAGTTGAGCTTTGTAATCCGACGCAGGACGACCGCGGACAAAACATGCGTGCTGTCGTTCCGTACCAGTGTTCACCATCCATTGGATGGACTGTGGAGTAGGTGCTTCTCCCAACCACCAACACACAAAAGTCCCCCTACAAAAGTGTTCCGTGTGTGGTAGGTAATGTTGGGAAAAGGTGTTGGTGGCTTTGGACAAAAGTGTCGACACACAAAGCGGATTAAGGGAGAGCAAAGTTTTGGTGCTGGTAACGTAACAGGCTGGAATATCTTACATACCGCCCGTAGTGTTGGATAAAGTGTGCCTATAAATGTGATTACGAGAGCGATAGAATGGTGCAAACGAAAAACGGGAAAAACACAAAAAAAATAGAAACTTAATTATTTGAGACACTCATCTGTGCCCAATAATCAGCATCGACCGAGAACGAAGAAAAGATTTTTTTTTTCTTGGGAGAGGGTGGGCTAGGAGATGAGTGGTATGATTCTTACCGCGGAGTGCAGGACGAGGAGAGCGTGCAAAATGGAAAACCCCTTCCCAAAATGCGCTATTTCGGGTGGGAGTGTGAGCAAGAGCAACGGTGCCAGTGTGCTGTGTGTGAGCGACGAGCATGACGAGTGCCTGTGGGCAAAAAGGGAAAAGAAAATTCAACTGTGAAATTTTCTTTCCATTCCCCAAAGAAATAAGAAACGGCACCAAGTGGTTGGGTAAATGGAGCGAAATGCGATGGCGATAGTGAAATACACGTAATGTAAAACACTACTGCAGGTGACAGAGAGAAAGAGAGAGGGAAAGAGAGAGAAGGAAAGAAAGAGAGAGAGAGAGAGAGACAGCACACGAGAACGTGAGAGGGAGTATGAAAAATGGAGAAAAGAGTGAGCGAGTCTAGAATGGCCATTTCCCAAGGACTGTGGGACATTGCTCACGGGGATGATAATGATGGGGAGGAAAAACACATACGCGAACGTGAGCGATTCTTTTCTTCGCTGCTGCTACAGCGTGCTTCACTCGCACCAAGAGACGCCTGGAAGCTAGTCAAGGATTTTTCGTATCGATTTCTGTACTAGGTAAACTCCGGCTCCCGTCCTTCCGCAACGTTCCATTTCTACCACAGTCGTTGTTGGTTGAATTGAAAGCTTCCCGCTAAGTGGGTGGCTGAGTGAAGGAGACCGAAGCATGGCCCTTCTTTTTGGTTGTTTTGTGTTACACTCTATAAAGAAGCATGGCTGCTGGTATGCGTGCATAGAATAAACACATGTTTTGTGCGGGTTTTTTGCTGGCACAAGCAATGGTATGCTCCAACCATAGCATCTACACCGTTCGATCTCGTCGGTGTGTTGGTGGGATGAAATTTGGAAAACTTTTCGGTACGGTCATCATTGGTGGCTCTAGCATAGGCACACACGCGCACATACACACTTTCAGGTACACACACACACACAGTGAAGAAATCACCGATTGCCAGACTTCATTGCCAGAACACGTTCGCGGCGTTCTTGGCTGGTGAGACACACTTGCTTGGTGGGAGGAATTTTCTCCATGCTTTTTTCCACTCTGTATTGTGCACCCGTCATTGGTGTCTAGTGTGCGCGGAAAGGATGTGCAACGAATAAATCGTTTTTGTAGCGTTGTGCGGGAAATTATAGTGACGCGACGTAAGGACGCTTTTGTGAGCAAGCGGCATCTTTGTCGGACGAGTTTTTGTGTAGAGAAGAGGCACAAAGCCCTTTGCTCTGCTATCACTCATCCGACGCAGCAAAAGGTTTATGTGTATGTGTGTGAGAGTGTACTTGCTAGAATCGGGATGTTTTACGCCATTCGTTCACACCTGCTTTCCGTATTTTTTCACTCGTTCTGGCGCTTTTACTTGCACGATGTGCCCAGTGAAGTGAAGCGGCTAGGGCTGAGAAGCATTTACTTTGTTGAATAGAGTAGGTGAATATAATGCGAGTTTGGTTATTATTCGCTGCGCGGTAAATTATTGTCAATAGGCATCGTTTCAGGTTGCTGTCAAGGTGCTTGACACGATGGAGGCGCATGGTAGGTGCTAGCGCGATATTAAAATTTGTATATTAGCGTGCGATTATTGTTGGTGTAACAATGGTCCTTTAAGCGTGATTAATGATAAGAGCCACATGCAGGTGTAGTGACGAACATACAAAAGGGATTTTAACCATCTAAAGCTTATGAAATTGGTTTATTAAATGTGGGATGTTGTTCCGGAAGCAAACACGGGAAACAAAAGCACGGTTAATATTGGTATACTGCTAAAGAAAGAGTTCTTGGTACGAATGAAAACCGACAAAAACACTTGTGATGGTTTAAACTCAAATCGTTTTGATTGTGCAGTTGTTAACAAATGCAACGAGAACTGAAATAACACGCAAAATAAATGAAGTTTTATTTGTGATGTATGCAGAGCAATGTGATACTTCGTGTGAAAAGTACTGTAAAGCGGAAAATGCACCTGAAAAGGACTCCTTTTCTTCTAATTACTGTGAATAGCAAGTCCATACTGGATGAAGCGATGGAGTCAATGTGATAAGAACCTGTTTCCATTCATTAAAAAAGTGTTGCTGTTGGTTCAATTTCTTTTTCCCAGGAAATGTATGAAAAATTGATCAAAGCAAGCAGCGGCGCTTGCAAGGCGAGCAAAAAATTGACCGTGTTGCGAAGCGCTGGAGAATAGTGAGGAATCAAGAAAAACAGGAGCGAGAGACACCATAAAAAACACGCAAGCAAAAACAGCGTAAGTGTATGTGTGTTTGTGCGCGCGAGTGTGCGTAAGCGAGAGTGTACGTGTGTGTGTGTGTGCGTGTGCGAAAATTGGATACGAGTGTATAGTACGTGTTGGCGTCGGTCCGTTCTTAGTGAGCGAATAGTGTGGAAGCCTTCGCTAGAATTTGTGAGCAAACACAGCCAGGTTCCAACTCAACGCAGAACGCTCTGTGTGAGAGTAGATGTGTCTGTGTGAGCATCGCGTGGAGAAAGGGAAAGAGTGAGAGCGAAAGAGCGAAAGAGCGAAAGAGAGATAAACCTAGTATTGCAGTGGGAGACGGAAAAAGTTCCAAACCGACACCCCGTACTTAGTGCGTGAGTGAAGACAAGATGGCGTCGGTACGTGTGGAGGAACACACTGGTCGCTTGAGTGTTGCGGAAGGGGCTGGCAGAGGAATCGGTGTTGGTTGCCAGACTAGCGAACATGGAGAGTATGTATCCATTATGGAAAGTGCGCCACTACGTTCGGACGGGCCCAATGTGATTAGATTATCAGCAAGTAGAAAATGCAAGAGAAAACAGCGTGACCAGACGATGGTGGTGGGTGGAACCTGTGCGGGAGCGGAAGTAACCCTTCGGCATCGACCGTATCTCTCGCCGGGCCACAGTAATTCCATTAAAAGCCCTAATCACCCGGACAATAATATATGTACCGAAGCGGAGCAGGGCGCCAACGTACGGCAACGCAACAGCTCACTTAAGCAATCAGCTCCGTTGGGCAGTGGAGGATCGCAAGCGGACAATAAAATCAACCAGCATTGCCAGCAGCAACGGAGGGCGGCGACAACGTTGCCCTGCGACAGCAAAGCGCATCAATCGCTTGATCTCGCTTCAGCCCCTGCAGCATCGTCACCGTCATCATCATCGTCGTCTTTACCGTTTAGCCTGCCAAAGAGGCTGAGCAATGCCATGGCAACGGTTCGGCTGCCCAAGTTGCTGCTGCTAGGCCTACTGCTGTCCCAGCTCGGGTACGGTTGCTCTGGATTCGTGCTTGACGGGTCGCAGAACAGTTTCGCACAGTTTCGCAAATGGTACACCGGGCTGAATGGGTCGCTGGAGCTCGAGTTCAAGACGGAGCAGCCGAACGGCCTCGTCCTGTACACCGACGACGGCGGCACGTTCGATTTCTTCGAGCTGAAGCTAGTCGAGGGAGCCCTGCGCCTGCGGTACAATCTTGGCGGAGGCGCACAAATCATTACCGTCGGCCGGGATCTTCACGATGGCCACTGGCATAAAGTGCAGGTGAGTGGTGGGAAATATGATTCCGGATGGAAATGTTCGTTTAATTACTGCAAGCCTTCATTAGTTGTGGTATTTATTTCGCTGTACTACTAACGAAGGGATGTGATAATTATGACTAGTATGCAGAGATGTAATAGAACCCTTTAAAGGATAGATACAATTTTCTAGAACAATCCTTGCTGTGGAATGTTTAGCAATCGGGTCCATATCTAGCACACTTCAGGTGATGGAATGAGAATCAGTAGCGTAGGCTGATAGATAATTTACTAAAAATTTTATCATTAAGCGGAACTCAAAAGGGGGTCGAATATTAATGCTCGTCACTTGCAGCATTTTACTTGGAAAATGAAGTTCAGTAGAAATTTTCCTTCCTTTGGGGGAGCAACCCACATTTGAATTCTTTGTATTTTTGATTGATGTGCTTCATTGCTTACAACGGCAAGTTCTTAAAACACCCATTTGATGATTGCCTTTTAATGCCTACTGCAATCGCAAATATTTATACTTTCCTTTTGATTTTAATATGTCTTATCACATGTGCATGCGTTCGAGGAAGAGCTTATGTAAACTTCATTATCATTATTGAGGAGCAGAAACATTGCGATACAAAAAATGGAAACGTAAACTGATTACTGTTGATGAGATTCTCAAGTTAATTTAACTTATGTGCATAGGGAGCACAGCAAACATGATAAAGAATTTAATTTTGATGGGTTTGCAAGTCCCGCGAGGCTTACAATGGCGTTTGAATGCGCAACAGCTTTCTCGGTTTTTCTTCTTCCTGCCTCTTATTTCTGGCCTCTACTATTCGCCGGGTTTTCCTTCGCAATGGGAAATTTTACAACAATGCTCATACTCGAGCGCTGCATATTTATAGACCATATCCTCCATTTGCTGGCTAACCAGTGCTTCTCTTTTCCACCCGCACACATTCCTTAATCCATCTGGAACGACGTGTATCGTTCTCAGTATCCGTTCTGCCCATGGCCCCGTCAGGAGGCACCGTGCTTGCAAGACGGTTTGGGTTAACACTGTCGTTCAAATTTCGTCTCATCGCGGAAGTCGTTTTAAACATTTTATGTTAATTCGCGTGATCATTGTCGGCGAAAGGGAGCTTATCGCGTGTAGCGAGTGAATGATGGACGAGATGCTGATAGCGAAAGACTGGTGCAATGCCGGGGGAAACATTCTTTGTACAGACGTCACTGTAACGAGAGCACCATTATGTTGCTTCCCACGCGTACAGCCCGAATCGTTTCCAGCCTGGCCCTCTCGTTTCTGTTGCGAGAAATTCTTTTTTTTTATTGTTTGCTCTCGACAGAAGTATGTGTACCATTGTGTAGCGAATATTTGGTGGAAATGTAGCACCATCTAACTGAGTGTGCTGAGGGAAATCAATTTACATTTTACATGCACATGCTTTTAATTCCACACATGACGTTTTCTTTTCACCAACAGCAACGCCGTAATATGCGTGTTTATGGTATTGTACGTCAGGAAGATTTCAATTCCAGTTTCAATTGTTCGATACTTTGGTGAAAGGGAAAAAATATGAAACATCCTAATTTACACATGAACAATATTTTTCCTCAATAGTATTAAATAATATGTTTCTTTTTTATGGTGCGAGGCTTAGGAAAAAATGAGGTATAGGATAAATCGTTAATCGAACATCTTATTTATTCCATAAATTAGGTTCTTATTAGGTTCGGTGCTAAGCTAAAATGAAGAAACAACAAAATTTTCAAAAAAAGCTTATCGTTCAAATAATAACTAATTCAAAAAATGTCAAAATCTTCGAAAAGCATTAGAATTTATTCATAGCAGCATCCCTGATTTCCGTTAAAATATCGACCCGAAGTTAAACTACCATTACGAGCTTGTCACACAACCACCGGTAATGAATTTGAGTGTGCTTCATTTGAGCGCCGAACACCAATAACTTCCAATCACTTTTTATACCCTCTTGACAGACGAACTTCAACGGCCGACAGCACACCCGGTCGTTTCGCAAAAAGAGCGCCGCGGCAAATTCTCGTTTTGGTGAATTAATCCCTAATCCAATTGGCAATCAGCGAGCATCTTCCAAAGTTTACGGCCGTTCGCCACTCGAGAGTCGGGCGGGCGGTTCGACGGGGAAACGAATTTCATCAACAAGCATGCAAATTCCCGTCCGGCTTCGATTGGAAGGGCAGACCACTTTGGCTTGCTGTACTCGACGAACTCGAGACACTTGGAAGCTTTTCTTCCTTTTCCTATCAAGCTTTGGATGTAAACAGCAAAAGGCTATTTCGGGCGTCTGCTAACGAGTCGCTTTCTAGTGCGAGGAGATCGCCGCTCGCTGTGAATTCGATGGACAATCTTTGAACTAGCAGCGCTTAAATGATCGTTTTATACTGGTGGGCAGTGATGGGATGTGCCCGAATATTCGAGCTTTTTTACTGTTCAAACGTGAGGCCCTGTTCGAGCCAGGGAAACATGGCCAAACAGTGTGTTGGACATTTTAGCCAACAGATTATCTCAGAAAGTTTTTGTTGTAGGAAAGGACCACAACTTTAAACGATACCAAGCACACAGTTATTTCACGAACAAAGAGAAATGAGAATTGAAGAAGAACATAATAGAAGGGGCGAGTGTTTTACTAAGGCCGCCGTGCTGTGCACACGCGTTATAAAGATCAAAGACAATTCGTTTCCTTCCTAATGCCACACTTCTTGCGCCAACCTTGGAGAGGCATTTTTCGTGGACAGTCATTTATGTGTATCGTACCATTCGACGTATTGGTGAGATTGTGGTCCGTAGGCAGCTTTGCTTTCCGTCGCAGATACCGTTAGTGGCTACGCGAGTGTAACTAATCGTTTGCCGAACAAGATGAAGATTTGCTTTTTTCCTGCTTTTTCTGAAGAAAACATGGGATGGTTCCACGTGAAAGGTTGGGTTGAAATGCTATTTATTTAAGGACTCGTGTATCCATGTGAATGTTATCATAAGACTGTTGTAAAGTAGGGGAAAATTTTTCAGAGCAAAAATAGAGAAATTTTTAATTGTTTAAGACAGCTTGGAAAGTCGATATTTGGTAGTCGACTATACCAAACCGAAAACGAAACTAGTTTTAAGGAGCGTTCGTTCCCAAATGTCTCTGGTTTATTTGGTTTAATAATAGCACCAAAGCACCTACACTACATACTGATAGCTAGCTTTTATTTCATTAATTGGCCAGTTCCCGCCCCGCCACAAAAAAAGCCACAGCGACAGTAAGAACGTTGCGAAGCGGAAAAAGAAATCGTTTCCCCTAACAGAATCGAAAACATCCACCCAGTGATACGGGCCATTGACCAAAAGCTGTTCCACATTCCCCGAATCTACGGGCGCAAGTGCGAGTAAGTGCGTGCGTGTGGCGGGGTACGATGGTGCGCCACGGCAAGCGGAAGCGAAGGAAATAAAGGTTAAGTCAACGCACGCCACCACTCGACCGGAAACAGACTCACCGAGCATTCGGATTTACGAAGCGGACGCACCCCGAGTCGTTTCGGAGGCATGGCACAGCCATATCTGGCACATATGTCGCCGGGCGTTTCGTTGACGCCGTAGACAGCGTCTAGCAGTTCGCCGGCTAGTCAGCAATCGGGGGGGGATTTGTGTGTCTTTGCCTGCGACCGACCGACGTCGACTGTTGGGCGGGTGAAAAAGCTTCGTGACCGGTATCAGTGTGACACCTTCTTCGCTCGGCATGGAATAGGGTGCGAAAAATAGGTTCACATTCATCCATACAAACACACACAGGCATGCACATACTTTGAAAAAAGCGAGTCAACGTGGGCTTAGCTGCGTAGTGTTGGGCGGACGATAGGGCGTTAGCCAATTTAGCTGTAATTCTTGGTCGGATCAATTGCTTAACGACGAAATGAGGGAAACAAACAGACTGTTCTGCTAGGGAGCCCGTACAGTTTTACGGACGGCTTTTCTCCGTTAACGCATGGTAATGGAGAAGGTACCAGGGTAGCATGTTGTGTAACTAATTTAATCGAATGTTAGTAGCTGATGGTTAGTTCCCTGGGAAACCCCCTAGTGCTAGTGCTAGTGCTAGTGGTGCAAAAGGCGAAAAGACTTCCAACATCAACAGATAGGAAAAGCACTTCACCCAAAAACGTCAACTATTTTTCCCAATAGCAAGCGAAAACGGTGATGAGTAATGATTGCAATCAACACAGGGTGCTCCCACTCAGCTGAAACAGCCGTTCCGACCGCCAACCGTTTGCGTGCTATCTTTGTAGTTTCGCGGTGCTTTGTATTCATTCCAGCGCTGGCAATTGAATAATGCAGTAAATACGTTTGGTGCTGGAATTATACCTTCCGGGCATCATTTCCTACGCTGTTCCCGGTTCTGCGAACGTTCCGAAAAATGACCGTAACTGCCACGATTGACGACGGTTTAACAGCTCCCGCACATGCACGTTCAGCGTGGTAGGTCGCACAGCGCTCACAACCAGCACAACCGGCCAAGACGGACGGTTCCCGATTTTCGTACTCATTGGAGTTTATTGCGCTGGGGCTAAACGTAAACAATACCCTTGGCTGGTACCATATTGAGCACCGTCGTCAGCGGTTCAAACGGGTCGAGCTTTGGCACAATCGAATCGAGGGAACGAATCGGCCACAGCAAAAAAAAAGGATGTGTTCAAGATTTCTTTCTAGCTGGGTAAGCTTTCCACGTTCATACGTGCTATAAATATAGAGTCAGAATTACGAAAACATGTGCTGCACCGACCGGTGAAGGGCACGACGAGTATTTGAAAAGCTGAACTGGTTTATTTTTATATTACACCATATTTTGATATCACAATAAATCCCACGGGTTTTGGAGAGAAGGTAAAATTTCAGTATACAATATCTTTATTCAATTTAAAATGTATGTAACATGAGGTATTTGCGGTTATTCTCTGGAAAAAATGACCATTTACTAAAAGGACTAAGAGCTTATTACATTATGAGGCAAGCAAATGTATTTGATGTTTTTTTTTTTCATTTAAAAATATCAGAAGATAGAAGTAACCTTATATAATATGCAAAGTTTATCATGTTTCAAGCAAAGATTTCGCAGATTAGTTTGATTACTAACAGACCCTTGCTACTATTGTTGAAAGAACTGGCTTGTTGTTGAAAGAACGAAATGTCCTCACGGCATACGGTCGATATGGGAAAGCCAATATGGATTGTATGGTTGCAAGATCATCTGCGTCTTTGAACATTTTTGACCGATTGTTTCATTTATTTTAATTAATTTTACCTCCGTCCGGCACTAGAAACAGTAACCATAAAGCAACACTTTATTCATTTCTGACTCGTTTTAGGTAATGCGCAACGATGAGCACACAACACTGACCGTCGACGGTGTCTCGCAGAGTCGCAGCTCGCGAGGGAAGGAGTTTCTGTTCGGCAAGTTCGCCACCAACTCGGACGTCTTTGTCGGCGGTATGCCAAACTGGTAAGTAGTACAGTTATTTCGTTACACTTTCTGGATGCTTTTTACGTGCCTGCAAAACATACCAACCAAACACCGAACATACCCGGACCGAGTGCCGAGTCCGGAGCCATGCTGGCGATGTGTAAGTTTCGGTGCAACGTTTTCTAAGGCGAGTGAAAATTAAGCTACTTGGCGTAACGTCCCTTCTCGCGAGCTATTTCCTTTTTCTACAGCAAAGCTGCTTTTCCGGTGCGGTGTGGAAAAATGCACACCCTCTCTAAAACGCCTCCTCCACATACCCCCACACAGCGTTTCGATTCGTGACGATGTTACGGGAAAACATTCCTGCCGCTGCAGGCTACCGTTTGATGAAGTACCTTTGCCCCATTCGGCACAGTGGGATAGTGCTAGAGTCGAAGGAAAAGTTTTTCCATTTAGTGCCCCACGCCCATTACCGCGCTGCCTGCGCCAGCGAGTGAGGGTCAGAGGTGGTTGGCTTGCGAAATGAACTAACTTTGCATCGAGCAGTTGGAGTGGTCGATGAGTGTTAGATTTTTGCAAAAATTAAAACACTTCACTCGCGGTGCAGCATGCAGTAGTCATTCGATGGGGCACCGGGGAAACAGGAGAGTGAACGAAGCAGTTGAAGAATGCTTGCAAAATTCCAGTGAAGATATAAAGGGCACACCATCTTGCAAACTGCATCGCAAAACGTGCGGCCCTCACGCTCAGGCCTGTTTAAAACTGAAATGGGGTGTGCAGGCGCGTGTCTGGCAATAGTTTTGCGGAATGTTTTCCACCTTTCACATTTCACTTTTAATTAGTGTCACCGGGAGGGAAGCTGGAAACGAATACTTTTACAGCCCCGTGGAGTGTCACTGTTGTTGCGGTGCTCTCTTTCACACCCGGGACAGGGAAAAGTAGGTCATACATGTTTGAATGCGGTGAGTGGACCTTCAGGCTCCAGGTATGATCACACCCGGTTTGCTATAGACGCGCTGCAGTTTAATGTATTGCATCCGGCGGACTTATAAAAGATTAATTTTTGCTCTAACATTTTCTACTTTTTAAAACAAATAACTAAGAGTAGGTCTGATGGTGGTAATGAAATACGTCTTTTACAAGAACTGACATTGTTTGAAACCGACCTAGACCGCTTCCTGCCAAGGGTACACAATGTTGCAGATAATCAAGCACATTCGGAGTTCGTGAGCGACAATTAATCGAGAGGAGAAGAGAAAACCTACTTTCTTATTTAACATACTTTATACGGCGTAGGCTATTCGTACTTCATTCCAGTTCATATTATTATATGCATAGTTGATATGATAAATTACATCTGTTGACAGATACTCCGAAGCCGGACAACCACTTTGAAACGGCCCAATTTATGTACCTTAGTTTAGTGGCGCTTCGTAACGATTGACGTTTGACGTTATTTTTTTTTCTGCCTCGTCTCTAAACACTCGCACGAAATTGGTACACAGTCCCCATCAGTTATTTATGGACAGCACAGTAATATACGAGCGGCAACATAAGCCACAGATCGATTAGCGCCCATAAACCATTTGTTTTGCTGGGTGGTGGAAAGCGGTGGCAAAGCGAAGGTTGCAGAGCATGGCACAGGATCGCTTCAGCCGGGGGCGACCCTTTCAGTTGTTGCTTCGGTGTTGATCCACGTGGAAAGGATATTTTTCGTGATGACACCCGCGGTCGTGTACTAATGGACGGGCAGCAGTTGTGCCGTTTGCGCGTCGGCCCCACCGCCAACGCCGTCGCGCAACGGACCTGCTGGTGGGCTGAATGTCGTGTTTCCACGCGATGGGGTTCGGCACGAATCGTCGAAGTGAGCGGTCCGAGCTCTTGTGCCTTTTGATACATAATTCACAATAAATCAAAGAAAGCACAATGAAATTGTGTCCTTCGGGGTGGATGGTCGAGCGAGCAGCGCAACCCGATTGTGTTGGGAACGGTGGGAGTGTATGTTTATCGATCTAATGTGCACTTTTCTTACCACAGCATGGATTGCATAAGATGATGTGACACTGGTTGGTTTTGCATGTGTAGTATGTGTTTTTGCAGAAAAACCTCATAAAGTGTTTGCATTATGAGCTTTGGTTGATGTGTTGCTTTATGCTTTATTTCGAATGATTCATATTTAACGTGAATAGGGTTAAGTTGGATATTTTTCAACAAGTTGCCTCGGCCATCTTTTGCCTCTCTCAAATCACGTTGCCACGCAAATGATGTAACCAATGAAGCTGATCGAATGATGGCGAAGCACTACGCAATGTGACGATTGACTAGGTACCGCGGGGCGAACGCTGAGTTGACCTACTTACTCAATTAAATCCTAGTCACCACAACGTCACGGGTGAGAGTGGTGTTACAGGACGCCTCGAGCGGAACAGAGGGAAAAGAGTATGTCCGAAATTACGAACCCAATGAAGAAAGTCCGTGAAGAATGTTGCTTAATTAGTGTTGCGGGTGAGCGAGTGGGAAAGTTGGTAAAATAACGCAATACCAATCGTTTGATCACCATTTTGCTTGCCTACTCCCCCTTCCCCCTTTCCGGACACGGCGTTACGAACGCATTCGTCCCACGCTGGGTGAAGTTGGGAAAATAATCGTATCACCTTTTTCGACTAATAGCAGGTGCTGGTGTGGGCGATAAGCTCGATGGATCGAGCGGCCGAGAGCAAAGTCGAACGGCGCGTCTTTAAGCAACCTGGTAACCTTTTCCACCCATTAGCTAACGGGTAAGCTGATTATCGGCCTCACATTTGCACGTGGGTCCGGCAGCCTGGGTGGGCGAGCGGAGGGCGAAGTGTAATGACCTTCCCTCCTCTCCCTGGTGGAATACTCAATGAGGCGCTCCGTGCCGGACCGTGCGAAACACGATTCGTAATGTTCCACGTTGCTCGACCTCGACCTAGACGCTATTCCGCACGTGAAGGACAACAGATCGTTCCCGGACACCGTTTCAGAGGAGGGAGGGGGGGGTGAGGGTATATGTATGTGTGTATGTATGTACATACCAAGTATTAACTATTAACGAACGATGCCTTGGTACCCTCCAGAGTCAGCGAGGACCAATGTTGGCTTTTCGATCGTGCACGATTCAAGCTAACATTTGTTTTTAGTCTGGCGGCAATAGTGGTGTCACGAAAAGTGTTGGGAAGGAATTTTTCATCCGTGTCACAACAACTTTACACGAAGCTTTTTTGTTTGGTTTCATTTCGTTGAACCTTTTCTTCGATCGTAGAGCGTCAGAAGGGCTTGAATTAGCTGGTAAGAGGCATCAAGTAGGAATTAGTTAACTTTGTGTTTTTGCCTTTTACACAACCGGTTGCAACCAAGTTCTGCCTCGACGACCTTTCTTTCCACAGACGCACACACACGCAGAAAAACGAGCTGCTGTGCTTTTGAACAAACTTATTTCCGACAGAAAAATCCTGTCAAAAATAATTGAATCCATTCATCTTCTTACGAGTCGAGTCACGAAGACAAACACGCCGGGGTCCGAGCGCTCGCTATGTACTTTTCATAATTCAACAATTTTACGACGTGCTTTGGCACGTGCCTGAAAAGTTAAACTCCTACCAGCTGGCAAGCAGGTAAGCAGCAAAATTGAATCACTGGTGTGTTGTCGGGGTGTTCACACTGCGTAAGAAGCACCCAGACGATAGGTAGATCCCGGCCCTGCTCCAAAGTGGTTTGCCTTACTTTATCTCCAAAAAGGAGCGCAACATAGAGAGAGAGAAAGAGACAAAAAAAGTTGCTCTAACTTGCTGCTAACTTCACCCTGGCCACAAATGATGTGTAAAAAGGTGGCAAAGCGTAAAAGTGATCCGATGGTCCTGCTCTACGGTTTCAAAGAGTTTAGCCAGGACCGTGCCGTGGAAGCTGCAGATGAAGTAAAAGCAACACACTTTCTCACACTCATATCGCCGACGGTGGGCAAGCTGATTTAAAGAAACACACACGAGAAAGTTCAAACCAACGAGCCTGTTTCGAGCCTTAGGTTCGGCGCGCCTAGGTAAATCTAATACAAACTTTCTCGCCCACGTGTTGTTCGTGTATGCTCGCCCCCTCAGGAAGCTGCTGAGCTGAGTCGTGGGGAGGGCGAGGAGGAGGTCGATTCTCGGAGAAAACGGGCTAAAATGAATAACCGATAAGCGTGGCCAGAAATGTCACCTCGAACGCGTGGCGACAATGGGGAAAAGAACAAACCAGTCCACTCGGCAAACAAGTGGCGTGCTGGGTTACTCGAAGTTCGAGTTCGTCAAGCAAAATACATGCAAAGCAAGTGGAAAACAGGGCACAAGCCATTATACAGGGTGCAAGAGGAGGGCAAGAAAATAAAACAAACAAAACCTGTGTGCGTCAAGCTTGAGTGAGCGATGAAAAATGAGATCGAAGGAAGAGATTTATGTGCCCTCCACTAGCCCGTATACCTTTTCCTTCCCTTTCCTTATCTACTGCCATGCCGATGCTTTCCCACGGACAAAAAGATGCGTTGTGCACTGTGAGTGCTTTGTCGAACTTGTTCAGTCAAGGTTTTCGCTCGATTCGCCTTATCTCGCGCCTCGGGCGTTTGCCGTGACCTACCTTTTAAAGAGATCCTTTCGGTTCTCCACAAGCCACTGCCATAGGTGCGACAAGGCGGGGACACCGTTTTAGAGCGAAATGGTTTCTGTTTTATGTTTGTCTCATCTTACCTGCTCACGCTCAATGCTTTGCCGGGGCGAGTTTTTTGCCCGCGCCGCTAGACGGTCGATGTGTGCACACATAATTTTCACATGTGCAGGATAATTCGCCCAGTGTTGCGTTCGCTTCGTGCCAACGATGAATGAAGCAGGATTGTCGTTTTGGCTCGTGCGTTGTTGCGTATTTATGGATCGGCGTTAGAGCCGCGTGCTTGCCCTGTGCCCTTTCCAGTGTATGATGTAACTGTCCCTGCCGGCTTGGCTAACGAACACCTTTGGCTTACCTGTTCACCCACACACAAACATCCACCAACGCTTGCCCGGGGAAATTCACCACGGGTTTGACTCCGAGCTTTGGATGTTCGATGAGGGTAAACCGCTGATAGACGTAACCGGTGCTGCCGTCCTGACTGGTTGCCTTAGCTCAAGCTATTTCAAGCTGAGCAAAAGCTGCTAAAGTCTCGGGGAAGTTCGTAGCATTTGCCTGCAAAATTATTTCTCCGAACATGCGAGGTAAAGTTCTTGGAGTTTGCGTGGGAGACGGGATAGAACGATTAAGACCGCATCATGAAAACTTCCTTATGTGGTAATACTTACGTGGGTTTCATAAAATTGGCCAAATGGTTTCCTTTCATATACTCACAAACTGATAGATCTAACCATTGACACTAAATGGTTGTATCAAAAAGCTGTTAAGCATTTTTATGTTGGAGCTTGCTGGAATCATTTAAAGATAATATTCTAAAATGGCTTAAGAAAATCAAATAACTGGAGATTAATTGACTTTATGATAAAGTTTTTTGTTTGTACGATAAGAATATCTCTGCCTGGCCCGACTAATGAATGGCGCGTTGCAGCCGCAAGAACGAGTTTGTACTCGTTTGCGGGCTGGATATGGATCGATAAGCTTACGAGCTGATCCTAAATTGCCTAAAAACTGCCCGAAACCCATTAAACGACGTGAGATAGACAGAAATTATGATTCGCTGAGCGAGCGGAAAATGAGATAAATGATTTTGAAATTCGGCAATTATGCTTCACCACGCTCGGGCAGACCTTTTGTCACCGTCGACAAATGGGCGTTTTTCTGATTATGTGCCCCATGGGCCAGTTGTTTCAAAGGGGTGTTTCCCCAATCAGCCTAATGAAAAATGAAATTATAGGAAAAGTCAATCAATACAGTATTTTCCACAATCATCGTGATGTAATAATCAACGTTTTCTGTTTGGATGTTGATGGATAATTGAGACAATGCTCGATTTCTCCAACACATGACACTTTTAGCCTCGAATAAATCAGCTGTAAGTGGTTACAAGCTGGCAATGAACAGATGACTGGATCATCTCATGCCCTTCACAGCATCCGGACGCGTTCCATTTCTGCGATAATTGAAATTCCAACCTGTCCAGTGCTGGCCCGCCAGCATCATACACTTGCCAGGCGCTCATGACTGAATGTTCACATCAACTGAGATGACATTTCAACACTCACTTTTTTTTTAGCTGCTAAAGCAAAAAGTAAATCCACGAACTAGAAAAGCGTTCGCAAAAATGTTCATTTGACCGAGTGGCCAGCGGGTGTGCCGCATCTGTGCCCGGGAAACGTGTAGGAATTCCAATAAAACAATATCTGACAGCATTCAAGCGACATGGCAAAGAATGGAAAGCCGACAGCAACTACACTGGCAGGCTGCCCACCGAAGAGCCGCGCAACCAACCGCAAGCGCACCGAAGACATTTATGCTGAATCGAACTTTACGCAACCCCTGACGCGACCTTGCAAGGGAAGGACAGGAAAAGGGACGTGTGTCTGTAACGGTTAGCGCTCTGTGTGCCAGCACGAGTACAAGGAATTCGAATTATTTTCGATTCACGGCACGGCACTGTCGGACTAGGCGCTCGAGACAGGCGACGGAACAACCAGCAGGTTGAACTGTAATTCAAAATTCGGTTTTGCACTGTCAACCATAGATTCCCGGCACACAAGCTTTGGAAAGCATTCCAGGGCGGGAACATGACGGCACCCACACACGCTCCACGCGCTCTTTCTCTCTCAAATACATTCACTGTAATTGTCCAGCGGCAGGGGAAAAATCTTTACTTCCACAGAACATCCTCCGATTGTCTCCGATTTGGTGAAGCAACGGCACAGTTATGTCACGCAGATGCCAAGAGTGTACGAACGAAAAAAAAAACAGCAGGAGAAAAAGGAAGTTTATGTAAATTATTCATGGCACAATAAAGATTCTGCTTCGCATGTTAGCCTGGCGCTGGCGGTGCCAGTGGGTTTCGACGCACTGAGTGTTTTATAACGAGAAGATGGCCGGGCTTTTGCGAAGGGATGTAGCCACTTTGGGGCGAAATACTTTACATATCTCGATGCGTGATGGTACATTGCTAACACCCTCTTGCCCGCCGCCGACACGCGCCTTGCTCCCTCCGTAGATGCAGACGCTGGCAATTCATGAAAGCTCGTTGAGTCAGCTTGGGGTTTTTTTCCGGTCGGTAGTGAACGAAACAGAGCCCACTAATCGACCGGCCTGGACTTAAATCGTCTTGAGCGGAACGGAGTCTTACATGTGTGTGTGTGTGTGTCAGGGTATAAGCTTCTGGAACAACAACAAAAAACTAAAAGTCTGCTTAACTAACAACGTGAAGACTCGACCCAAGTAGACCCGTGTAAGCTTTGTTCGGTGACGTTAATGTCCAGAAAAAGAAGGGACAGTATCTGTGTTTGGGATCATAAAACTGTCAACAACTTCCTATCTCAAGTGGGTGAAAAGTGGCTGTATCTCATTCGGTCGCGTACGGACTGCGTTCGCGTAAGGGGGTTTCAACTCGGTTTAATAGAAGGGCTCACCCTGCATTACTTAAGGTCTGAATTGTCCGAAGTGCAAGCACCCTAAAGTCATAGCAAAGTGTTCGGAGTTTTGAGACACTTGCAGACACGTTTTCAGCCCTTACCCCAAAAAGTAGAAACGCATAGTTGTAGTTTTAGTGGAAACGTTTTTCGAATTTTGAAACCGACCAAACTTTGCCCTATCCATTTCATCATCGCAATAGTGATTCAGTGATAAAAATGTCCGTAAAAGGATTTCCAATCTGCTCTGCTGCTCGGAGCACAATCTCCCACAACTGGAGCAAAACTTACGTTTTAACTTTGTTGCAGTTGCTTTCTTCTTGCTTGACACTTTTGCGAAATGAGCTTGTCGCGTAAATCGAAACCATAAAGCTGAGCAAACGTTGAAGCTGAGGGGGAAAACTAAAAAAGAAAAACGAATCTCAAATGATTGGTCACCTGGGAACGATGAAATACAACCAGCTTACTGAAGTGTTGCGCTGTGGGAAGAGAGGAAGCGAAAGGGAAAAAAAGACGAAATAAATTATAAGCTAAAGCTAGAAAGAGCTTACCTCCTAAGCTTACCGCCGGGTAGAGTGAGATCCAAGCAGTAAGATATTGCGTGTGGGACAAGGATATGCATCTTTCCGGTGTTCCAGCGTTACATCCGGAGTATGACGATTCACATCATACACATTGTACAATTTGTAGCAAGCCCGCAAAAACCTCATCTCTGGGCACTGGGTACGGTCGTAAAAGTGAAAATTTCTTTCCATCAGTTTTATCACTTTTCATTTCTTTCGCTTTCCATCATTTGCAGCCGGTGTGATTAATCCCAGGATAATTACGAAATTATTTCTAATTCCAACATCTGCTTCCATTCTATTTCTTTTTCTCTCTCGCCCTATCTCTCTTCTCGCACGACGTACTAGGTACAACACCAAGCTTGCCCTATTGGCACTGCCCAGTGTCATCTTTGAGCCACGGTTCCGGGGATCGGTAAGGAATCTGGTCTACTCGGATCAACCGGGCGTTTCACCAAGACGACAAGAGATGCGACAACCAAGGGATATCAAGGTAAGTCTCCAATCCACCAATGCGTGGCTAACTCCCCTTCCGTCTGTCGCCGTACCAGCCAGGTTATGTCATTCGTATTCGCGTTTTGATTTAATACGGGTCCGTTGCGCTTTTCAAGTGCCCAACCTTTCGTGCCAAGGTCGTTTGAGGGACGGAAAGAAATAACGCAGCACAAGGACCGACCGAGCGAGCTATCTGCCCAGTGGTAGCTCTTGGCTGTGCCGAAAGACAAAAGTAAGCACTCAACGACTGTTTTAGCTTTGGTTGGAAAATTTATCAACGATAAATCAACGGATGTCGCACATTGGCGAGTTTTCGAACTAGTTTTATTGTACGTGGTCGGTCTTTTCTCTCAGTCCCAGCCAGCGGACGGTGACACCGGGAGAACTTTCTCGTGCTTGGCTAACATGCGATTGTTTTACTTCAAGGTGGTCAGCCGCAAGGTGAACGGGTAGCAAGCATGGGAGCTACTAATCGCTCAATAATCGCTCAGAGCTTTCTACCTAGCATTGGTTGATGTTGTTGGCTACATTATGTCACAATTAGGGATTGGAAAGGTGAAACGTACGTGAGCGAAAGTGGCCTGCAAAAGATAAATGTGTTTACAAAAGGTTGCCAACGAGTTTCTTTTGCTTATTTTTTAAATTGCTTTACATCGGGTGTTCAGAAAATATAGTATTAATATGATATATAGATCAGATGGAGAGCAATAAAAAGAGAGCATTTGAAGAATCTGAAAATAAGAATTTGACTTAGTATTTCACATTCTGCACATTGGCCCGCATTTCAGCCGTTTCCAACTTCATCTATTTGTATATTTGTGATGAGATGCAAACATCGAAAAACCATTATTATGGTTTGAGGAATGATAAGCGCACTGCGAAAAATGCTTACCAGACATTCGAAATTCGTTCAATGCTCGCATATGATGTTCCATCATGTTCGAGACAATCGCTTCGAGCAGAGCACCATACGAAAAATAACCCACGCAACGTGATAGCATTTGAGTTTTGTGGGTAGATGGTATGATTTAACTTCAGAGATGACTCCTCCACTGTTTTGCGACAGGCGTGGGTGGTTTTTGCCATCGGTACGCAAGTATTCAATTGAAGAGAGAGAGTTTTCCACTAGTACTGTGTTCAATGACTTCAACGGTGTAGGTATAAAGTGATCTCTGCATGATTAATGTATTTTATGAAATAGAAAACGTATTGGAAATCCATTAAACCTCTGCGTTGACTTTATCTAAAATACACACGACCTCTGATGTACGTTGTCAAATGAAAGATGATACATATTTTAAAACATACCAACTGTTTCATACAATGTATGAAAATATGTATTTTTGGTGAATGTGTAGCGTTGAAAAGAGATTATATTTTAGTATTACGGCCTGGCCGTCACTACCGAAATAAAAATATGATTCTATTTTTCAACTGAAAATTCTTTAAATATCGATTGTAAGTGAAATGAATGGCGAATCGAAACGGATTCTTTGCCCATTCGTAATCAGATTGCTCACAAACTGAGCCGAAAATTTATAGTTTTAAGCTGCTGCATGATAGAATGCATTATCCGGTTTAATAATCTTCTCGGAAAGCGATACATTTGAGATGCAGCTTTGCCGAAGGTTCACTGCAAAGGATCGGTAATAAGATCTAAATTTATCACCAATTCCAATGTGAACCGTCGGCGCCTATGAGTGAATCCCTTTCGCTTTGGTACGGCAGCCTACAAAAACGCTGGCAACTTTTTTATAATTCACCATCTCGCAATAGGCTTTCCGCCTAGATGCGTGGGTTGGTCAGGTTTTTTTCCCTGCTGTTAAGGTTTTTTGAAGATTTTCATTTCATTCTACGGTGCTCGGTCACACAGAGCGGGCTGCCACTGATGGGGTTAGCTAGATCGGAAAATCTCTGGCTTAACGACTGGATGAGTACGGTTGTTGTGGCGTCGCTTGGGCTTGGACAAATAAAATTTCTTTTTATGGTGAACAGTTTTTTCCCCACTGCGCATAAATTGTGCCTAAAAGTCAGAGATCGTGTTGGAACCGTTTCCATACGCAGTCTTTGCCTCGATCTTGTTCGTGAGGCTATGTGTGTGTGTGTGTGTGTGTGTGTGTGTGTGTTATATTTTTGCACACGTTTTCCGGCTTTTTTCATTCCAATTTTGGTCTCATTCCGAATTCCGCGAATTGTCTGACACGAGTGGGTATTCAGCACCCCCGTTCAATAACAGACCGCGCGACAAGCGCATCCACTTATATTTCTCCTTCTTCTCAGACTCCACTTAACCGAATGGAAGCGATTGGAGCCATTCTTTATACGAACGATTCACCCCATTCATTGTTTTTTCCCTCCCTTTGCAACGCTTTCTTTCCAGTGCGGAGATTCACCCTGCGATTTGACGGCAATGCCACGAGAAAAAGTGACACGGGTAAGTGTAGTTTGGTGTTTAGCATTTTTACTTCCTTTTTTGGACGGCATTCCCGTAGCAACAGCTTGCTGTAAATATTACTTGAACCCTATTTAAAATTTGAACAGTCGCGATAAAACCGTTAATGATAAGGCATCGCAGCAAGAACCGGCGTAAGCACAATAAGTCAACAAAAATAACAAATTTTGCCTCTGGCACGCTTATTGTTTTAACCTACCAATCGTTCTGCGTTGTCAAGATAACATTCCCACGCTGGCATGCAAAAAGCCAACGTTCATATCATTATTCTCACTCAGCAAAGAAAACAAAGTTAATGAAATTCAATTACGTGCTGTTTCTATGCTGTATGCTAATCAGCAACATCGATTCTATCAACATCGGTATCGCCCAACTGTTTGTTTTGTTGTTGTTGATTTCATTATTTTTGTTTTATGCGCATACAAAACAAAAACAAAAAAAAAACAATTCCAAGCAAAATCTTCACACAACATTAAAACCAGCTCAGTCATTTGCATGTTCCTAGAAGAGGAATGTTCTTTGAAAAAACGTTGACGTGATAAGATACCAAGATAAAACTACTCCCGCAGTGCACTCCATTTTGCTAACAATACTAAGATTATATTTGCACCATACAGTAGGAGATGTTAGCGAAAAGCAAGTTCGAGCCTTTTAGGAAGATAAAACATTAAAGACAGCAAAGCAAGAGGCAATCCTCGAGTTGCAGGGCGGACCTTAACCAAAAACGATGGCCAATAAATCCTCCAGCATGCGAAACGGTTCCATTGAAGTGGATTTCTTTCATCACTTCTCAAACACCTGATAATATCTGCAATCAATTTTTCTCCCCGCTGCTCCCGTTACACGGCTATCGATCTTACATCATCAGTATCCAAATCAACGAACGGCAGCAGAGGGCTTACCCATAGGGCTCAGGCTAGGCTAGAAAGAGCTTTGCCTTTCGATCGAACTGTCGAATGGAACGCGCCAAACCAGAAGAGCGGCATTGGAAGCACCGCTCCAGCACAGTACCGTGGAAAACGGCCCGATGGATGAAAAGCCGAAAAATACCACTGATGAAGTCCCATTTCTCATGCGGCACTCTGTGTGTGTGTGCGTGTGTTTATATATGGGTGTAGGAACGAGTTTGTGTGTGTGTGTGTGTGTGTTTATGTACGCTTCAATTCTCCAATGCTCCGATGTACCTTCGTTACCACTCGTTGTCAGGGTAACATATCCAGTTGTGTTCCAGAGAAGATTTTTGTTTCTTCTTCGCTACTTACCAGATAGGCAGCTTTTTTGGTTCGGTTCACTGCATTAGAAGTTTAAGTTTGTACTGTACATATACTTATACCTTGCCATCCTCTGTTTGTCCGGGCTATTGTTGGCAATATTTTCGTAACGTTGCACTCGTTTCGAAAACAATGTTTGGAGCTCCGAACCGTCGGTACCCATTTTTTACCTGTACAAAAAACAACCGAGTCGAAAGAAGCATTTTGGGAGAGGTAAAAAATGGAGAAAAATTTCATGGTCGGATGAGGCGAGAGAATGCTGAAGGGAAAATCGATAACCAATAAATCTTACCCACTTGCCCACCAAACAGGCCGTGGTTACCGTCGGTGTGGTCATACTCATCGTCTTACGATGAGCATGAGGAGTTTATGCGCTGAGGTGGCGCGGCCGGAAAGATTCCACCTTGCCTAGGGCAACGCAGTGCACAGAAAGCCTTCATTCATCAGCGTATCTTCACATTTTTCGTACCGAACGGCTGTATGTGTCGGGGTTTAGTGCAAGACTACCGCAGGCAAGTGATGCATGGGCTGCAGACTGGTCAGGTGAGGCCGATTATCTTACCCTCCCTTCCATCACAAAATGTTTTTGTGTCCGATAGTAGATAGTAGATGCTCACACTGGATGAGCATGGTCCGAAATGTATCGCAATCGCAAACGGAACATATCTGTCAAAGCCATCATTCCGGGAAAACGGATTGGTATGTTGAGGCTAATAGAGTTTTCCCCTTTCATTTTAACATTATGTGCTTTTGTTGTCTTCTCTCACGATAAAGTTATGAGCGAGTAGCGAAACGAAACAGAAAGCAACTTACATCAATAGAAAATGTTAAGGAAAAATATCAAATTTTCGTGCACTTTCCTAATAATTTGAATGGTAGCCTCATCTCAGCTTGAATCAATCTTTAAAATTGCCAAACTTTTCTACGCAACTATTCCACTTTAAATGCCGTGCATTAGGTCCTCGCTTCCTCGCAGCTCGTTGATCTACTTATCTGGCGTTCTCTTCAGTTTCCACTAGTGGCTCGTGTACTGTAAACGACGCTCGTGCGCTTCAATAGGTGCTTCTCATTTTTCTTCGCTTCGCAGAACGGTTACGCTAGCTTATGACATAACCGGCTTTTATAAGACATCGTTTACCTGGTCCACGTCTCGTTGTGACAGGAATGGCCCAGAGGTAGGGAAACTTGAGTTTTAGGCCTTGGATAGCGTATTAAGGCAACGATATTAGGTTTGTGGTAGGACATTTTAGGGGTTTTTTTATGCACGATGGTAGAAACAGCATCTATGACGTTGTTTGATGATGTATTGAGCTGTTTTATAGCTTACGATAGGAAGCTTCTTGGTAACTTGGCGTACACACACACAGTCACTTCATCTTGAAGAATAAGCTTTCATCTCTATGCGATGTGTATAATTTAATCAAAATATCATAGTTTTGTATAACACAAACTTTTGTTATGTAGGTTTGCTTGCATTGAGTAAAGTTACCAAAGATTTATAGTTGTGTAATAATATTGACGTTAGAGCTTTTGCTTCAATGAATTTAATGCATCATTTTTATTAGAATTCGATCGGAAGGACGGTTGATTATGAAGAATGCAACGTAACTCATGGATAATATTTTTCAATGCAGCATTGGAAACGAAATTTTAAATACTAGTAATATTGCTGGTATCGCAAACAAATTCAGCAGAATGATGATACTCGCTCCATTGTTGGAATATTTAATTGTTTTTCTCTACAAGTTTGATGTAACTGAAGCTTTTTGAGAATTTCACAAAACAGCAAAAATATTCACCGGCAGAGAATTTTTGCTTTACTATTTGTACCGTCGAGTACGCATACAATTTTGTTGAAATTGTTTGTTTTTTTTTTACCATCGGTAACCAAATTCCGAAATTGCTCTGAATAGATTTCCAAAGAATTAAATGCAGTTTTTGGAAAACCACGAAGCCGCAGTCCCAAAGTTGAGACTCGTGCCCTAAATAAATGCATGTATTAGAGAGCAGCTTTACACACCGCATCCAGCATCCCCGCATGTGTGCATCTGAATATTTGGTTCACACAGGTGCAGGAGTGTAAAATAAACAGCAAAAAAGCATTCCCGCATCAAGCGCTGCATTTGGCAAACGAGCGCAAACCCCCTGGTAGCAAATTCACATCCTGACAGTGGCACGTATGCAAGTTTTTCCCAAAGTTTTATGCGGTTTTGCACGTCAGTCCGGAAAAGTGTGCATCGCCATTCGTGTATTTCGAATGTACGGATTTCGGAGATTGCGCTTTCGGTACGTGCGTGTGTGTGTGAGGGGGTGAGTGAGAGAGATTGAGAAGATATAGTATGGGAGAAACGTGGAAGAAAAACCACACACACACACACACACACACACACACAAAGTGCATACCAATGTCCAATGCGCTGGTCCACTGTGCAGTCAGGGGCACTTTGGTTTCTTTGCATACCCCTTGCATGTGGCTCCGTAACGTCGAGATATTTGATGTGAATTTTTTGTTCAAAACGGAAGAGGCAGAAAAGAATGAACCGCATAATATAGCTGCAAGCGTAGGAAGGAATAAAATGAAGCTGTTTGAATTTCTGGAGTATCTTCAAAACACATCGCTTTTTGGTGCCATCTGCATCAAAGCGCTTCGATATTTTTTTTTGCCAGATACCGAGTTGGAGCAGTCCACACTTTCCCCATCGTCAATACGAGTCTTGCAGGAGCCACCTGCGGTTGGCACACGGAGTCCCACTCCTATCGGGTGGCGAATATTTTTCAAACCAATCAATGTGCTCAATGTTGCCGGTGAGTCCGTAAGGAAGCTTGCATCGCCCGCCCGCGTGGGTTTGTATGAGTTTGTGTACGTGTGCGTTTAGTGCCAACTGGCCAGACTGACAGTCTAGTAGCGAGATAGAAAATGTACTGTGCTCAGCTGTGAAATATACAGTCCCTGCCCCAGAGCATCACCACTCCCGAGGCGGACATCATTTAAACACGAACAAGTCAATTTCCATTCGCAGCTAGTTTTGCGTCGGCTGCTAGCTAGCACATGACGGCGGGACTCATGAATAACTCACGACTAATTTATGGCGCAGCCATCAATTATCACATCTCTCTAGGCCGGCAGTGCTCGGTCGGTCTCGCTGGAGAAATGCTTCATGGAAGGATTTGTGTTCGGACGTTAGCCGCATGACTCTTGGGCGCGGAAAAATCTTTAGACGCGTGTTTTCTATTTTTTTGTCTTTGTGTTAGGGAAAATATTTTCACTCACTAAATTGGATTTTTGCTGTTGACGGCTTTGCTACTGTGTAGAAAAATGAGCTAATGATTACAACTGATAGTGAAATGGGTATCTAGTACATCAGAAACAACTCTTAGTTTAAATGTGCTAGTAAGCAATTTGTTTGACATTTGTTTATTTACATTATGTATTTACAAATATGTATACTTTTAAACATGGTTACCATATTGAAAAAGTCTTTGAACTTGTAATAATATACTAAAAAAATGGAAAAGTGTAACCTCAAACTCTTTAAATCCTACAAAAAATATGAACTGCACGTACCCATTTAATCTGCCTGATGGCATTTGATAGATTTTGCACAATCAATTGTGAAGCGAAATTCGCTCCCCTCATTTGTGGGTGATAATTTACGCACCCATTATCGTGCTGATTGCGTATTTGAAGTCCAGCTCTGGTTCATTCAGTTGATCGTCGTCACTACCATCACTCCGTACCACAACTTTACCGAAGGGTTTGGTTAGGTTAGCTTTGGGAACGTAGAAGCACAATAAAGCACGCATCACGAACAGAGTACTCTTGGGTACCACCAACATTTACCATGCCTCCACCCGCAGTTCATTTGGCTCACTCCCTTCGACACCGAGGCAACTGGGCGAGAAAGATGAAAAGAAAACATATTATGTCGAGCGTAAGCGCTACCACAAACAGCGTCGACTCGGTTCGACTCGGTACGGGGACGAGTTGTGCTTTGGTGGACGGAGAGACCGAGTGTGTATACAAAAGCACCCCTCCCGCGAAAGGCTCCCTCACTCAACACGAGGCCCCACTACGTAGCTGCAAGCCAGCTCAGCCTCAGACACTTCCGGTAGCACTCGAGAAATGGAAGCAAATCGAGAAATTGGATCAAATTACAGCTCACCAAGTGTGGGGTTCTCTGTTTTGCTGCCTCGCTCGGACGACTTACAAAGTTCCGAGTTCCCCCGTTTTTCCGTTCCGTTTCCTCGACGTCCCAGAGTACAACACCCATCGGTGGGTAAGTGTATCGATGTCAGCTAACTGCTGTAGCTGCGAGCGCGGCAAGCGAGTGGTACGCGAAGAAGGCACGAAAACATTTCCCGCCTCGTCAGCATTGCAAGAATTATCGATCGGGGTTTGGTCCGTTTGCCCTGCAGGCAGAATGTTTCCCGCTTTTCGACAGGGTTAAGGTTCGGGAAGCTGACATTTTGCACGAAAATGGGATTTCGTCTAACCCCAACGTACTAAGTATCGCATGTCGACAGATCGAACATTATGATGTCGTTAGGAAACTGATACAAATAGCAAACGCTCCGGTTATCTTCCCTCTGATTCGAGCTCGGTCCAACGAGGCTCTTCTTATACACGCCAAAAAGAACGTACCCAAGAGGCATCATGGCTGCATACTGGTTGTTGCATCGGGCTATAGCACGGAGGGGATAATTTTCTAATTCGCAAAATAATAAATTCTAAAACTCCACTTGCATCCTTCATCATTATGTCACTGTTGGGGGCAAACTGTGCTGGTGGGGCTCATTACGAGTAACCAGAGTAACATTTCCAAATCCCTGTTCAACCACGGCCCGTGCCTCACCGTGGTCTTCCGAAGCCTTGTCATAATGCCGCTGCTCAAACCATTAAATTATCAGCCCATGATGAGGTGATGATGCGTTTCTGGAAATCTCTCCGGAGCTTGTCGATAATTTTAGCAATCTCATCACAGCATCCGCGCAACTGCTCCAATAGGAGCAAAACTCCATTAAAAGTTCATTTCATGTACTTTCTCCAAAAAGCTGCGCACTTCCATCGCGCACCATCCCGCTGCTGTCTTAGTCGTCCGTCGCACAGACCCATTCTGCCCGTTTTCCGGTGATGAAGACATCGGAGGCACCCTGTGTCGACAACTCAATCTGCTGTCGGGCGCACCTACCATACAGTTTTCGGTTGGAGTGAAGCGTGGTGGTGAGTCAATGGGTAAATGCCTTGCGAGCAAGGAGGAACATTGCGTCGCGAGCCCAGCATCCATCCAGGGACCAGGGTTCCCCCATTTCTCGCCCAAACCTACCACTAGCTCAGGGCGACCATGAGCAGGGAAATGTGAACCGTCGCGAGAACACACTCACGCTCGGGTGTCGGAATTCCAAGAAGTCACAAACGAACCTAATGATAACAAGCCACCAGCCGGTGGTGAAGAAAGCACCACAAAAAAAAAAGATACGAATATATCACTCATAGCGATAAAAATGAGCTTCCGTGTTGGTGGCTTTTTATTATGTTCCCTCGCCTCTCGCTGACCAAAGCTCTGCCACTGGCAGAACCCTCCCCGATTGGTGGTGGTGTCGTCGAAACGCACATTTCCGTATCGCATTTGGTGCGACACAACTTCCGCTGATGGTGCGCCGGGTCCTTCCCACACCGCGCCTATGTTCATTTGTTCATCGCTTCCGGTTCGCCTGGTCGTCTGCACCGTAGCTGTTGCTGCTCCGTCTGCTTGCTGGCTATGATCGTGCCGCCATCTTCCCACTAACCAAAGCAACGGGCCACTATTGTCCCAGACGGCATACACTGGTGGCAAATTATGAAATTATGTCATTTTATATGCTTCTTTCCACTTGCGGTACACGTTCTGCGAGGCTAGTCCCGGGGTGCGTTAGGTCCAAACGTCTTATCTCTGCCGGAACCATTCTTCCGCTTTCCATGGATCTGCGCGCATCTCCCGTGCGGATGACAATGGTCTTTACAGATAACGTCTGCTGCGGTGATGGCTGCATTGTGAAGCGTTCGTTGTGCTTACGACTTTTCCCCAATACGGTCGCACCTTCCGCCTCGGTGCAACTTGTCATAAACGCGTCGACGCAAATGACGGCACCGTCGACTTGTGGAAGCAACCGTCCGCTTAACAGTCATTGTCGCCCTGTTCCGTCGGTGGAACTCGCGTTAAACATCTTCGATCCGATGGAAATTAACGTGTGATAGGCTTTATGATTTTTTGTTTGTTGTTGGTTTGGGCTGTTCCGTCTCGTAAAGATTCATGATTTATGTAGCATCAGCAGGAAGCATCGAGAACAAAGGCATGATACGACAGTTTCGTTCGTAGTTGTTTCCCAATCATAAGGAAGACCAATTTGACACGATTTGTGTGATCTGTTCCGCTTTCTTTGCAACGTGCAAAGACCATTAGCGAAACAATAAGGGAAGGGAAGAACCGACATTTACACTGATTTACAATGGTAGCAGTATACGCAACAGCTAAAATGGTTCAAAATGTTGTTTGAATTATTTGTTTTTTTCCGTTTGTTCGTAATTTATTTGTTTTCACATTCGTTTTTGAATATACTTTAATTTTAAATTAGCCAATAACGTTACGATTCGAAGTACTTTGCTATCATTATTTTCATAACATTCAGCACTGGATAAAGCAGTCGTAACAAAGTCTACTTAAATGTCATTCAGCAACAACAGAAGCCTCAAGAGTACTTCTCGAAAGGACAGGATGTCAGGCCTTTATGTACCCTTCGGTTTCTTTCACAGATTTGCCACGGTAGTGACTCACCATTGCCGGATTTGCGTAATTTCTAATGCCGCACTAACTTTGTTTTCTTTCTTTTATCTATTTTTTCTCTCTCGTTCTTGTTTTTCTTGTTTTTCCACACTTTATATTTCCATTTCGGTTTCGTTCGTACGTTCGCCACATTAACCATTTTCTCACGCACGGTTATGCACGCTACTACCGCATACGGGGTAAGTGGGTCCCGCGGGGAAGAGGGCAGCAACCATCACGCACTATGCACTACACAAAACGCATGCAGTTGCACCACAGCACCACGCACCAGTCCCGGCACACACGTAAACGGCCACCGGAACTGCCGGGCAGAAGAGCCGCCGTCACCATGGCACGGCGGTGGCCCTCGGTCAATGCCGTCGGTGGTCTAGCACAATACATCCGCCCGCCGTCAACGGTACGGGTGTGGAAACGGAACGCACAATTCGGTGGCATCTATCCGCCCAACTACGACCTCGTGCATCACTGTCTGCGAACACTGCCGTCCGACAAGGTGACTAAGCAGTAGGACTCACGCGCTAGTACTTTATTATTACACTGCTACTCTCACCCTTTCACTATCGCTTGTTAATATTGCGTTTTCTACATATCTTTTTTTCGTGTCTGGTGTGTCTTTCTAAAGACGCAACTTTGGCACAGTTTTGTGTCAATTCCTCAACTCTATCTGTATACAGTTACTGTGTCCTGCAGGGTCTTTTACATAAATTCTGAAGCCATAGGCTGTGCATGATACTAAGTTAATGTTGTTTTATCAATGTTTATCAATACTTTACTTTTCAAGAAGGTTTGCGAAATGTTAATGAATTGGCCAAACAACTGAAGAAAGAAAATAATCCCTGACAGTAATAAGTAAATCATGTATATACTGTATTCAAATCAATGAAAGCAATCCAAAAAAATGTACATACGTTAAAGGTGTTTCTCATCACTCGTTATTAGCTGAATGTTTAAAATAGATTTTCATCATTGTGCAACACATTTCATCAAGGCTTCATTATTACACCTTGAAAAATACAAAGAAGCTCATTAAATTTGCCTCACGGTGGATGTTTGTGCACAGCACTTTTGTTCAAAATACCTAGAATGGCATGTATGCAATTCTTGCAGCAAAAATTGTCAGAATAACCTTCAAACAAGTTCCACCAAAGCTAGCGCACGGTAACGAAATTGCTTAAGTACATCCAGGCATGGTGCGACCTAGTTGTAACCTTGGGTGAATAAATGAAAGAATGAACGTCCCGAAAACAAAAAGAAGCCAAACAGTAAAAAAACATCCTAGTAAGAAAAGCACCCGAGGTAGGGTAGCGAAATGAAAACATTGCCACGCTAGCAGGCATCGCATGCTTATATTCGCTTGCAGGGTCACCCGAGCGATGCCCATCCCAAAGTGCCAGGTCCTCGAAACGATTAGTCTTGTTAGGCCGTCAACTGGGCGAGTGTAACGAGAAAATCTTGTGGCAGATGGTACAGCACAATATAACATGGGCAAGAAAAACAAACCCCTTCGCCGTGTTCGCTCGGGGCAGAAATTGCAGGCTTCCATTTCGCCACATTACCAGCCATTGGGATCTGGAAGCAAACGATACCGAATGAGTGTTGTAAGCGGTTGAAGAGTTTACATTGCGGTTCTTTTCATTTGGATCAAAGAATATTTTAGGATCATCCTTTGAATATCTCGAAGGTGAATGTTTGTGCTAACGAATATGCATTACATTTAAGCGTAGAAAAACATGCATGATATTTCATCAACACATTTAGCTTTTATTGTTTGCTACTCATTTTGTTGTGATCATCAATTTCATTCTACATCTTTTGATGGATCATTGTAACACTCATGGCAGGAAAATGAAAAGACTAAAATTGATCTAACATTTGGGAAAAGATGCTACCACTCATTGACTTGCACTACTTCTTACTGGACGTGTAACCCTGTAGTGCATGAAATAAAAAGAATTCCTCATTTTTCTCATTTTTTCTCTGACGATTCATTTCCAACTATTGTAAACATGAGCTCTGTGCCGTGGTAAAAGTATCGACGATTACTTCCAATACCGGATCGAATTGCAAACAGCCTTAAGATGCAGACGCTCGAAGCGATCCATTAGTGTGTACTTTGTTTTACGAAAATCAATTATCTGCAGTCATCAATTGTACCACAAGGGATGCCACTTTCCGTTGTTTCTCCAATTTTCCACCAAACAGCATCGATTGACACGCCAAAGAATTTCCATTCGCCCACTGCACAGTTTAGCGTACACGCGGGCCCGTGCATGCACGCTTCGGCACAGGCGTGACGTGTGGAACAGGCGCCGACCGCAAACCGCAAAAGACAGTAGAAAATCGAAAACCGCACCAGATACCAGTTTTTGCCATCCCGATGCCGAATGCCGATGTACCGATTGGCGCTTTCCAAGCGGGAAAGCTAATGCAATTCTGCATGTTGAGCATACATTCGGTGGGAACGGGGGAGGGAGGGAGTTGGTCTATCTGGTTCTGGTTTCACTTGATGCAGCACGCGCATAGTGAGTAAAATTATGCATTCGGATGGCTAAAATTGAATACGTCAAACATCATTAGGAACGCTTCACTTGGAAAATCGGGTTGAAATGTGGCAGGGACATTGTTATTATTGGTAGTGGTGGTGGTGGGCAATCAGTCTCGCATTGATTGATATAATGTGATGATTGAAATAGTACCACATTAAGGTAAAGGGCCGTCAAGAAAAACAAGTGCAGGGTGTGAGGCATTTGAAAGGGAGTGCTTAGAGTAATGATTGTTATTTTAAGTTTTCAACCCAACTTTTTTGCAAATCAAGTGTAGACGTGAATACGTGGTAAGGCCAGAAGTATGACAAGGCCTGAAGTTCTAATTTAACGCATCGTTTAATGTACCTCGGTCCTTAGTGGTATTGGTGGGTGGTAGTAGAGAGCGGTGCTACTTATATACTCCAATATCCAATTTGTACGGAAATTACTGAAATCGCATCCGCAGCACTTTGCCAATGGAAAACTGAGTTTGTATAGGTTTCCGTTTTCCTGCCGTGGCGTGTATCTTTATTGGCAGCACTCGTACTCGTTATTTTATACTCCCACAGCCAATCTTTCGCCTGCAAGCCTCGCGAGAGTTCGGTTGGAAAAACTTCATTCGTCAGCAGATTTTGCTAAACGAACCGACGGTAAACTTCGCACCGCTTCGCACCAAACGCACATTGCCGGTACTTGCTGCTCAGTTCCATCCCAGCGAGATGGTGTGTCGTTCCCAACAGTATTTTCCTGTTTGCTTTTCCACTCGCTCTCTTTTTCTCTCTGGAGTGTCGTAAAAATACCACAATTGAAATTGAAATTTGGAGCAAGCTTTGGGCGCATTATCCGTATGTCAATGCATCGCTTCTACCGGCGACATGCTCCAGAGTGCGATGGTGCCAATGGCTGCACCTGCTGCTACCCTCTGTTTTGTGGTGCTGTATTTGTTGCACCGAAGCGTGGTGCATATGTAAAGCTGAGGAAGCAGCACTTTGCCCAACGGGTTTATTGTCTGTCCTGTGGAGCCACTGTATGTAGTGTATTGTTTTCTCATTGATGAATTCGCATAGCAAAAAAGACATTCAACATCGGCATAGCGGCAGTAGTCGCCACAACGACCAACAGCAACTATGAGATCGCTGGGTGGCATATCATCAAAAGATTTCCAGCCACTTAATGACGATGTTGTACCGAAATGTGAGCTTCCTGAAAGATAAACATCGATTCAGCGCAACACGGTGGAAGCCACCGCACAACGGTTCCCACGAATCATGTGGCTAAGGGTGACTTTTATGGAAACAAATGTTGCAGCCTCGTCCTTTGCCGCAACATTGTCACAGCTTATTGGACTAGCTGATTTGGGGATTTGGCTGGTAGTATTTTCGCATGACAAGGCTCGAGAGCACCGAGCTGTTCGCACTAATGAAGGTGCGGGCGCGCTTGCCGAGCCCGAGAATGGACGTGCCGTGGGTAATTAAAATGTTCGAAGCAAAACCGCACCATGGACGGAACAAAATAGTGCGAAGGAAAAACACCAATCTAGCACATTTATAAATAACCTACCGGCGACGGAATGAAAATAGTACAAGCTGTTAGGAAAATTGCAGTTCCAAAATTATTCCTCCCACACGAGCGATAGACGTCTGCCACACATGTGTGCATGCATCCACGCCCCATTCCGGTGCAACGGAACGAGTAGGCCAACCGTAAATGGACTATTTGCTGGTAGATGAGTGGTAAATGTCCGGTAACCGTGGGTAGTTTGATGATGGTAGCCATCTGCGTTTTCGGTGACCATAGAGATAGCCCTGCTGAAGCTTTACGGCTGCTGGACGCGAAATGTTGCGCTTCTTTCCTGCTTGGAACAACAACAAAAATAAACAAAGAACCCTCTACGATGAAACAAAGGTTTATATCTCCTGTGCTCAACCAGCCATCGGTGGAAGCGCTCCCAAGTTCGTGCACAGCCAACGCGTAAAAACGAACCGCTCCGAATGGAGCTACAGGCTTCAGGCATACGCTTTGACACTTTTTACCACCGGAGTCCACCGGAAGTGTCTTGGCGCACTTCTTTTATAAGCCTTACCGCTCCAAGTGTTCAAGTAGTGCTCGGGCTAGTCAATGAGGTACAGGTAAAGAACAGCTGCAGTGAACCACCGTAACTACCATCGTGGCATCAAACCAAAATAAAAAAAACACAAACCCAAGCGGTTATAGTAACAAAGCGAGAGTATCCCAGCGCAGCTATTTCAGTCGCCGTGATGAAATGAACGGCCAGCAGCTAGGGGCCAACGCTCAGGGCTAGACGTGGACAGTGAAACAGAATTGGAAATTCAATTACTTTCACCTCGGTGCGCTGCTTCTGCCAAAAAGTAATAATAAAAACAACACAGAGCAACCCGGGCATGGGTGCCATTGGCGTCCGGTACGGTATGTTCCAGGAAGCCGACATCATCTTGCAAGGCCAAGGCAGAGCATCCGCCACAGTCCCGAATTGTTGTTCCTGCAGGAGCGGAAGACCCATTACTTGGGGTGGTAGCCGAAGAGTCCTTGTTTAATAATAGATTCGCTATCGGCATTGTCTCCCAGCTGAGTACAATTTGTGTGTCGCTGTAAGGTTGCGCTGGATGCTCTATTTAGCACTGACCGAGTGCAACCGACACTGGTGCACCCGGTGGCAAACACGGATGCTCGCGCCCTGGTGCTTGTATCGCCTAGAAGAGCTGTGTGCACCTTGATCAATAGTTCACCACCGACAAGGAAGAAGCAGTTATAGCCGGTAGTCTAGCTCAGTGTTAGATTAATAAGAGCAATTGGACGAGTAGTCCAGTAACCAGAATTGGAGCTGACAATCACTACCACGAAGAAGAATAGAAGCTGCAAAGTTTTCATTTCCATGTTTTATTTTATGCTTAGGCGGAGTTACTGGTGACACTAAAGTAAAAATAATGTTTATAGCTTTGTGAGTGACACACCAGATTTCAAACTTTAAGGACTATCCTAGTTCTTGCACTTGTGTACGTCGCTTCAAGATGTAAAGTAGGCCATAAAAACAATCGTTAAAATGATTTGATAGTGAATGCTGTTCTATACCTGCTCGGCACAGTATCAACACCTCTGGGTGTCGATCTCTTGAACAGATTTCTTACCATGCTATTGCTATGGTTATGTTCGTGTCGTGGCTACTTCACTTCTCGATCTGTGCCACTTCTCGATCTGTGCCAGATCTGTACAGCCATAAAATTTTCTTCATAAAGTCTATGTCTAACTGCTACCGCGATCATTGCTCCATTTTTTATGGGATTCGATTTCAACGAAATGAGCATCGTTTTCCCAGGCAGCTTACGGCACAGGGTGTCTCGTTAAACGGACAGCAAAGGCAGAGCAGATTAAAAAAGTTTACTCCGGACATCCGTCGTTTCGATTGCGGGCACACTTTAGAAGGGTGAACAAAAGCGCCCATATTCCGTCCGTTTCCCCATTTCTGATACCTTGCCACCTATATCTCACCAGCTATGCTCTTTTCTACGACACTTTCCACGGTGGTTGTTTTTCTTTTTTTGCTTCGAAAACTTTATGAGTAAGAAATGGAAAGGATAAAACGAAGAGCATGGTTTTATTTCCGGAAGCGTTCGGTTCCCGGTCCGTTTGGCTATGCGGCTTCTTCGGTCTCTTCTCAAGGTAGCGTAGCGAGATGATGAGAAAAAGTTAATCCGCAGCATATGTTCCCAATAGATACGGTTTTAAGCACCGAATGCGGTGCGGCAACTTTCGGAATGCATCTTTGATAGTTTTGTACCAATGGGTTGACTTTTCGCTTAGTTTTACCTCACTCATATTTTTGTCAAACTCATGAATTCCATGCCCCCGTTTGCGGAAACTTATCAGCTCTACTTGAGTTAAAAGTTGCTGCCGAGCTACGCTTAACACACGTTTTCTTTCAACGCTTTTAAAGTGATAACTTTTACTCTTCTCCCCGGTACGCCACACATTGGTGTAACTCACATTTACATCCCACAATCCTCCGGCAGCTCTGCTGCTTCCCGTAAGTGGCCCCAAAAGTGGCGTTTGGGGTCGGCCTCGAAAAATCCTACCGGATATCGCCAGAATCATAATCGATTTATGTTCCTTTGTTTCGGTCGTTGGGATCCGGCAGCCAGCACACATAGCACGGCTGCGACCGACCGGCAGCGGGTGTGACATTCGGGATTCTGAGCCATTCTCGTCCGACCACGGGTCTGTGCACCGATGTGTCCCACTTTCCGGCTGTCCCGTGTGTATGCCGCTGCCCACCCTTCAACTTAGCGCATCATCATAAATCAAATCTCAATTACGATTCCTAACGTGTGCCGCCTCCGGACTTCACCGCACAAACACACGTGCATTATTTCCATTTATTTAGCCCTTCGTCATCGTTTCTGGTCGTGTCGGGTAGTGAGGCAGACAGGCGCACAAACACACGCACACCCGGAGAAGGACCCGAAAACAGCTTATCCCGATGGTCAACCAATGATTGTAAAGTTTATTTTCTACTAAAAACACCTCGCACGAGTGACTGAATGGCATCGTCTATTGGGATGAAGAGCTACGTACAGCACTAAAATCAATATTCGGTTTCGAGGTTTTGAGTGTTGGGGTGGTACGTTGCATTTGAACATTATATTTATTTTCTATGCTTCACGCATGTTTATGGCAAATGGATGTAGGTGACAGATGATGATAAATGTTGTTTCTTTAGTATTTGTGATTTTCATGTTTAATCTACCTGCTGTATCCAGTAGTAATTTCACATGTTATTGAAGGATAAACGTTCAGAAATAATTTTACCGCCTATTTTTTTTGTGTATTAAGCACTCAAGTCCATGATTTGATATTCTTTTATATACAATTTTATAATACGAGCTGATCATGAGCATCACAGGCGAGGCATAGACTTAGGTCGGGTTCGTCATGAGACACATCACTCTAGAGATATACAAAAATGACACTCAAGGGTGGCCTTTAGCATACAACACACCATCACCCCCCACCCACACACACACACACACACGCATGTATGTACCATCTTAGGAGATTGTTTGAGCCACAAGCATCATCAAATCGTGCAACATACACACAGTATCATGCAAACGAGAAATTTGGAGGTAAAAGGTTAAATTTTAATGCCTTACCTGTACCCGTTGTATTTGGGGTGGCCTCTGTGCGGTTAGCTGCTGTCATGCAGCCATCTTTTTAATGAGGCTAAAGTAGTTTGCGTAATTAATGTACGAGAGTCTGGGGACTCAAGTGGTCGTTAGAGTACCGTCACCTCCGAGTGGCCTCGCAAAGAGGGACGAAGGGTTTTGGGTTGAGAATTGAAATCTGGTGTGGGGATTCCTTGCTTAGTATCGCTACAGTTTGTAGCTAACTAATTAACTCATTGTGCTTGAGAAGAGCAACTAGATTCATGTCATATGCAATACATTGTATTCAACATTACTGGAAATTGAGCGACGATGCCATGGTGAATATTACATTAGATAGAGTGCAATTATCACCTTGGAGTGAAAAACTGTTTATGATTGTTTCATATCAAAACAATCATTTCTAAACGTGCCTCATTTAACCAGTACCTCTTATTGTTCTGTTTTGGCTTACAAGTTTGCGTATCAGGATCATGAACCGGAGTTTGTTAAGAACAACCAGTCTCGAAGTTTTGTCTCGCTCTTTTGTATAAACTGAACTGTTTGTGTTTAGAGAATGTACATACTTAAGATTAGTTTTACATTGTTTATTTTTTCTTGGACCTTGTAATAGTTTTTAAATAATTTTATACAGCAAGTATTCACAGCAAAACTACAAACTTTAGATTAATACAGATCCTTTAGTAGTTGCAGGACCCAACGTGCGTTAAGTTGAAAAAATATCAATCAAACGTAGTGTATGAACATTGATTTTTACACAAAAATACTACAACAAAAAGATGCACCAAATGCCTTAACACTATAAAAGTCGCCATTTGATAAATTATGTTGCTGTTACAACATTGCATTAATTAGGAATATCTTGATCACCAGTTAACAGTTTCAACAACAACATTTCACTATAATTTTTCATACGTTTTAAGTTTTCTTCCCTACCTTTACAATGTACACTCCCAACTGGACATCTTCTGGTAAGCGTTTCGCGAGCGAATTGAAGTGTTTTGCAATCGTAAGCAAATGTCGTCATCCATGTTTGTCCTTCTTGGTAGTTCATGTGCATACACATCGTTTCCACCTTCCCAACATCACCAGATGTTCTCGTTCGTCCCTGTGCAGTATGGTTGCTATCGAGCGTATTATACAACCCAGTTTGTCGTATTGAACGCAATAGAAATAAGAAAGAGAAAGTAAATCAATCGCCATCGTCGGAAGCAAAACACACTAACAAGCCTGTTTGTTTTCCCTCTGATTTGATGTTTCCTTGCAGCAACTTCGCACCAACGTTACGGATGCCTGCGAACGTCACGATCCCTGCCAGCACGGCGGCATCTGCATATCGACTGATTCGGGACCGATCTGCGAGTGTCGCAACGTCGAATACGAAGGAACTTACTGCGAACGAGGTAAGTAGCGCGAGTCCCGGGTGACATAAATTTAAACTCTTTAAGCCCTCGAAGCGCATCGTGACACACCCGAATAGTGTGAAACGTTTCTGAGCAATCGTAAATTATGCTCCGAACGGAATGGGTCTGCCGGCTTTGGCTAGCTAGCGTGCGCTGGGATGAGCGCATTTAACCAACCATTCCCGCATTTCGTTCGAACCCCTGGAAACGATCAAGCACGGAGAACAGTGTCCAGATCAAACCATGCATGTTTGCGTTTCAGCAAAATCCAATCTGCAACGTAACTTGGTTTCGCGTAGTGGTGGTGTCTTATTTTATCGTATTTTATATGCTTACTTTCGGGTGTATGGTTCGCCAGGACGATGGTTGCACAAATCGAAATACTATCACAAAATCCACAAACACAGCGACCCTCCGCTAGAAACGGCTGCCATATTTCTTATCGATTCTGTTAAACGGATAAAGGATATCCGGTTTATGGCAAAGGAGGCGCGTGGTTCGCAACGAGCGTGTTTTGATTGGGCTCAAGAAAATAATAACGATAAACAGTGGTAACAGATAAACGGATGACAGAACGAAAAAAGCTCCCGTAACTACCAACACAGTGGTCACCGTTTGACCCCACAACGAAACGGAAAGCGCGAGTGATAGGTGAATTTATGGGATGTTTACGAATGTAATCAATTTATGATTATCGGGCACCCAAAATCTGAACCCAGCACGACGGAAGCACAAAACGGAACAGAAAACTTTCAGAAACAAATGCTTCCAAGCGTGACTCTGAAGGCAATTTGAAAGTGAACAATTATTTTCACCCAGTTTTGCCTCTTTTTTTTAACCAAAGCGCCGCTAATGAATGCTGCAAAGATTGTAGTAAATCAAGATTGCTGTCAGTTGGGCTTCTTCCGGTTCCGCCGCAGTGTGATTTTGTGTTCCCTTTTTGTTGTTCTTTTTTACTGTGCTAGGGCGGGTTTGAGAATTACATAACGCCTGGTCTGACTGCATCCAGTCGGTACGGGTGTTCCAGGGTAGAGCGAGAGATGAATTTTGATAAATCGCTTGTACATTTCGTTACAGGGGCGGCAGGGCTTCTAACTGAAGCGTAAAACCTTTAACGTAATTGTTTCGTCTCGGTAGCCATTTTCTTCGTTCGGTCGTATTTGGTGCCTTGGTTGGGAAGGATTAACTTTTTTGTGCTCTCACGGTACCCGTGTTTGCAACATCGTTCCTGTCAGCGTGAAACGTGATGGAGTGGAATTGGTAACAGTGTAAGGATAATTTAATACATTTGATTGATCATCCTTGAAGCGGCCAGGCCCGGGACAAAGTTTGCCTGTGCTGGTTGTTAATATTGGTTTGACATAAATGTTCGTCCTATTTCGCTGAATGTTTGGCATCACTACTCACCCAAAATGCTCTTGAATAAGATTCAGTTGCATGGAACGGCATACTATCTGGTACCTTGATTCCAGAAACATAAACCATTTACATTCACTTTAAGCTTCTCTTTAGACTTTCAAAATGAATGCAATAAATCATTAGCTAGACTGCTGCAAACACGGCTAGAATGAGCGTCCACCTCGTTACAGTAACTTAATCCGTCCCTGTCTGGGTCTGTTTTCATCTGCAGTATAATAATGAACCCCGTATATCTTACCGACGGACTCTTCAAACACTGCCTTTGATAGTGGTTGTGCTAGGCACATCGTATTGTTCGCACGTAGATATTAGGCAGCCCGTCTCAGCATAGTCAACCCTTACCCGACTCGATAAAATGTGCAGAACTTTACACAACCTTGCTCCACTTTCAAGGATATTCCACCCGTCGTAATAAATATGAATTTCAAATCAGGCTAAAATATCTCACCGTCCTCGCAGATGAGGCATACACACTGCTAACAGGGTATGTTGCTCCAATCCTTTGACAGGATAGAAACGCTGATGGTGCTATGAACACGAACGGATTTTGACCATCCCTATCCAGATAGTACGGTACGCCAACGATTGTATGTAACCGGATTGGCTTCATCTCCCACAAACTCCACCCCGGTGCATGTGTAGCATAAGAGGCCAGATCTTTCCTTGACCGAATCGGGCGCAGCAGGCCTTTAAATTGAATTTTTGAATGCATGAAAACGGGTTGAGCTTATAGAAAAGGATGTAAGCTGAGAGTAAAGCACCCTTCCACCACGTATGGCTACCCTCGTGCGGATCGTCCGTGGGGAATATTTAGGAGCATCAACCGACCCATTACACTGGAAAGACTACTATCCCTGGTACGGCAGACTGACAGGTTTGTGTGAGAGAGATAGAGAGACAGAGAAAGCGCGAAACATACAGAAAGGTAGGGAGCGTGTCTTTTACAATTTGCAAACTTCAGTCAGGATTTAATTTTATTTCACGGCTCTACTGTCACACACCTTCCCAGGCCATGCTGTGGGCAAAAGTCCTACCTAACAAGGCACAACTTGGCATAACGGCAAAGATCCTAAATTTAGTACGACCGACTACTGCCGCCAGAGCGCAACAAACAAGCTTACACGCTCCAGCCCGTCGAGGACATTTTATCGCTCTTGCACAGCTTTCGCTGACTTTTTAGGACGAGCTTCACGAAACGAGCTGTCCTGCGAAACGCTAAACCCATTGTGATGCGGACCGGTGCGAAGAGGGTCGACTTTCGGGTATGATGGGCACCGTGCCAACGAACATAAATGGAGACGCGTGCCATTTTATTGCTAAAGATAGGAACCACTCATATTGGGAGGAAAGTGCGAGCAGATGATGGACTAAAAATAAATGTAATATTCTCGCGCTTCCATTAGATGGGGCATCCGTCCAAAATGTTGAATGCCCGATTCATGCAGAAAAAGTGTAATTGGAAGCGAAACGATGAAACAAAATGACAATTAAAATATTTTTAATTGAAGAGGGGGTAAAAGATGATAGATGAAGAGACAAAACATAAATAAACGGGGGTTAATTAAATTTAGCATTAGAATATTGAAGAATACTTTCGAAACAAGCTGTCTGCATAGTCTTATGCAATGTATACAACAAAATATCAATATTTGTACCAACTTTACCTTGTAACTGTTACAAATGAAAAATGTAGCTTGATATTTTTTTCATATTTATTCGTTTTTAGTCGTCAAAACGTTAGTTTTGATTCAAAACTTTTGACAATCACCAGGCGTCTCCATGCACATTTAACATATTGCGACTAATAAATGTGATAGCACCTCACAATTGTAGCTTCATGTATTTTACGCATCGAAATTTCAAGTCAATCAATGTGCCCTATTTTCAATATACGTGTCATATCGTGTTGCACCTTGAATCGAACTGCAATGGAGACGCCAGGTGTTTATTAAAAATGAAATGCTTTTATATTGGTACTGTTCTTAAGTATTAATCGAATTGTCAGTTTATTACGTACAAATAAATTTCAGCATTAAAAAATCTAGGTTTCATATGTACATCATTTTAGCAATACGGCCTGGCCGTTACTACCGAATAACAATAACAAATATGTACATCATTTTCTCTTCTTTCATTAACACATTTTTAAAGGTAAAATGTGACCTTCAATTTCGAAGGGCTTCGTTAAAAAGTTTACTTCAACCGTGTGAAAAGCTTCATGTCTATGAATGAAGGCATACACAAAGTCTAAGCCCGTCTCTTGGTTACAGCTGCAGCTGTCAAACACTACACATTGATTGATTTATTCAGCGATTGTATGTGATTTTAATTCACACCCTTGTGTGTCACGCTGCACACATTCAGTGACGACTACAAAGCCGTAGTGCAGGTCACACCACTCTCTGTCCACTCTCGAAATCATGGGACACCACACGAAAAATAATGTTGTGCAGTGGCGCAACGGGCCAATGTTCTGCTCACTTTTGTCATCGTATGCCACATCCATTAGGAAGTGCAAGGACCACCAACCAACCCTTCCCTTTTCCAATTTTAACACTCGAACATCAGACCACTCCATCGCCCGCCGTCCCTCCTCTCGCAAGCCACTGTTTTTCTCTCACTCTTTAAATCGTTGAGCAGAACCAGAAATGCACTACACCGATGCGATTCCATCCCACCTTCCGGGCAAGCATCCGATAATGATGAAAGAGACCAACATGGTTCGGTTGGCGGTGTGAACGTACGCTACGCCGATTTTAAGGCTCTTTTGTGCACAAACCCTACGCTGCTTGCCCCCGTTTCTCGCCTCTCCCTTTGACCTGTTTTTCAATGTGTCATGGAGAATGGGGGAAGAGAAAGAGTATGGGAAGGGGGAGGAGGAGGTGGAGGAGGGCAAGGATAGCAGATTGGCGAATTTGATCGTAAATTTTGTCGTGTCCGCTGCCTGCGAAAGCATTTAAACTGCGTGGTAAATTTTAGCCCCACAGCAACCGTGTACATCAATTTGCAGTGTGTACCGTGCTGCAGCTGGTGCAATGCAGTTGCAAATACCACAATACTGAACGCACGTGTGTGCCGTTTGCCGGTCAGTACGGGCACTGTATCTTTTGGCGGACTGTGAATTGGGTCGCAGTTTGAGTTTTGCCTGCTCACGTTCGGCGGAACAGAATGGACATTTGTAAGATGTGTATTACAACATTACACAGTGACAAATCTATTGCTGTTATTAATGCTGTCCATGGCTTTTACAATGTAGAACAAGGACCACTTCTACGTTCGGTTGATTACATTGTCAATACAACAACTTATATTGTGCTGTTGTTGTAGAATTATTGTACTTATTATTGTACTTTTCTTCTTTTCATTGTTTGACACAATTTAATTTAAAAAAAATATTGAATAATAAAAAATACCGTTCTAAAGTAAAACAACATTTACTACTGGGTAATGCTTTTCTATTGTTGGAACATTGCCAAAGCTCCTTTTGGTTCAGTTTCAAAATTCGAAATTCATACCTTTTGCAGCTGGCGAGGTCTCGTCATTCTTGTACAACTATTAAAATACGGTTTGCGCTATTTCATTCGATGCGAAACACGTGCAGCACAATCGACTTTCGACAAATAAACAACGTGAACTAGTTATAATGTCGCACGGCAACGGATCCCGCTGTTAGCTGAGAGCGCAGAGACCAACACCTTCCTGGAAAAATATTCACCATTCTCTAGTCCAATCTGCTTGCCCAAAAAATAAGGACCTTTACCCATTATTAGGATGGAGAAGAAAAGGATACCGGACAGATGGCTGCGTACGACGCACGCTGTACCAAGTCTATGAACTCAAGCAAATAAGATTAATTGTCTTTCGTGTGCTAACCAGACCTGTCGCAAATCCTGCTGCGATGGGCTAGAAATTTCGTTTCACCTTCCCCAGCAACGCACCAAACAAACACAACCCTAGCACGGGGGACGGCTGGCAAAATTTAAACGAAAACCATCCACCCAGTTTGTCTTTGCGCCACGGTCGATCCTACTGCAAGCACCGTCGGGAGCGGTTTCCGGACCGCATCGATCCTAGGCTCGCACGATAAATAATCGTAAAAGGATAATAAAAATAATAAAATTTGGCCACCGGCCAACCGTCGACACGATTCTTGTGGAATCGGCACGCCCGCTTGTCCCCTCCTCCCATCGAGCGATGTCTCCGCAGCACAATGTTTGGCAAGCGAGTGAACCCAATGAGACAGTGAGAGAGGAGAGACAAGGGGGGGTAAAATGGGTTGAAATATAAACTGGAGCATCATTAAAAATTTTAAGGATCCAAGAATAGACCTCCGGAAGACATAGCTTCCGGATAAGAGCATTGGCGGTGTTTGCCGTCGAATTTCGCTTATCTCGACGTTTCTCAGTGCACTCGGGTCTCCTGATTTTAATTACGATCGCATGAACGACCACTTGAAAGCGGGGCAGCATCGAAAGCTCCCGGAACACTCGCAACTCCCAGCAGCAGGCCAGCAGTCTTGGGTTGAAATGCTAATAACCTGCCTAGAAGAAGAGCAAAATGGACGGCTGGTGGTTGTGGATGTTCGTTAGGTTTCGTTGAACAGGCCGAGGTTCTGTTGACTACAAACCATACCAGCTTCCATTTGCGGCACAACATTATTCGGCACTGTATATCGCTCCCTCTGTTAAACGTCTCCCCAACACACTGTCTCGCTCTTTGTTTGCGTCCTGCGTTAGATTGAGTCCGCCGGGTCGGGCGTGAATGTTGATGACAAATAAATTAACGATAAGCGATAATTTATAGAATAGACGTGCGAGTGGCATCGTCGATAACCCGGCTGATGGATCTGCCGGCCGCAGGATCGTGTCATCAACGCACCGGTTCCCGTTTCGATGCAGTCGCCATAATTTACAGGATAAACAACAGTATCGCAAAATAATGATGTCATTTGAAGATGTATCTTAGCGGAATAACTTAATTTTTTAACCATGTTTGTGACAAACGGCAACCTCCAACAAGACAGAGCTAAGATAATCATTTCGTGTGCTGCGACGTGTACGAGTGCTTTGCCATTTTCTTCACCTCTCACCTCAATCGTATTTATTCCATCCACAGACAAAGCACCGTCGGAGGCAACGTTCCGGGGAACCGAATTCCTTTCGTACGATTTGGGACAGACGGGTGGTGAGCCGATCGTTAGTGCCCAGGATGCCATCACGCTCTACTTTCGTACCCGCCAGCCAAACGGGTTGCTGTTCTACACCGGTAAGTTCAACCATGTTGCTAGTTTTTTTTTGTTGACTTGAGCTATATGCAGATTTTCCCCTTCCCAGCTGTTCTTTCGCTTGTTTCGGAACGTTCGAGCAGGGTATGATTTAAGTGCGACCATTTTCTTTTATCGCAGCTCGGTAACAATCAACTGCAGAGGTAGAGGGATTAAACGATAATTTAATTTTCCGGCCACCTACTAGACTGTTCCCACTTGCACTGAGCGGTGGCAGTGGCACAATTTTGCCTACTTTGCTTAGCTTGTCCGCAGACGTGCGAAAGCTTCCCGGAATTCGTGACACAATAAAAAAACACACACACCAATCCACTTGGTCAGCAATGGGGTTCGTTGTATCCCTTGCTAGGGAAACAAAACAAATCGTAAAATAAAGAATCCTCATTCAACTTCCCAAGCGCATCCCAACGTCCACCCTCGGACGCTTTACTCGCCAATAAACTGCCAAGGGATACTGCTCGGGTTAGGGATGGCAAAGGTAAGGTTAAACCAATGGTTTTGACCTGCGAACGAACAAAGAGCGCACAGGTAGATTGCCACTCGTGTGACAAAGTGTGCTGAAAGATATAAAAATCCTTACGATGGTCTACCGTACCTTCTTAGCAAGCGGTACATGCGATGGCCAACGGATACCAATACGGCCCTCTGTATACGTCCCCATAAAAATATTATCTAATGCGTTCGGCACACACAGCCACACACGCACAGGCCGAGAGTGACAGGTATGTCTTTACGGGATATCGCTGAATATTTCCCCCGAGTATGGTTCGGCGAAAGCCGGTGCCAAATTTCGTCACATTTCAACGCGTCCCCTTGCTGGCGTGTTCGTTTTATGATTGTCGCCTTTGCGTAATAGCGTGGGTAAGCCTTAAAAGAAAAGAATAGCTGAGGAGCGAAAGAGTTGCCTGCAAAAATGTACCAGCGCACACTGAAAAACTATTTCCAGCACTTGTCCTAGGTTGGTGGACGACAGTGACACTCGTGGACCAGCAGCCGTCCGAAGACAATAAAGCTTGTCACCTTGTCCGGCATTGCCCTCTGGAGCCATTTCTCTGCTAGTCTGTTTTACATCCAAAGCAAACTTCGTTTACCGTAGTTTGTGTTTGCTCCCTTCGTTTTATCACGAAGAGTTCAAAAACCAAACGTTCAAGTAACGATTGCCACCTTCTCCTCTGAACCGGACCTAACCGACGCTACTGTAAATTGTGAGTTGTGAGAGCTTCCTGTCTCTTTTTCTTCCGTTACAGCGGAGCCTGCCTGTAGACTCCAGCTCCGACACTGTACTTTGCGCATCATTCTATCCTTTTCAAACACATACACACACACACACCTCTTGCACACCATTTCAAATCCTGATGGGAGTGAGAAACGATAAACGGCAAGCATCTTTTATGGGTGGATGTAATCTAATTAAGATAATTGCTGCTTTGGCCCTCTGCGGATGGCTCCCCCGCGTGCGTATAAACTGGGTAGAGCTAAAACGATAAGGATCGGGCAACGGGCGGTGAGGTGACTTCTTCAAATGGTGCATTTCTGGTCACCGAGATGCCTTGCGCTGTGGGTTGCCGTTTTTAAAGCTCGCTGTAGTGTAGCTCCTTGTGTTCAATGACGACCTTACACTGCTTTCGCTGCCTTTATGTGTCCATTCTGCTGCAATGGACCAGTTTTAGCTTTGTAAAAAGTAAATAAAACATGTAGCGTTATATTAACTAAAGGTAACGCCTGTTAAACTATGTAAAGACGAGATCTGTCTGAAATAATACAACAAGGTGCTGTATGCTTTAAAAAATGGAAAAATCCCTTTACGCATCAGCGCACAAATCGATCTGAAACTGAATGGATCACCTACGCACACGGGTAATGGTAGGTACACTTTTCCACGGGAAAATCAATTTTCCTCATTAAATTTTCATTAACAAACAGCGGCCGCGGTGATGCCTTGCTCCTGCCTCATGTGTCCCCCCTTTTCCTGTCCTTTGCTTGCGCAAAGCGGTTTTATCATGCTGGACCCGTCCAGCTTCCCGATAGCTGGCTGCCAAGACACTTAGCCCGGTAGCGTCCGCCTTCTGGTGCCCTAAAGCTGACGACCCAACTGGTTCGTCGGATGAACCTCGAATGATTGGGAATGTGTGGCATAACCACGAAAGACTCGTTTGCGGCAAAACGGGATGCTCGATTTGTGTAGCTCGAAAGCAGATACACTGGTGGGGGGCGGGTTGAGAGGTGTGCTTCCTCATTTCACCTGGATTCCAGAAGTGCAAGGAAAGAGGGACACTCCCTAGCTGTATACGTAGAGAAAAAGGGAAAACATGCGGCAAGTGAGTAAAAAAGCGTGGAGGAAATATTTATATCGAATCAAATTAAAATTGATTTGATTTGTTTGCCAAGAGATGTGTGTGTGTGGGGAGGGGGGGGGCAGGCTTGGGGCGGGGAATGGGAACGAGAGTATGTATGAGCTGGTGAGTGTGCAGTGGAGTAGCTGGATATCCGTGACGGGATAGTGTGCGAGAGCAGAGATGAATATTTTTGTCCGAGCCTCGTTTTTCACTGGACGAAAAGAGCGAACGTTGGGCATGCTAAAAATAGACACCTGGAATGGATGGTTACGTGAAAAATAGATTATCCACTGGTCCTTTAAATCATTGGCTTGGCTGGTTCCCGTGCTCCGGAAGTTTCGGCCGGACCTGTTGGGTGGGAAAGCGATCAACAGCATGTGGAGGAAGCGAATGTGGTGCGCTGCTTGGTTGGAAAAGCGATTTCATTGTTCGGAAATGAACAGGCCGTCCGACGGACCGGTGGCGATCGGAAGGCGTAATCCAGCACCCGTAGTAATTGCAGAATGTATTATTGATGCATTGCACACAGCTTTACGGTGCCATGAGTTATGCCAACCTGTATACTGTTTAGTCGAATGTGATGGTATGAAAATCCAGATCAAATTTGCGAAAATGCACCGAACACATACGGTCCAACGACTAAAAAAGCTTTATGTGATTCGCATGAATTTCCTTTTATTCTATTTTATACTCTTCGCTATTTTGAGGCTTACACTGTTGAAAAGCTCTTGGTAAAGATTTATTTTGCCGATAAAGAGTGATTTAATTACGAGGAAGACTGTAACGAAAACTAGTTAAATACTTATTCTGTAGCATCCTCTGGAAAGGCAAGCAAAGTGCTCCATGCCTTTGCAAAGTTTCCCACCAACGGTACCGGCATGTGGTCATCAGCATCGTTCATCGATTATCGTGATGGCAAGCTGATGAAGAATCGGTCCAACCGAATACCATTAATCCGGTTCAGACTTTGTTGAAAATTAACTGATCTACTAAGTACCATCTCTATATGCACGGTGACGCTCGAACCGTCCAGACTTGCACGAGTGAATGTTGACAGCAATGGGAGGAAATGTGCGATAGGAAATATCGAAGGAATAGTTGATTGATGGACTCCCGGCGCATCAACCTCCAGTTGCCAGCAAAGGTCATTATTCATCATTTATCCACTGTGCTTCATTTGCCCACGGTAGACGTTCGACGTGAGGCACGCTGAGGGAAGCTTTCATCAAGCAGCAACATTTACGACGTACTTACACTTCGTGCAAAGAGCCTCGTGGGTCGATTGGAATGAGGTCCATTATTTTGCTTAGCTTAGTTAATTGAGGCAAGTGTGGAAAATATACATTTCACGGGGACTTTGTGAAGCATTTTTGGTCTTTCTGGTGGTCAAAGAACTTTGTTTCGACATAGTTCCTTCAGCTGTTAAATTGTTGAAGTATATATATTTTTTTAACAGCCCTAACCCTATAAATCGGTGCTTCAAATAGGCCTGTTTGTGTCTGTCACTTGAACGCTCGGTGCAGCTTCGCGGCACAAATTGAAGTTTCGAAACGAAATGGCTCTCGAACCAAAACAAACGACCAATCAATGACCCTAACAAAGTGGGAGGGCACAAATTGCTAAAATGCGACGAGTCCGCTATCAATCATAAACGCTTCCGAAACTCTTCCTTTGTCGCCATCTCGCCCGCTCGCCTACGTCTTCGTTCGTCCGCGTCATTGGCAGGCGAACGCGGCCACATTGTTCGCTTAGGTCATTACGATGCACTGCCACCAATCCATGACCTCGAGTAATGAACGGTTTGCACCACCCTCCAAAAGTTTGCACCCTTCGTGGTTGCTTGCTGTCGCACAGAAAATACAATCGATCAAAAGGAGCTTTTTAAATTGGCCTCGTAGACGCTGGTGCCAACGTCATGCAATTTGCTTCCAGCACGCATCCAGCCAGCAAAGACACGCCACCGCCTTCCTCATTGACTACCACCGCTGGCGGAGAAGTGGTTCATCGGTGACGCTGGAGGAGTGGGAATTGCCACCAGCAATTTAGTCACCATTCGTTAGAATAACGAGTACAAAATGGAGAAAAGCGAGTGTTTGAATTTATGTACCATCGCAAACGAGCCAAAACGGTCCACTATGTCAATCGATGAACTATGATGCCTTTCTGTACCTTAGAGTTATTCAAAAAACTAGCATAAGATGGCATAAGCTTTGAATTATGAGATAATGATACGATTTTTCTCAGGAGCTTTACGGTATGGGTATGGTATATTAGGTTCTAATATGATACCGATTTAAATCTCATCACTTCGACGGTGCAGGTAATTTTTGCTGTTGTTGTCAAAAAACGAAACAATGTTGTTGCCGAGCAAACACGGGGCAAAAACATTCTGAAAAAGAGTATAGCATAGAAAATTCTAGAAAAATGTCGTTAACAAATGTTTGTAAAACGCTTCAAAAAAAAACGCTTCGGGGCAAAAACATTCTGAAAAAGAGTATAGCATAGAAAATTCTAGAAAAATGTCGTTAACAAATGTTTGTAAAACGCTTCGACCAGCCCAACCGGGTGTTTTTTATGTTTTTGTACTCATGAATGGATTTTGATTCCTGCCTTAAATAATTCAAAATGCGGTGGCTAAGCGCGAGTTATCAACAAAATCAATACCGAGTCGCATGGTAAGGTAGCAAATGTCACAGCACACAAATCGCTACATGGGAAATGCATTTTTTCGAAACCGGCAATCATCGCTCGTTCTGGTCTTACCACGCTACGGTCAGCTTTCTGCCTCGTCCACTACCCCATGCACCACACAACGTCATTATTATGCATGCCACCGCTGGGAGAAAGCAGCTTTTACAGCGAAAATTCTCATCATAAAACTTTCAAAAAAAAAAAAAAAACACTGTCTAGATGGTGAGTGGTGGGGTGCGGAACCGTTGCGGTCGTTAGTGCTTCGGCCTTGCATGATTTGGCACTACCCGTGGTGGTACATGAGTAATATTAAAAATATATCTAGCTTTGAGAAGCAGTGGGCAGCACAAGAAAGAACGGGAAGAGAAAAAGGAACTAAATGGTAGTACGCAAATTATGTCCAGAGCTTACCTGTACGCGGTGCATAATAATGGTCGGTGCACCGTAGGTACATTGCTTTGCCACCGCAAACGACCGATCAGGGCGAACAGGGGCTGGAACCGGGGGGATGGAGCCGACGCTAATGGAGTGAAGTAAAAAATTAATAAGGCAAAAATTAAAGCTGTCCGTGCAGAGGGAATTTTAGCATTTTTTATGGCTTTCGAATGGCTAGATTTTACACCCGATATCGCACAAGGAACTCTATGAGGAAGCACGTTAAGAGTGTAGCAAATACGACGTACAAAAATATGATAATTCTCACTAAATCGTTGTACAAGTATCGCAAAAGAGTGTTTTACTTGCGCTCTATTTCTAACGGTTGGTATTTTTTTTCAGTTGGAACAGTCTAATACACAGTTTTTTTCATTGCAAAACCACCTACAGCAACCTTTCCATGACCTGACATTTACGCAAGTATTTTTATCACTCTGTTTCTTCCATCCGACAAAACGCTCTCATCAACACGCGGATATAAAGGTCATGGAACTGATTATCTGAATTTGGCCCTGCGTGACGGTGGTGTTTCGCTGACCATGGGCCTATCGAACGGGAAGCAAGAAATGCACATCAAACCCTCCCGCGTACGCTTCGACGACCATCAATGGCACAAGGTTACGGTTCATCGACGAATCCAGGAGGTAAGCTAGGCAGGGGAAGGATTTCGGGTTTATCTCCTTTCAGGGCCACCCGGTGCCGCTCACCCACCGCCAACCCGGTCCGTAACCTTTTACGCCTTGGACTGCTAAAACTGAAAAATGGTTTCTCGGACGAAACGGTTCAGGCTGTGCGAATACCTGTGCAGCGACAACCCCTGCTCCATTTCGTCTTTTCCCCAAGAGTATCTTCTAACCGTGTCCCTGTTACTGGGAAATTTTTCCTCTTTCCTGCTTACACGTCCATTTTCATGCGCACGCTGCTGACCAACGGCTACCGATCGAGCAGATCTCATCGATAACGAGCTTCTGTCGGGTAAGTGTAATCGACCCAGGTCGAGAGTGGGAAGATTCTCCGTTCAACAGCACACGGCTGCCGTGCCGTTCCGATTGCCTCCGCGTTCGATCCCAAGCAGCTTGAGTACGCGCTCCAGCCAAGCTAATTCAGTATCAATTTCAAATCGATTCCAATCCCATTTTCTGGTTTCTGCCCCTTCTCGGCCGCGGCACCAGAGCTTTCCTTCGCTTTACGTTCTCCGTTTCGTACCCTCTCCTTTGGGTAATGCAGATCTGATTTAGGTTATGGGTGGAGAAATATATATACGGCTTGCTGTCGCTTGAAATTGCGTATGAAAGAAGAAATCACTAAGCCATGGCCGTTTTTCCGCTCATGTGGGGTAAGAAACGTAGGAATGAAACATAGATATCTAACGCACGAAATTGGTTGAAGTTAGCTGATAGGTACAGTTCATGGGAGAAAACAAACCTTTACTTAATGATAATGTGATTAATTGATATCCTGGTGAATGCTGCGAATTTGGACATTTTTAATAAATTTGAATTAATTCAACGCAGAATTTTTCCCCCTGTTAGGCTTCATAAAGAGCTGCTCAATTGATTTTTGTTTGCCCTTTATCATTGTCATCAAGCTGCTTCTCAGAATGCAGGGGAAAAGTTCATTGACTGCAACGCCTGGTACAGCATTCGCTGTTGGCACCCTTTCATGCAAGCCCATTATATTTACCAGTAGGCCGTAAAAACGGCATTTGCCAGCAGACTGGCATAAAAGAAGCACAAAGAGACGTTACATTAAAGTCGAAGCCAACATTTTTGGTCAGCTAGCTCATCTCCCTGCCAAACGGTGGAGGAAAGTGATAACAAAAGAAGCACAACACTCGCACTACAGCTTTCACCCACGACACCGGTTGTAAGAAGCCTCTTGATACACAGGAACAATAGACCCATCGCACTTACGCTTGTGACCCGCAAGAAGAAGGGCGAGAACAACACTCATCCCAGACACATACCAACTCTCTTTCTCTCTCTCTCTCTCTCCCTCTCTCTCTCGCTCTCTTGCTCTCTCTCTCTCTCACACACACACCTACATATTTAGCCCGTCCCCATCGTCTATCAACAGTATAAAACAAGCACACAAGCATTAAAGGCCCCGTAGCATGAGTTTGGAATTTTCGTACGTTTCCTACCCTTTGTTGTTTTAGAAATATTTTGTTTTTTTGCTAATTGCTCATATACTGAAACGGCTTTGCATTTTTGCTGCTTGGTAGAGACGGAGAGTGAACAATTTTTTACCGTCTTTCTTCCAAAAATCAAAGCTGAGAGCTAAGCTAAACAGCATGCTTTGAAACTCCAGCTTTCTCTGTACCGCGGTGTACAACATTTTTAATGTGTTTCTTTTCCTAATTTTCGCGTACCTGCTCTTTGCAGTCTTGGCTGGAAACACTTTACAATCTAGCCACTTCACCTGGTGCCCTCGGTGGACGACGGCACTCTTGCTTCCGCTCACGTCAGTGGCCGATTCAAAGACGAATTGTTTCTTTTGTTGCCTTAAGCAGGATACACTCTGCCGACCGCAACACACCATACGAAGGTGCACAACAAAGCTGAGCTCGTAGAAAAAAAGTAAAAGAACACCTACATATACACGCATGTTTCTTACAAAACTTTTACACTCCAGACCTTGAGCGAGAATTTTTCCGCCTGAAAGAACTGAAATGGAGCCTGCTAGGTGGATCGTCTAAGGATGAGAAGAAAAAACTCATCCAGCTTTGGCAGAACGAATCCTGACGGCCGGACGGTTTCAGGTTATACAGCCACTTTCCTAATTTCTTGGATAATGATCGTTAAGATGATGAAGCGCTGGTGTTCGGGGTGTCCTACCATGACATGTGATATGAACTAGCTGAATTCTTTTGCCATCATGCTCCGGCCGGAAATTGTACTCGGGGCTTACTGGTGCTCACCTTTTCTTACGGAGTTTCCGGCTCGGGAAACTCAGCCCCCCGCCCAGCGTAATCAGAAGAGCAGGCCGAGCTGAACAAAAGCAACACACGCTCTCGAAGAAAATTAATGAGAGTGTCCTTTTTTTTTTTGCTGTTGAACTTGCTTGCTTCGTTTTCCCCAGTGGTTGTCCTAATCGGGTAATCGACGTTTAAGAAGGGTGTCTACTAGAAGAGTCAGTCAACACAGGCTGGCTGAAGGGAGAGCGAGAAGAAAGACGATTAATAACAGAACGTTTGCCATACACATTGCTTAAAATGCAAATGAATGAAAATAGCTGACAGCTTTGCACAGAAACCATTCTCATCCATTCACCTGGTCTAAAGGTTTATATTTGTTTCTTTGCGGAACGGTAATTTTCTACCAACTTTTCGATTCAACAGTTCAACGGTTATGTTTTTGTTAGCCGGTTGTTTTTGTTTCTCTAAACGCACAACAGCTCCTTTTCCCTGTTTTCCTGTAAGGAATTACAAGTCAATTTTTTATCTCGAAGCCTATCCTTTGTGTGTCGACAAAGAAATTATACAGAATTAGATACGAAACGTACCTGCCCGGAGTTCGTTTTTAAGACTTTTGTTCGCTTTAATCCAATGATCACGAAACAGAAATATCAACTGTGCGAGAAGTAGAATAATGAAAACATCACGCCACAAAAAGCAGCCCCAAACCAGCGGTCCGAAAACAAGTCCGGTCGAGCTGCTCTGCATTCCTGCTTACCGACCCCTCGTGCAACTTGCTCCCTTGCCTCTCCGGTTGCCGTTACACATTAGGACGGTTCCATACAGCAAAGTTCGCCTTTCACAATCATCTCTTCCGGGCGTTGAAGAATAGCACGAGGTAGCAGAACGAACTTTATTTGTGCAACCGGAAGTGAGAACGGAATGTTCTATAATAGTAGACAGGCAGGGTGGAAAAGGTTATTTCTTTACAGGGGTTTTCACCTACTTTGTAGTTTTATTTATCAACAACCCGTTGGTTGGGGTGAGGATATCGCTATCAGCCGAGACCGATAGCTGAGAAAAGGGGATTTCGGGTTGGAAAATGAGAGGATGGAAAAAAATGCTTCAAACTTGCTGCCACTGTTTATTCAACTCATTTACGTAGGCAAACGTAATGTACACTAGCTAAATTGAATTCGGCAAGGCACGAAGCGGTGCTCGAGAATACAAAATGCAACAACATTTTGCTACCTAAAGTGGGAAGAAAAAGTTTTGTCGGTTTTTGGTTAGTCACGGCAGCAACGATAATTCATCGTAAGATTATAGCCCTCCCCATAATCCCGTGCTAGATGGGCGACGGAATTGACGATACCATACCAACCACGCTACGAACGTTCTAACTCATCTGTCTTTTCGTTTTTCCCTCCGGCTAATAACTTCTCCCGTTCGAGCAGCTGGTCGCCGTCGTGGACGATGTGTACACGGACCATTCGCACATTGCGGGCAAGTTCACGATGCTCTCGTCGTCCCGGGTGTACGTGGGCGGTGCAGTTAATCCCCGGGCCCTGCTGGGAGCCCGCGTGCACAACAATTTCGTCGGCTGTCTGCGTAAGGTAAGGTGTTGGCGACCCGCAAAAACCACATGCGTGCCTTATCGTGGCCACCATTTCCATGGTTTAATCCGTTCGTTTGTCTTTGCAGGTGGAGTTTTCTGCCGATACGCTACGGTTGAATCTGATCGATCTGGCGCGCACAGGATCAAAGCTGATACAGGTAGCAGGACGCGTAGATTACACGTGTCCATCCGGAGACCCGCAGGATCCGGTTACATTCACCACCCGAGAGTCGTATCTGGTAAGTGTCTGCTTTTCTCCCGTTCTTATCTGAGCGAATTAAAGTCTAAAGCCGATAGGTAGTGGTGGTACCCTCGTGGATTGTTTCATCGAGCAACAAAAAAGGAAAAAAAAACAAACGGCCCACATATCCCCCTCGATTTGAGTGTTCCTCGAGGGGATAGAGTGCCAACAAAGTCATGTTTCTTGCTGCATCCGGTTGATTAACTTTGAACGATTCTCTTTCTGGTTTGGTTTTATTTGAACGCGTTACGCCATCTTGCTGGTATGTGCCGCTACCCAAACGCCCCTTCTTCGTCGACACTGGAGCGGGAGGACTGAGAGAGCAAGAGAAACTTTTCCCCTTTCACGGAACACTACATTTCCGCAGGACGAAGCGACAGAGCTAAAACTTTACCCTTTCTGCGAATGGAGCTTCTTTTCAGAGAGGAAAAAAAAACATTTTGCACGTTCGACTAGCCTGCGCGTTGGTGGTCGTAACCTTGCTTCCTATGTAGATTTTATGCGGCGAAGAAACTACGTAAATTCCCCCCGAACAAGTTGCTCCATTCGCTAGTGCGTGTGGAGGCTGTTTTAAAGTTCGGCACGTCGGGAGCATTAATTTCAATCGTTTCATCTTTAAAGCGCGATGAAACAGTACCGCGTTGAGATGGGCGAAGCAGCTGTTTGAATTTTAATGCGGTTTTAAAATCGTTTCCTCCGTGACTTTAACCAAAATAAATTATACTATTTCAATCACCTCTACAAAAGGCTTCTTGTGTGATGTATTCCTTTGCCACACTTGAGGTTTTGTGTCTTGTTATTGTATGTTTCATCCCACATCCGTACGTTCGTGTTGTATGATTAGTGGAAATGCCAATTTCAACAGCCGCAATGTCTTATCTCGTTGAACCGGGAAATTGCACTCCATTTAAACTTCTACTTCACCTACGTTCGACTTATCTTGAGAGGCGTACACTTTACTTTTCACCAGCGACGACACACAAGCGGTCCAACACCTTCCGGATGCAGACTTCCCGTCCACATGGAAAAGCAACTTTCGACGCAGTAAATTGTGGAAATGCTTACGTCTAACCACCTGTGCCGAAACTGCAACACGTCCTCGCTTTTGATAAATCGTGCCCAAACCCAGCCTGAATGATGGGCCAAGGGGAAGGGCTCGAATGCTCTCATTTGTCTTTATTGTGGCCCGAGTAAATGTCAAGCTCGATGCCTCCACCCTGTACGTTTTCGACTAGCGTTCCCTAACGACACATGGGAATGAAACGACACCGAATAAACAAAGTACCACACACACACACATACCAAGAAACCAGCCCGGAAAAACCAGGAGAAGTATATCGTTGTCCGTGATGGTCGGTGATGTTGTTGACCAAAACCAGACAAACTTCTGGCGCTAGTGTGCTGTACTGCTGTTGCTACAAATTTGCTGAGATCAGAAGCTAACAAGCACTCCGGTAGCAGCAAAAGGTGGTAGAGAAGAGGAGCTTTTCACATATACACACTCACACACCATCTGGAGTTGGCTGGATGGATGTGGAAATTCCGAAGCATGCGGATAGAATCCGTCACGTGGGGTGACAGCGCAGATAGAGTGCGCTTGATTGTGATTTTTTTGGAGTCTTTTATTAAATCTTCAACATGATGATGGTGCTAGCAGCGGTTGCGAAGCAATCTATAGCGGAAAATGAGGACAGGAAGTAGCGAAAAACAAATTACAGATCGGAAATCTTTTCAATGGAGTGGTTTCGTTGAGGGAAGGGAGAATGAACTGAATGTGTCACAACCATATGCGCTTGCAAGTACTCCTAATGTTTGCTGCTGCTCCGCAAGAAAAAGACTCATTAATTTAACGTTAACACATATTTGCTTCCTGTTTTTGCTTCTGGTAATTGCACACTCTTGCAGAATTGATGCAGCGTTAAACAGATAAGATATTTTGTGTGGTACGTCACATCTGTAGAGCATAGAGCATCGCACGTATAGATGAAAAACTAGCTTTACGACCCGACAACCAGTGGGAGTTATATTTTATAATACTGAAATCTCTCCGGAATCGCCCACCATGACCGCCCGGAGACACAAAAACCCACCCGTTGACCACAAATCCGATCTCGAAAGTACAAAGCGAGTCTTGGCTCCACGGGGCACAATTTCACCGCTCCCACGACTTGGAACGAACGGACAAACGGCTGGAAAGAAACACCAAACAAACTGTTTCGATGACTGTAACCTCCTTCGCTTTCACGCAAAACAAAGTGTCGAAGAAGCGCCTGGAATCCTATTAAAAGTCCTGGAAAAGGAAATGAACGAAACTGTAACCGAGCTCGAGCCTTCCGTGCCTTGTAGTTAGTCAACTGGAAACTGCAGGCAAAGACAAAGACACTCGCACAGTGCCGTACTAATATTTGTCAACAGGAAACCGCAGTCCGTCAGAGGGATCAAAAGCAAACCGCAGCGAAAGAGTTACGATCGTCATTCTTCCCTATGAAGGCTGCTTCTTCAAACGAGAGCTACATCAACGCTCGAGGACACGGTACCGAAACCCATGTTGATCCGTGGTACGACCGACGAGCATGCAAAACTTTACTGCAAACTAATTTCCGTTCTCATTCGTAATGAACGAATACGCCGTTATTTAACGAGCGCATCGGTAAGCCATAAACGGCTTCCCGTTCCCTTTTCCAGGGAACACTTGGACGCAAACCGTCCTTCCCACCCATTGAGTGAGAGATGCTGCTTTGAGATTGCTTTTACATTACAATAAAGTTTCCCCGTGCTGTTGGCGGCCCGTCGGCGACAGCCAATATAATGGCTGTTTGGCTTCACTTTCCCAAATTGCGCACCATTGATTGCGACGACCAGCGGTCAAGCGTTACAAATCCCGCGTCAGATCTACGTCGGGGTAGGGGCGGTTCGCGCGAGTTTTGCGCTCCGGCTGCGGCTTCGTTACGCGGCCCAGCTGACCCACGCTGTCGGCCCAAGAAAGCCTGCCAGCTCAAGACGAACGAGTGACACAAACATGACCACGACAAAAAAGGGAAGCCCTGGGTCCATAATTCATGCTAATTGCTGGTTGTACATTTTAATAAATAAATAAATTATCCTTCTCCTCTGTTTCCCATTGTGCTTTCTCTCAGCGACACAGCGCTGTGTGTGTGTGTGTGTGTGTGTGTGGCTGTGTATGGGTGGTTTCCGTGCGCAGCCCCAGCGACAACCGCAAGCGGAACCGGCAACCGGGCAACTTTCATCCCCGGCCATGCGCGGTCTACCACGACGGAAGCAATCTCGGGCCGGTCGGCGAGCAGAGAGGAATGGATGTTTCGCCACCCCGCCCAGCCGGATGACACCATTTTTACTTCACTGCGGCTGATTTCCTGAGTGTCTGTGGGGTCGGTCCACTGCTGCAAGCCCGCTGCATAATGTCATATTAAACCGCTAATGTGCAAACTATGTACGACGAGGCTAAAGAACCGAACGAAGTTGTCGGTGCGTGTGGAAGCAGAATTCTTCCTTTAAATGTACAAACTGTTTGTAGTAGTCTTAAAACTCAGTAACTATTTCGCTCAGCTTTGAGGTAACTCTCTTAACGTTTACCATCCAACATGCTGACCCCGACGGGCTGCGGTAGCGTTCACCCTATCCGGCTTCCCCCACAATGCGTACGGAATACGCGGTCCACTGGGAAACTTTTATTAAAAATGAATAATTAAGCGTTCGTGAAAAACGCCACCCCTGCCACTCCACCAGCCTGGCTAGCGCCGGTAGTCAAACAGGGACTTTTAACAATGCCCCGAAAAGGTGCATGGCCTCAGCGCCCATATACCGACAATCAAACAACCCTGAACGGAATTGACTAGCGCTCACGACTTTCGTAACACATACACACATCCATCGGTACCGATGTAGAATGGGCGCATGGCAGGGAAGGAGAGAAGCGGCGAGAGAAAGTTTTCCCCAGGGAATTTGAATTTCAAATACGTTCAACTTTACTAGGCCGGCTTTTATGGTTCACAATTCGACCACAAAACACGGAATCTAGAATAGAGGTAAAAGAGAAAGAGAGAGTGAGAGAAGAGAGAGAGAGAGAGAAAGCGAAAAAAAACTCTACTTCACCCCAACACAACGCTCTAATAGATGAAATGCGCCGATGAAAAGACATTGTGGTCGTTTTGCTATTTTACGATTTTTGTCTGCCCATTGGCTTCTAGATGCTGCGCACTCGGCTCCGCGTACGAATGGCTCGAATTCACGTAATAACCATTAAATCGGTTACAATCGGTTTGGTTTTTTCTTCATTCCTTCATTCCAAACAGAAACAATGTCCTGCGGAGATCTCGCCACACCAAACAATCGGGGACTGTGAAAAGTTTTCGCTTGCCTCACTCTCTCTCTCTCTCTCTCTCTCTGTCTCGCTCCGTTGCCTCTGCCGCGGTTAGTCTTTACGGATCACTGCTCATCAAAGCACTGCTTGTGGCGGTCGAAGCGCCCGCTTGGTTGGGATGGGTTCATTTAATCTGCTCCCAAAAATGAGCCTGCGGGAAGAACCATCGAGCTTCTTGGGACCGTTGAGGGAAGGAGCGTCGGGACAGTTGTTATTAATTACGGTACTCAGCGCTCGTGCAAGCCCGACGGGGTGTCATGCCTTAGCCCGGGCCCCTGGCAGCTGCAATGTCGGGAAGATACACTTCATTATATTTAAATTTAATTACTTCGTGCGCTATTCCCGACGATTGAGCGTGAGCCGTGTCCGGCGGTCGACAGTGATCTTTGCGGTTTACGGCCATCCAATTGCGGGACGGCATATCACCTTACCAAGCGCGTCCAGACCGTAGGCCGTGGCTATTTAGCGTCCGAGCCAATCCGCACGACTCTCTTGGGCAATCGCGCCTACCATTACGGCTCACCGTTGTGTACAAATCTAATTTATGTCTCACCTTATCTTTCGCACGCACGCAGCTACTGCCACCGTGGGATGCTTCGAAGCAGGGCATACTGTCGTTCAAATTTCGCACAAACGAGCCAAACGGATTGATAATCCTGAACACGATGACTCGCGCACCGAAGGTAGGTTCCGCAAGGTGTAGCATGTGCAGTGCGTCCGTGTGCTTATCGTGTCCAATTCTACCCAATGACAGAGTAACTTCTTCGCGGTCGAGCTGCTGAACGGACATATCTACATTCATATGGATCTTGGATCGGGAGCGGTCAAGGTACGGGCATCGCGGCGTCGCGTCGATGACGGTGTCTGGCACGAACTGTCCCTGCGTCGGAATGGCCGCGACGGTAAGGTCGGTGTCGATGGGCAGTGGAACGAGTTCCGGACGCCTGGTGAAGCGTCCCAGATGCAGCTGGACAGTCCAATGTACATTGGCGGCATTGGGCCACCGTACGCCGAGATCTACATTCCGCCGGCCATCTGGACAGCGACGCTGCGCCAGGGATTTGTAGGTTGTTTGCGTGATCTGACGCTGTCGAGCAAACCGGTGGACATAGCACACATTGCACGGCAGCAAGATTCCGGTGAGTGTTACGAAGCAAGAACCTCAGAACAATAATTTACGTCTAACAGCGTATGTTAGAAGGAATATAAGTTAATATACTCATCCTCATCTGTTTCTTCCCCGGTCACAGGCGCCATCAAACCTTCCTGTCATGTGATAGCGAATCAGTGCGGCGGACAGGTTTCGCCCTGCCAGAACGGAGGCCAATGTACCGAGGGCTGGAACCGGCCGCTCTGTGACTGCTCGGCCACACTGTTCACGGGACCGACGTGTGGGCGCGAATCGGCAACACTCGCCTTCAACGGATCGCAGCACATGGCCGTCTGGATCGGCGGCACACAGGGCAGCCGTACGCAGACGGAAGAACTGGTAATACGCTTCAAGACATCGCGACCGGCAGGATTGCTGCTGCTTACCAGTGCCGAGTCCAGCTCATCCGATCGCCTAGAAATCGGGCTCGTTGCTGGCCGCGTCCGAGCGAACGTGCGGCTTGGAGATCGCGAAAAGGTGCTCCTCTATTTATAGCCATCAAACGAAGACTCGCTAACCCTTTTCAAACCCATTCCATGCGCATTACTAACCGCTCGGGCACCTTCTGCCCGTGTCTTCCTTACGTATCTTTCTGTCCAATTTACAGAACCTTCTCGCTGGTCTGACCGTGCTTAACGACAACAATTGGCACACGGTGAGATTTTCTCGCCGTGCGTCCAATCTGCGGCTGCAAGTTGACGGGACACAGCCCGTCAGGGGTATGTTATGTATGTATCAACAGCACCATTACTTTTTTGCCCTATTACGTGTCGTGACGTGTCGTTTCTCTTTCTTGAATTGAGACGAATCGAAAACTGTAATTGCGAAAAGTTCAATGTTTTTGATACCCAAGATTCGAACGATCCGATGAAATCCAAAGCCAAAAAGCAAGAGGCAAAAGTCAAACCATTTAACGAACGAGAAGCAACGACCAATTGTTGTAGCAGCTAGCAGGACGTATCTAAAAATGATGAAAAAACATGTAGTAGCCCGTACGTTGTTAACACGACGTATTAACGCCATCCAGCCATTCCCACCCTTCAACTCCAGCCGGTTTCATTCATCCTGCCACCGCCGTCATTACCCAAGACTTTCTACCAACGCCACGAGGCTCACCAGCCAAGTGCTGGTGCAAACGAAATCTGACACATTTGATTTGCATGACTCTTGCCAGCTTGCGTCTGGAGGTATGAAATCAAATAAAAGACAAACTACGACCTGCACCAGTACCGAAAGTTTCTTTCGCCAAATTCAGACCAGTATCCAGACGGTTTCGCACCCATAACTACACCATAACCATCACTCACATTCCCTCGAACCATTCAATTGACATCGGTTTTCCCACAAGTCATTCATGAGTTTGCTCGGCCTCAAGCGTGCGTAGGAATTCGTGAATTAATGATTTAATTAGTTAGCCTCTTCTCTCATTGCCTTTCATTTTGTCAAATTACTGAGCCAATCTTCTTATTATTGCAAGAGAGAAAATGTCGGAAAATTGATTACAATAAATTGTAATTAAGCATACCATAAGGATCATTGGAATAGGCTTTTTATGGATTGAAATGGAATATTATGCTTTATTTACACAAAAACTTAGTTGTTAAAAAACGAAATTACAGAGACGATAAACAAGCGAAAATTTTATACATTACTTGGATCCAAAATTTTATCGGTAAAAAAGTTTTATCCGGCTTTAACTTATGATAAAAAACACAAGTCGTTCAATCCAATTGTAATCCAATGAAAGCAATTTGCAATAAAATGCCTTAATTGGAATAATTGCATGCCCTTGTCCAAAGCACAGCCAACCACTAGAAAAAAAAATTGCTATGCTTGCTTGAAAGGACTCTCCATATTGTATGCACATCCTTAACCATATCTTTCCCAGAAAGTAACAGCAACGGGGAACTAGCCAGTGAGGACAAAAAAGCAACACACATACAAAATAATCAAACATAATCTTATAAAGCGAAATTAGCGGGAAAATTGCTTTTTGATGGTTTTATTTTTCCGCCCCAAAATAGCAACAGCACTGCACAGCTGGGCTTGAACATTTTTTTGCAATCTTCCACTGTGGGCTTCAAAATCGGTGGGAGTGCTACCCCTACAACCCGGCAACCCGCTGGCGGGTATTCGGCAACCACCGTGGGAAGAAGCAACACTGTAAAATCTCGTACCACATCCCAACACCAAACCCAACACCAAACCGCCCCCTCTCCGTCTATTCCGGTTGGGCATCATTAAAATGTGCTTAAGGGCAGACATCACTCTATGCCCTAGCGAGATGAACTCTTTCCACCAGGCTCGCGAGTGGGAAACAGATTAATTCTAGCACAATATGCCGACACGGCTGGCGTGGCTCTCTGCGTACCATGTTTGTGTGCTACTTTATGAGGTGGTGTTTTTTTTTGATTTGGGACGAGAAGCTTTATTGAAGCATATTTTCCCTTCTACACGCGATACCACAAACGGTGAGCTACCTTTCAACTTTAAGGTTCGATACTTTGCGTATAAACAGCATCGATTTCGCCGTCCAAGAAAGTGCAATGAAGCTTGAGAATTTCCCTATTCAAAACATTCAAGCCGCGATAGTAAGAGCGATTGGTCGTGGTACCGTGAACTACCCAGCCAAAGCAGACAGACCCAACGGAGATACTTTTCCCATACTTTCCCCTATCTTCCAAAATGCAACATCCGGAACCATCCCGGACCCGTTGAGAAAAGGTAGCAACAATTTAGCAGCTCTATTGCCAAAATACCAAACATAGCACATAACTTACAAAATACCTTGTTTGCATCCGTTGGCCGTAATCTTACCGTGCTTCGCTCATTCGGCTCTGACAATGTTTTGCACGCCTTGCAACCGGAGCGTTGTTGGCAACCGGAGGCAAAAGCTCTCTCCGAGCATATAACATTCTAGGTGACGTTAAAATTAATTAAATCGTTTGACCTGTTCCGGTGGGCTTCCGCGGGTGGCTTTATTGAAGCTATAAAAATAGTTTTACCCTTCCTAACGGCTACACCACCAGTGGCGCAGCAAACATTTGCAATTAGCACTGGGGAGGATGCCACAGATTTGAGCTTAGGTTTGGGGAGATGCTGGCGTTCGAAGCTTAAGAAACGATGTAACACGTTACTTACCATCTTAATAACGCTTTCATTCGCTTAATTCGCTCAAAAGGGATAAATGGGTGATGAACTAGCCACAAGCAATAGCAAATTTTAACGTACGTTTAGTGGAGAAGCCATCTTTAGATTCGGCGTAGTTTCTACCACATAGCTTGAAAGTGAAACTGAGTGCATCAATTAGCCTCGAATGATTAGCTCGAGGGATAGCCGCATTCTGCGTACCAGCGACGACAATTGTCACTAATTAAAACATGTCGGTTTGCGTCCATCCATCGGCGATTCAATTAAATGTCAGGCCCATTACCCGAACGGTTTACGGTTTGCCAGATTTTATGCTCTCCGAACCGTTCGGTCAATTGCCGGGCCTAAGTGACGTGATTCAAGCACCGAACCAAGAACGGTCCCAGGTGACAAACCCGGACAAGTGTGAGTTGAGTGGTTAGTAACGTTACACATTCATCCTACTCCCTTGCCAAAACCATGTTCCACAAATCATGGACAACCGGTCTGTGAGACACAGCAACGGAAGGTGGAGAAGAAGCAAAAGGCGGAAAGGTCATAACAGCGGCCGTTCCGCATGCACGTGACACGTGATTTCAAGCCCACTCCACCAGGCGCTTATCGTGATCTCCATTATCTTCGATTTCAATTGCAGATAGTGTGAAACTCGGCCGGCATTGTGAGGTGGGCGGGTGGCTGTACCATATTACCATTTGCTTCTGCTCCGATTGTGCTGCATGAATGCATAGCAATGCGCCTGAGTGCACCCATCTTCCTGCGCCATTACAGCGGCGCTGATGATGGTGTAACGCGGGTGGCGAGGCGGTTTGGCCGAATCATCGTCCACACAATGTAACGCTTGGTCCGCATGTGCGCAGATGCACTACCGGCTGCATTCATACCGCAATGGCACGAGCAAATGTGGTCAGCAACGGAAGTTTCTATATTTTGTGCACGCTTCCTTCCTTGGCGAATGGAACCCTAATAAAATGTATGACCCGAGGAGTGATTAATTTTATGCAATAGATTAAACTTCCAGCTTGAGTGAAAATGTCCTACTGACTGCAATAAAGTTGTAAAGTAAATTGTTTTTACAATTTTGTTACACATATTTAACTTGTCCATTGAAAGCATAAAATCGATGGAGACGCCTGGTGGTTAGCGCCGTTGCTTACCCAGCGACGCAATATGGCGACCAGTCCATGCTGTGCAAACTGCACCTTGGGAGCAATACAATGCATCTGCAGCAATTATGATACACCGATATCGAACCGCTCGAAGGGGAAATACAATTTTACTCTATCCGTTTTTCTTTCATACGAATTACCGACACACAAGCAAACAAAAAAATCATCATCGAAAATAATTGCCTATTATGCCGGTACATTTGTTGTGCAATTAACAGACATCCAAATACACGCTCCGCACAATAGTGTCCGAGCGTTTGAGAAGAAAGGGACGGGCTGGCTGATCTGGTTGATTTATCGCTAGCCGAGTACAGACCACGGCTGGCTGATAGTCACCTCCTGGTTCATGCGACGATGCGTCCGCACATGTGGTTAGGTGCATGGAATGGTGGATCGATCGTTCATCATTAAGCTGAAAATTGATTCATTGCAATTGCTGTTGGTTGTAGCACACATGAAACGCTAAAAAGTGGTGCCAGGAATGGAAAGCTGGCTTTAATTTTCTTTCGTTTTCTCTCCCTCTCCCTCTTTGCTGTATATTATGCAATAAATAATCTGCCCATACCAATAGGACAAGGTAATGACATGTGATTATACGCACACTCGGGGATATTTTCAATTGTCATCCGTTTGCCGCTCAAAACTGTCGGTTCGGTCCATAAGTATAGGATTGTTTTTTCTTTCTTCATTCGATATCAGCTCGCGTAATCGAATCCAATTTTCATTTGTAGTACCCATTTTCTCGACGCTGACCAACCGGTTGTGAGTAATAATCCGGCAACGCTAACAACCTACCGGTATGACGTAGGCAGAGAATTGCTATCGATTGACGCGTGGACGGTGCAATCGAACAGTTTGACTCAGACTCAGATTTGTGACAGAAACTTTCCGCATAGTTTGGCGAAAAACCACTCTCCACTCTCTCCCTCACAGCGTTTTATTTCACTCCACAGTTTCGGTCCGTTTTTTTGCATTCTTCCCTCTCGTTACACACGATCCATCCCACTCTCACCAATGCATTCATTCTCCAAAGTACTGATATTTAATGCTAGATGACGGTATGAGATACTGTTGTTGTTCGATACTGTTGTCCCAATTTAGTTATCCAAACACGGTGACGCCTAGGTGTGATAAAATTCTATCAAACCTAACGATAACAATTTATCGAATGTGGTTTGTGAGTAAAGAGTAAATCAGTAAAACCCCTGCAAAAATGTAGGCTCAGAATTGGCATCCAAGAAGCAACATATGTAGCAGTATTGCATAAATGAATGTATTTTTTTAATTTTTGGCAAAGCTAACATTGTAATGCATATCCGGCGATATGCCGTGTGAAATGAACAAAAGCAAAAGAAACACGATAAGGTGTCATTATCGTATGGTACCATACTGGTAAACGACGCAAACGTACGCGGCGCGTTCAAAATTTACCGAACGTCAGGGCGCTAATTTATGTGCACCAAACTTTTTCCGTTCGTTTATGAATATCTAGTTACTTCTGTTTCTTTGTGTTGTTTTTTGTTTTTTCATTTCCTTCATTGGTTTGTTGTCCATCGCTGGCTACTAAACAGCGATGGTAATTATTATTGTGACTAGCTCTGATAATCCTTTTATCACTAATATGTATTGCATTACCCTCACACGTTCGTTATAAAGCAACAAATTGCCACCGTTCACGTTATGCTCGAACCACAAAGCACACGCACAAAACTACCCACCCGAACCTGAACTCACCCAAACAACCTTTAGATAACGGCGCGTTTGTTTAGGGGCACATACTCTTCCACTCTCTTTCTCTCGCAGTTTGCATTCCCTTTTGCTGATTGAACTTTTCCTGTAATAGCACACCCACATACACACACAAACACACGTACGGCTGTATTTGCAAACATCCCTTCCAATAACAAGCACTTTCGGGGCGTTTTTTAAGTATTTATCCACAACAATCTTGCTTTATGTTGACACACTATCTATTTGAATGAAATTGCAACAGTGCACTTGAATTAATTTTTGGTTTTATACACATCACATTCTTCATGATCAGTTATATTTTTTCTATGATATTCTGACCATTTTTAAGTACTTAGCTAGTTCATGGTTCAATACACACTATTTCTCGAGGTTTTTGTTAATGTTATGAAAAAATCATCCGTATAATAAGAATCTGCTGCCCAGCTTAAACATTTCTGTTACTTCTAGCCGTAAAAAAACATTGTTATCATTTTGCAACTCGTTTCAGTGATAATAACACAAACATGTGTGGGCTTGTGAGAAATAGTTAAGCAAACAGGAGACGAAAAAAAAAATAAACAAGAAAAAATATCTTGTAATCAAAGCACTGAAAGTAAATATTTACTTTTCCTTCACTGTGCACGCTAATTCAATGCAATCCCCACCGGTTGGAGTGGCATAAAAGGGTTGACCCGTTTTCCATCCTTTTGTTTTAAGGTCATTCCTTTCTCTTCTGGCACGGTTGTTTGCGTTATGAATGACCAATTATTGGCACGGCACAGACAACCTTCAAGCGTTAGTAGTAACCTTCGCGACTAGGTAACGAGCTCGCGGTCGGTACCCAAGGTTTTGCTCATTCACATTTTTCCTTGAAATGCTCAACATACCGATCCTGTGGAGTGGTCGCGTGCTTGAGAGCAACTATTGCACCTTAGTTTACAAAATGTATGCTATTCCCATGCATTCAGACTCAGGACAGTAGCTGAGGTCCCGTTGTGTTCAAACAGTGGCACTTGCATTAAATTTGTGCTGTTGTAAGCCAAATGTTTTTTTATGTTCTTGTATCAAGCTCATCGAGTACGGATATAAATTTTATTTTTGGACTGCATGATGCAAACGCTTTACTATCGATAATATTTGTATTATTAGTTTCTTGAAAATTTCGTTTACTATTTCTAAAACATTTAACCTCTATACACATCTTGTCAAGCATAGATTAAATTACTAACATATAATTACTTTCCTTCCACGTACGTAGAAAAGAATACGCACACATAACATACCCACACCATGCAAAAACAAAACAAACAATACCCGAAATCATCTTTTTCAACACACCTTTTTAAACGAACCATTCAGATAACAAAAAATGGCAATCACCACTACTGCCACTGTTAGTAATCGGCTTGAAACGCCTGATCTGTTATTGTGTATTTTGTTTCCTCTTGTTTTTTCAGTTCGCGATACGCTCTCTTTGTTTTGTCCTTTTACTCGTGGTTTCCAATTTCACTCCAGTTTAATTTTTGTACAGCCTTTTTCGTTTCCACGTTTTTTGTTTTTTTTTTTTCATTGCAAAGCCTATTTTCAATTAGTCTTTTTTAAGGCAGCTTTGTTGTTGTGGTCTAGCGTGCCAATGCACTTAATCTGCGCACCCGTAGCGATCTGCGGATGACCACCGACTGACACTAATGCTCGTCAAAGTCATCAGCCTCACCCTCAACACCCCTTAGCTTTGCCTGACCGGTGTGTGTAAAACGAAGCACAAGAGCTCGAGCAGCGATGAAAAGCGATGCGCTCCAAACAGAACCGAAATTGACGCTCAATCGATGCACAATGCAATTTATATTATATTTCGTTATATTCCGTTCTTCTTTTGGTTCTTCACCTATCTGTTCGTTTGTGTGGCTGTGTGTATTTCCTTCCGCAAAGTTGGCCGACCAAAGACTGTCGTGTTGTTCGTGCTGTTTGTTCGATTCGTGCTACACGTGCGCCTAAAAGTATGCAACCAGCCGTACAGAAATAGCATTAATAGGAAAGAACCATCGAAATCGAACACACTGTTGTGCTGTACCGATTTGTACGTGTCTATAGGTTTATTTGTTTTTTTTTTTATTGATTTTTTTTTAATTTTGGACTAGCCTTTGCAACCCAACAAAGCACCGCACCATCGCACACTGTTTGGAAACTTCCCAGTCCGTTGGTACTTTTTCGTGTGTATGTGTGTAGCGTGCCTTTGTGCTTATCGATACCTTTTTTGCCTTCGTCTTCAAGCGCACCTTAGTCTCCATTCCCCCTATCTCTCTGTCTTTACTTATCTCTCTCTCTCTCTCTCTCTCTGCTACAGGGCACGCGATTAGTCGCTTCCCGCATCCCCTCACGAGCGTATGAGATACTAATGCAACGCCCTCCCCTACCGTATTTTGTTTTGTTTTGTAGATCAATCAATCACACAGCCTCTCACTCCCTGTCGTCTCCTACCACAAGGACCAGGCTCCTACCACACCGCCACGCGAATGTATTCTGTTTCACCTGTGTACCGTCTGCTCTGTTGGCACCGTTGGCACATTAAACAAAAACTGCCCCCACCCGATTACTCCGTATCACCTCATACTAGACTGCACCCATCCCTTCTCATGGCACCACCTGCTCTTGTCCATCCACTGGCGCACCGGATAAGCATTTCCGTTTCCCAAGCGGCCAAAGCTTTGTTTTGTTTTTGCAAACCGTGTGTGAGCCGTAGTTACTTGTGATAGCCATTAAACCAAAAATAGAAACCGCAACGCTGCAAGTGTTTCCAAACGCTGGCCAACTGACCGTTCGAATTAAAACCCAAATCATCAACGCGATTGATCGTGCGCACACCTCGTGTTATTTGAAAGTTCTTTTTGTCACGTATTTTCGATCCGTCGACACCAATTCATACTTTATGCTTGGTTTTGATTGTAGTATTTGTGGCGCATGCTTAAGAGTTATTTTCGGTAGATAAAAGGTATGCGTTTGTGTTATTTTTTCTTCAATGGTAATCTTTTACTCACATTTTATGTTTCACTTCCTAGCGAGAGTGTACCGAACGGGGTTCAGTTCACTTTGTCTTTTTAGTGACAATGTCATGATTATGATTCAATTTTAGCTTTAAGTTTCTTCGATTCACCATAAGTTTCTTCCCAAGCATGTTTTCTGCGCCCTGAATCTATTTTGTCCACCAGTCACCCGAATCGCATGAAACAACATTCCCCTCTTAACTTTGAGTTTTGTTACGTTCTATTATTTTGCAATCCGTAAACTTAGAGTGCATTAGAATAGATGCGATAGTTAAGAACTGAAACGCTATATTTCGCTTACCCTTAGGGACGCAACAAAAAATATCAATGACGTTCAATGTTTCCAAAATCTCATAACAAAACTAATGCATAACTCAACCCCGTAACCACCCACATTTCCATTTTGCAACACAATTAGCCAACCTTGCCTGCGCGCGATTACCATGTTTTAGGTTATCTCTATATCGGTTACTTTGATTTTTGAATGCATCTATATAAGCATCTATGTATATGTTACCACTAGAACGCCCTACAGCTCCTCCGCCAACCACCCGCCCTTGTCACTGTCCTTGGCCTTCCACCTTCCACCACCTTGTTGGTCACTTTATTGGATATGTTACGTAGTTACGATGGGGTGGAATACAATTACCTAGCTATCTTAATTCCACCCCGCTTGGAGTCCGTCTAGCCCGGCGGCACCCGTGGTGGACGCTATTTTACTGGAACATTTCGCTTCGATTTCTTTCTTTTCTTCTTTCCGCATTCGTTACTGTCGTTCGTGCTACAGCGGAAGCGATCCTCGGCCGGCACAGTACGCTGGAAGTCAAATCCATTCACCTCGGTGGACTGTTTCATGCGGAGGAAGAGATCCAGATGACTGCGGCGATGCCTAACTTTGTCGGCCAGCTGCAAGGTTTCGTGTACAACGGGCACCGGTAAGTGATGGAAGCTAAAAAGTCTGCAACGACTCCCAGTGATCGAGATCTTAACATTCGTCCACCCTGCTTGCAGATACATCGATCTGGTGAAGTCGCTCGGCCCGGAGCTGTCCTCTCTGCCGACGACAACGTTCAAGCTGACAGCACGGTTCGTCAACTCTCCGCCCGGTTCACCGTACCTGCCGGCCACGTTCCGCTCCAAGCACTCGTACGTCGGTTTGCCGATCCTGAAGGCGTACTCGTCCGTGTTTATCGATTTCCGCTTCAAAACGCTTGAGCCGAACGGACTGCTGTTCTACAACGGTGGCAAACGGTCGGACTTTGTGGCGGTCGAGCTGGTGAACGGACACATCCACTACGTATTCGATCTGGGTGATGGGCCGATCACGCTGCGTGACAAGGCCCGAATCCACATGAACGACAATCGGTGGCATTCGGTGAGCATTCGGCGCCCCGGGCCCAAAACGCACACGCTCGCGGTGGATGAGTCGATCGAGATCTACACGGCCAGCGGTAACAATATGCACCTGGAGCTGGAAGGCATCCTGTACGTCGGGGGCGTGTTTAAGGACATGTACTCGCGCCTACCGTCGAGCATTGCGTCGCGCTCGGGCTTCGAGGGATGCATCGCCTCGGTGGACCTTGCCGACACGTCACCCAGCCTGACGGAAGATGCGGTCGTTCCGAGCTCGCTGGTGGTGTCGGGATGCGAAGGACCTACCAAATGTAGCCAGAATGCTTGCGCCAACCGGGGCATCTGTGTGCAGCAGTGGAATGCGTATGCATGCGAATGTGACATGACGTCCTTCACCGGGCCTACGTGTTACGATGGTAGGGATCTCGGGATGGATTGAGAGGACGAAACAACATGTTGGTATACCTTTTCTTACCGTTTTTTTTTCTAGAATCAATATCATACGAATTTGGCAACAACAAAGGCCTCATACAGTACAACTTCCCGCCGGGACGTCAGCCGGACACGGAGGAGGACAGTATTGCGCTCGGTTTCGTGACCACCAAATCGGATGCAGTGCTGTTGCGGATTGAAAGTTCTACGACACAGGACTACATCGAGATGGAAATTGTAAGTGAAATTTTTTCATAAGCATAAGCGGTGAAACAAACTAAGAAAACCTTTCCAAAAACAGTGACAAACCTAAATGCTAACTCTACTTTACAATATCTTTGTTTTCCAGGTGGAAGGAAACGTGTTTACCGTGTACAATGTTGGCACCCAGGATCTTCCACTGGGTGAGGTAGCGGTCAAGGTGAACGACAACAACTACCACATCGTGCGGTTCACACGCACCGGTGCTAACGCAACGCTCCAGATCGATGACTACAACGTCCAGACGGTGTCCTCGATCGGTATGAGCTCAAACGTTGCGCAACGAGTCCGACGCTTCCTAATCTAATCCTTGTTTTCTTCTGTACCATACCATTCCCAGGACACCAATCGACCGTGTTTACGTCGATGGCCAACATACAGGTCGGTGGTAAGATCGCCCGCAACGGACGGTCCCGTATCGAACGACCCTTCAGCGGGGTGATCGCCGGCCTCTCCGTCAATCGGCTGCGCGTGCTAGATCTGGCCGCGGAACGTGATCCGCACATCAACGTTCGGGGCGATGTACAATTGGTAACTGGCGTTTTAGATAGAAATGACCAAAGAATGCAGCAGGTTAGAATTTTTAAACGAAAAGCAATTTTCTATCTCGAAAGCCGCTCTCTTTCTTTCTCTCTTTTACTGTCTCTCTATATTTTTCTCTTTGTCTCTCTATCACTATCTGTACGTTTACGTTTTCCGATTTTGCGTTCCGTTTTGCCCTGTGGTGTTAATCGATACCGCCCGTTTTGCGTTCGTTTGTTTGACGTTTCCGTTGGTTTCCGTTCCGTTGGTGCCTGTTTTTACATAGCCCGTTGTTTGAACCTTTGGTTTTTGTACAAAAATGCATCAAGTAAATTCATTATCGTTTACGTTGCGATGAAAGTGTGTTATAATGTGAAGGCTCTTGTGGGCGTCCTTTTTGTCCATCGTCAAAAAAATCCCGGGCAACGATTCCCGTTTTAGTGATTCTGCTTTCGTATAGCAACACGCTTGCATCGTAATGCACATTGCTTTATCGCGTTCGTCAACATTATATTGCGCTGTAACGAGCTGTATTTGAATTGTTCTCTGTTAAAATACGATCAAACGAGCCAACCAGACAGAGAAGCAGTCACCTCTGTTTTTTGGTAAAGTGTTTTACGGTTCGCTGAGCGATTCGTCTGCTAATGAGTTGAAGGGCGCCGGCGAGTAGTAGTGTAATGTTTTACGTTTCATCATTTGTACATTAGCCCTCTTTCTCCACTATCGAGTTTACTAAACGCACCTCTGAGTTTGACTAAATGCCGCACAGTTATTTCATGTATCATGTTTGTTTAGCAGTGTCGTCGTGTACGTCTTTCGCACAAATCGCACAATGACTCGTTGTCGGAGCCGAAAACTTGAGAATCTCTTTACTCTCTCATTCTCCCTGCCTGTGGTACATAAAGGTGGAAGATAAACGATTGAAATTTACTCCCTTGCGATTCATATGTCAAATACCATTTGCTAAACAACGCATTCAGCCAATGTCTAGGGTTGCTTCTTTTTCACGCCTATTCCGTTGCTATCGAGTTAATCTGTTGTTGTTGTTCTTGTTGTTCTTTTACAACCCGATTGCTTTTTTATTATAATTCGCCCACGCTCTCCCCCACCCCTTTCTAACGGTTCTGTTTTGTTCTTAATTCCTCCCGAAAGCAAGGCAATGAGTTTCTTATAACACAATTGCCCAAAACAAAATATGAAAGCAACAATCGAAAACCGTTTACTTAACTGTATTCCTTTCCTTCTACTTCAACACAGGAGTGCCAAGCTAAAGTAACCGTTTCCCCAAAAAGAAAAGAGATAAAGAATAGCTTAACAGTTGCTAACGCCAAAATAAAAGCAAAGAGTGCAGAGAACGCGCGCATTGTTGCAACGCTCTGCACGATTGTTTTTCTTGTTATAATTTATTCAACCAGCTGCATATCGAAATATATCCATTGTCCCATCGATCATTCCCCCGCTCCTCCAAACCGTTTCCGTCCGGAGTATTGATTTTCTCATTCCGATTCTATCGGCCCCCCTGATCCCTCCGATCGTTCCATACATAAGACACACGCATTGCCGACACAGAAACATAAACACAGCATAATAAAAAAAAAATTGAACACTTTCGTACAGTTATACAGAGAATACAAAAACAGTTCGTCATATTGCAGCAGTCTGTACATTCGCAGCTAGGATCACTCATTCCTCCTTCCCGGCCCCGTCCAAACCCAACTGCCAGTCACCCGTATCATCTGCTACTATACTATACTACCGTATTACAGCTCTAGCACGTAGCTAACTGCCATCCGTATTCATTAGTGGCTTCCTTAGTATGCACAATAATTGCAAAGCTCACCGCCGCACATATTAGCTGTTGCTCATGTTTGCACAAATCATCACAACCTCACACCCACACACACACACACGTATAAAATGCACTCAACAAGCACGCACACACACTCACACACACACACACTTGCGAAACTTTCATGCACCATTTTCTTCCATTGCGCGCACACGGCACCGCTCCCATACGCTCCATCGCATAATCCAATCGCACCACGCTTCTGCAGAGGGCGTGAGCTGACCGTAAGAATTAAACTGAAGAACTCTTCCGATCATTTCAAGACCCCGGCCAGCGGCTACCCAGGCGTGATGGACGATCTGATCTTTAGCGGGGCCGGTTCCGGTTGCCGCGGCGACGACGAGGACGAGTGTACGCCTCCGTTCGAGAACGGCTCCGGGGATGATCTGATCACACCGGTCTACGTACCGCCGACCAAGCAAACGGCCACCACATCCTCCGGCGGTGGTGGTAAAGATGGGGCGAGCGGTCGTGGAAGGGGCAAGCCGGGCGAGAAGCTGTGCGACGATGAGGACTGTCTGCACGGGTCGGGCAGTGGTGAGGTGACGGAGGTGTTCACCACATCCACCGCACGAAGTTCGGGTAGGTTTGCAGATGTCTGTGTTGGATATTTCAATTAAAAGTAGTGTTGTAGTTCATGTATCTTAACAAGGGCATTTTCCGCGGTTCAGGGTAAAGATCTTAAAAGATGCATGAATTTATAAATACCAAGAATCATCTATACCAAGATGTATGCATCTTAGGATTTATGAATCCCAAATCCTTCATGAATCAAATTCATGTCGAGATTCAGATTCATTAATTCATTTCAAAGGTGCATTCCGATGCATGAGTCTGATTCTGATTCAACCGACACTGATTCAAACATTTCCATACGCTCAAGATGGGTCTTCTGAACTTTATCGCATGGACAGTGTTTTACGTTTATAGATTACATTACAATTTTATCTTACACTCTTGCTTGTCTTTGCTTTTTAGAAACGAGCCCTGAAATGACCTACACGACGGTAGACTTTGACCGGAAAACGGACGGCACGCCAACGTACACAACCCAGCGCCGTACACCGGACACGTACTCACCCTCCTCGCACACCACGAGCGACCTGGACACGACCAGTGGCATCAGCAGTGGCACTACGGGCAGTTACGGCAGCGGTGGCAGCAGCAGCAGCGGCAGCAGTGGTAGCAGCGCTGGAAACTACGGCAGCTCCATCGACAGCTACGGCACAACCGTGTCGATGGGAACGACCGGATCAGGTACCACGACGGGCACCACAGCGAGTGGCCGGGTGTTCACAACCGCCACCGGCACAACCGTCGGGCTCAGCACGTACGGTTCGACGACGGCCCAGCAGCACATACCGTCCGAAACGACCGTCAGCTATCGCGACCGGGACCGGGATCATATCCGCGAGACGACCTACCCGCAAACGCCCACCACAACCGAGGAGGAGATGGTGGACGTGCACCTTCCCACGGACGATGAGGACGACGGGGAGGAGCACCGAACGACCGTACACCAAACGCCCAACGGTCGGCGTCCACCGCCGGTGAAGGTGGCGGAACCGCCGAACCCCGAACCGGAGCAACCGTACCAACCGCACCCGCAGCCGTACCCGCCGACGCGCCTGCCCAAGCACAAGGGCGGTCGCATCAATTCCGAGGCCGAGGAGCGCACCGCGATGATAATCGGCATCGTGGCCGGGGCCCTCATTGCAGTCATTCTCGTCATCCTGCTAGTGCTGTGGATCAAATCGAACGGAGACCGATCGTACAAGACGGAGCACGACAAGAGTGGGCTGTACGGGCAGGGACCGAGCGCCGCCCTGCTGGGCGGCTCGCACGGCAACTCGGGCACGCACAATGCGCACCACTACAACCAACAGTCCCAGTCGGCACACCATCAACCGCAGCATCACCATCAACCGTCCGCGCCGCCGCACTACAATGGACATCATTCGAATGGAGGCAGCACGCTGCCACTGAACGGTTCCCTGCGACATCACGGACCGAGTAATGGGGGTATGGGAGGTGGTGGTGGTGGTGGTGGTGGTGGTGGTGGTGGCGGTGGAATGGGGATGGGTAGCGGCGGTAACATGAGCATGGGATACGGCGGGCTGAACGGTAGCGGTAGCGATAAGGGCAGCATGCAATCGGGCGGTGGTGTTGGCGGTGGCGGTGGCGGTGGTGGTGGCGGAGGACAGCCGCAACGGAACAAAAGCCGCAACTCGAAGGACATCAAGGAGTGGTACGTCTAAGCAGTTCTCGCAACCAAACGCACGTGATAGCGATATGCAGGAGAGAAAGAGATAATTGATAATTCAATCATCAGTGATGGAAACCCCATTCTAATCGGGGAGAGATGTTCGTGTAAAAATGAAGGTGCCAGCTATCGAGTCCTTTAAAAGGCTGATCCGCACACCAGCTACAACACATATTGTCCCGGATGTGTATATAGTCGAGTAGGAAACACTGATTGCAAGTAAAGGAATCATTCGTGCTAAAAACGATGGTCAAGCTAAGGTAGGAATCGTGTAAAGGCGCGATAAGGGTGAAAATCCACAAAAGATCATTTGAACAAAAAAAACCCACTACACGTTTACTAATGCTCCCGAGGAAAGAATACTGATTCCAGGACGAACCGAGAGGTTGCTACATTTTATTATGCATTAAAAGAGACGTCCTGCTCGCACCGTTCAGAATCAATCAGTGCTGCAATCGATTATAAGATATTAATGCAGAGCACAGTACACAGAAGAGCGTATTACGAGTTCGATTGATAAAAACAGTCTGACAAGGGAAAGATAGGAAAATGTCTACAACACGCAAGATTCTTGTTGCAGCATGCTAATGGCGCTACTTACGATCGAGTTTTAACTTTTACTACGCTTTCCCACACCCACTTCAAAAAGAAAAGAAGTTTAAAAAACACATTTCAAACCAACACTACCACACCTTGCTCTATATTTCCCTGCCTGTAGACATTCCAAAACACCAGAAAAGAACCAAAATACCGAAAACTACGATACGCTAACTACGAAAAGCGCTTAGTTAGGAAGAGGCAATGGAGAGGGAGAAGGGATAAATCAACCTGAAAGCTTTAGTAACATACTAAGAAATCGAGCACTGGGATTGAACAAAACATTGTTGGCATTGTGGTTATAATTAGTGCGATAGTAGCAGATAAGCCAATACGACGGGATGCGTTGTTCAATGTTTGCAAGGCCGCCCATCCTCTCGGCGAATGATAATTGCTGAGCGTTACCAGCGGATACCCCGTACCAGTTTGTGCACCCCCGGCAGCTTGTTTGTTTGACTTGGGCAAAATCAATAGCGGTGTCTCCTTACGTTTTGGTTTTTAGGTGCACCCGAGGTTTTGGGAAGATCTAGGTCTAGGCCTACAGGTCTAGATCTCTTTCTACTACTAATATTAGTTCTAGTTGCAGTTAGCTTTTTGATAGTGATAATTGAATCTATCGAAGGGTTGAAAAGAAGAGACAAAGAAATTTAAAACCGAAATCCAACCGTAATGAATGCAATTAACTAAAGCGTGTGTAGGATCGACCGACAAACAAAACTGCAAACAAAACAAACAGAGGATGGCGTGTGGGGTAATCGCATCGCTAGACTTAAGGAAGATTATAACAAAGACATTACAACAAGCAAATTGTTTTTTCTGCACAAATTTACTCTAATTGTAAGCAACATCGATGAAAAGCGCTGTTCCCCACGTTCCCCCTTACAACTCTTGAAAGGGTTTCCTAGCAGGAGAAAGCCCTTTCAACACAGGTATAATAATTGGATAGTTATAACCGAAACGAAAAAAAAAACAAAGCGTCGTTCGTGGAGTTTAGAAGTACACTTAAAAAGGGGAAAAAAAACTAGGGAAGAAAGATAAAGAGAGATATATATATATATACACACTTACACATAAAATAATATTAAAACAAAAGGAAAAAGTGAAAAATGTTTAAGAAGACACACGGAAGGAACTTGTTTTGAAAATTCCTTAATGATAAGGCAAATGCAAACAAAGGGCAAAACTCTAAAATACAAACAACAAAAAAAATCATGAACGATACAAAAACACATAAAAATGCAAAATTAAATAATACCGCCACACTACTAACGTAGTTTGCAATGCCAGTCAGTTTCCTTTACAAACTTGTACCACACATCACATCGAAGGCACAAACTGCATGTGAATACTAAAAGGCTTTATTTGACCCTTGCCTAATTTATGTACCTAATGCCATCTTCCCAATCTGGTGTGTTTTTTTTTGTAGTACCGGTTTTACACCCAGCCACACACACACACACACACCATGGGGCTTAGTTGTTGAGTTTCAGACTACAGTAAGATGTTAAAATCTCGTATTGACAAAAGAGGTATGCACCAAGTCCAATTTAAAGAAACAAGCAAACAAAACAAAAAAAAAAACACCCCAACACCTTTTGATCTAAACCGTCAAATCTTGCACCGAATTTTCTATAGTTCTATATACGGAGAGCGGTTAAGCAGAAGGGCAAAAGTGAAGTAAAAAAAAAGTTACACTCGATACTCTATTTCCAATTGTATGCGCACTGTCTCTTGTACTTAAAAAAAACTCTCCATCGATACTACACACACACACACAAACACACAATCGAGGAAACGAAGGAAAATCAGAAGGAAGAAGAGTAAAAGGAAGAAAAATATTACAAACCAAAGCAAACATTCAACAATACTATCTAAAACACTCGGTCAAACACCTTTTACACCTTTCAAACATAACTCCTACACATCACACCTACACAGAACTGTTCGAACACAACGGCATACAGACTTTAGCTAAGTTTTTCACCTTAAAGCTAAACCTTTAACAGCAGCAACATATATGGTGGAGAAAGATAATAGAAGCAAAACAACAACAGCTACATTTTAAGAGAGAAAGAAGAAAATTAACGACTCCCAAGAAAAAGATAGAGAAGAAACAGAAACGCATAAAACTATAACTATATATTTGATAATAGACACAAACACACAATCACAAACACACTGGCACAAAATGGCGTTTAGAGGACATGGCATCTAACCGATTACGAGCGCCATTTACGTATACTCAAATCGGAAAGGAATGTTACTATTGAAACTACAGCAGTGAACAGCTTCGAGATGGAGATTTGTTTGTCAAAGCCTAAAATTTAACTAAAAGTAAATAATTCAGACTTTTCGTGATTTATCACACACAACACGTTGACTGCTTTTACATAGTGTCATGGCACTACATTCCGTTGAACATTTCCGTTTGCTTCCGTCGGTTAACACTATCCCAGACAGTTGAGCTACATCCCATCATGGAAATCAATCTCACCGTTAAATGTCCCCCCACTTGGTTTTCTGGCGCTTTTTTGAAACACGGCATCATTTTACCAAGGTCGAGAAGAAAGGGCGCTCGAGAGCATTTCGGAGTAGCGGGAAACAATCTGAACGATAAGGAAACGGATAGGTCGAACATGTAACGCATGGTCAAACATATCAGTTTTTGGAGCAAAGTATCTTTTGTACACACTATTCCCACTTGATAGGAGAACGTCGGTTTGGGAGAACGGCACGGTTTGTTTCGCAACGAAGCATGATCAGCCTGGAACAGGGATATGGATTGATTGGTCAACCCTGGTCCTTCTCTCGCATCATAAATCTCCGCCTAAACTCCTAACTCTTATTATATACTCTTATAGCAAAGGGGTCATGCTTTCAGTCGGCCAATCGCGATCCATCGTTTTTCATGGCACGCGCGAAGGAGGACTGAAGAGGAAGCAATCGTGTAGAGTTAATTGTCTTATCACCTTAGATAGGCGCAGTATTAAATCCCTATTTTTTCCTACTAACCACTCATCCATTCTCCTTTCTCCCAGCTGTATTGGAGACAGTGGGTCTCGTATGCGATGTAGGACAGAAATTATCATACAACGACTGTGCAGACAGTTACACTGAATTCGTTGCCATTATTGTCCCACTAATCAAATAATCCTGAACATTCTCTTGGGAAGAAAAAGTCAAGCAAAACGAGGACTAACAGGCATGGGTAAAATTTTAGAAACAAAAACAGCAAAACCCAATCACACTTAAGTAACGCACTATCGCATGTTCTGAAAGGATTTGACTGAAACAGTTTCTAGCTGAATCGTAGGCACTGCTATCGTTCCTTTGAGTTATTTAGCGCAAACGTAGGGAATGGGATGGGAAGGATGTGAAGTGAGTGTTGTTAAAGGTATAAGAAGATTAGGGCACATAGTAGTCGGTTCAGGAATTTGCTTTGTTTCTCACCACATGACTTGGCCACTAAACCAATGTAACTTAAATTGCGTAGCTTCTTCGTGCCCATAGCGAAATAGCACAGGGCTGAAAACGAACAGGGAATAGAATGGAAACATTTTCATTTGCAGCACACTGAGCTTTTTTGTAGCTCCAACAAGTTTCTTGCAAATGGCCGCATGCATCTACCACCCAATAGGCAGGCCAAATCACAACCGCATTTTCTTTTAAGGTCCTATTTAGCCTGCGGCGAAAGTGATAGTAAGCAAAAGAAAAGCAAAGTAGTAGGAAAGGGAGCTTATCGAATGAGAAAACTAGAGAGAGCAATGAAAGATATCGATAAAAAAAAAAAAAATTGAAAAAAGAGAGAGAAGCAAACACAAAAACAAACACTAGCCAGTGAGCGGTATAACTAATGCAACTGAGATTGAATACAAGAGAAAACATCAACGTAGAAAAGAAAACAATGCCACAAGAAAACAATCTCACAATTACACAATATGAAAGATAAAACTATGTTATATAATTCGTTAAGTTGTAGAATTTGTAAAGACTAGTAGATCCATGGGTATAAAGGAATAACCTAACGACAAGTTTGCATGATTGCAACAAGAGTAATAGAGAGAAGAAAAATTACACACAGGACAAATAACAAAAAAAAAAAACGAGTACACTCGGAGCGAACAGGATACACAGCAAGCAAAAGTATGTACGCTTGTTATGGGGAGGAAGTGGACGTGTGTTTTTGTGGGATGCAATTTGCCAGTGCTCTATCCCTTCGGGTGGGCGAGCAGCAACAACTGCTGTCGCTGCTGTTCGTCCGAGTGCGTCACATGTAGCTGTGCATATATAAATACACATATATATATACATATAGAGACATAAGTTAATGTTACTACTGGTAGCTGGTTATGTTGAGTGTTTACGTTCGACGAGTGTGGCGTCGAAGGAGGCGCGTGTGCCATTCGAATGATTCTCAATCCGTGTCCCAGTGCCCCAGTTCGTGGGACCGACCGAGGTAGTTGACTAGAGGAGTAAGTGATATGTTTCTGTTTTTGCTTTTGACTCTTTCCATTTCGTTACAATTCGATCGTCCATTTTGCGTTCGTTGCGAATCACTATGGACTAAATCAGTATAGCCAAGCAGAAAGCAGAATACTAAGCAAAATGATGCCGAAATGATCCCACTCCCCCCAACCCCAAAACATGCATCTTATAGGGCAAACAAATAGGAAAACGATATGAAACTAAGGAGCAAGACAGCGGGAGCCACCAATGGTCGACGGTGTTTGGCATGAATGATATGAATAAATTCAGGCACACTTACACGGATCACAACTACACAAACAAGTACACTCATACTTACGAATTATCTTAAACACATACAATGATACTCACATATTAATGTAGGTGAACGATGGACACTACCAAACCAAGGATAAAGTAAGACGAAAATGTACATTGAGAGATAGGCGAAGGGACAGGGTTAAGTAATAACAAAGAGAAAAAAATGGAAAAGAAACACACACACACACACACACACACACACAAACACGTTCTCAAACACAAATACACAAGAAAAAGAGCCGTGAAATGGTTTTTGTTGCTAACAATAAAAGAAATAATTCAGAAATATTAGCAACGTGTTATACTGTTCTTCTATCGGTATGTTGTATCATGATCTTGAGAAGGAACTAGACACTAACACTTCCAGGACACCAATATTGAATGGATGTTTAGTTAATTGCTTGTCTCGATTTTTTATTTGTTTTCTACAAGAATTCCTTTGCTTTATTGGGATTCCGTTTCCCAACCTCTTCTTACAAGACAGCTTATTTTCCCACATTGGTCATGGTTCCTTGCTGATGCACAATCCGACAAATGTTTCAGTTCACCTTCCACTCAACTTCTTATTGTTACAATTAGGCTCAACAACTCCGGTTGATAGCTGCGTAAACCGCAAATAGAAATGCCTCTCTGTGAGTTGGTTTAGCAGCAGCAAATCATAGCGGTCTGTTTTTCCGCATGGGGAGGCTAGCTATCCTAAACGGATTCAAACCACTCAACCCGGGACTGCTCCCGAACGTAAATTTACGAAGCATCAAGGTACGTGAGCATACTAACCCACTTCTAACAACTTTAATCTTCCTTTAATTTACGAAGCATCAAGGTACGTGAGCATACTAACCCACTTCTAACAACTTTAATCTTCCGTATCGAGTTCTTCGTCATCGCTAAAGTAATTGCTTTTCCGGTACTTAACCTTTTTGGTCCCTACCGTCGTTGTTGAATCTGCGCTTGCAGTAACGGGCTCTTCTTCCGCGTCACTAGCCCAAGCTGTTGATTCCGTTGATTCGGTCGGATGCTTTCGTTTCACAATTTTTCGCCTCTCTTTTCGCGGAGGCGATTTACTACCGAGCACATTTTTGGGACAGCTGTAGCTCATGTGCCCTTCTACGCCGCACTCGTAGCACCGACTTTTATCGGGATACTGTTTTCTATGTGCATGTTCAGCCGATTTGCCATTATCCTTAGCAATGCTCGCTTTCACTGTGCGGCCAAACATTTCCGTGCTGTTACATGCGTTGCAACAGTCTAGCGCTTCCTGTGCGTTGGAGAAAAGCACAAACGCAACACCTTTGCTTTTTCTCGAAACTTTATCTCGCAGTATGGTAACTCTACAACAAATGAAAATAAAGCGAAAGCTCAATACTGGTTGGAACTCCGATGATTCAAGTAGGTAGTTAAATAACAAATTTTCTGTCGGATACCTTCGCTACTTACTTGATAATTTTTCCATGTTTAGAAAACAGTTTATGCACATCAATGTTGGTTAAATCGTACGGTAGATTAGAAATGTATGCAGTACATCGGATATCTGGCACGAGTAGTTTTGGTTTGTTCATGATACCGGTGGTGAAGCGCGAATCGCTGCGCCAGCGTGAAAATGGAAACAATTGTTTACGTTTTTTTTGTAAACAGCAGTGACAGTACAGTGCGTCGCACAATAAGCGAACGGTAAACATTTGTTCACTGGCCAGGACATAATTGTTCTAAAAATCGAAACACGCGCGCGTTTCCTCGCAATAAGTGCATTTTATAAAAGTAAAACTCAATCTTCCGAAATAAAATAGATTTGCTACACAATGGAATGTTTCGATCAAAAGTGGTTCAATAAAATGTGATAGTGATTTTTCGAGTTTTGTGCCATCTAGGGAGTTTTTAGAGAAAATTTGGCAAATCAATGTTAGTGCACTTTTCATCATGTAAAAACCGTACGTACCCAAGCAAAAAATATTTTTTATTTCCTCATCGCCATCGTGACCGTAGTCGAAAAAATTCACGCCTTATTAAAGAGTAACGAAAGATGCATGTTTTCCTCGCCAAATATGACCGCTTATAAATATACACAAATGAGTATGAAAAGAATTTTGAGCCAAAATTATCTCGCGCCACTGCCCCAATTACCTTTACCACTTTTCGTAATCTATCCGACCCTTGTAATCCTAATACCAGACCTTCATTAATCGCTGTCAGATTTTCTGCCGAAGAAAAACGACGGATGTGAATTCTCGGGTAACCGGAATCTCAGAACCCGTTACCACAAAACCCTTTGGTCTCCTGCCGATCGCAACGGAGAGTTGGAATAGTTTTGAACAAATTGATCTACCTACTGCACAATTATAGTATAACTGGGATGCCTTTTGAATCCCGAAGGAATTAAAAGAGTAAAAAATCATCACTCATGGAATGAAATTAACAAGAATGTTTTACATTAGCTGCCTACAGATAAAACTACCCCTGACTCTTCTTCTGACGCACTGTTGCTGTTGGGCATTATCATCCGCTGGATGGTAAAGTGTATTGCTTTTGAATTTACAATCCTCGCGTGGGCAGTTCACTGGTGCGGTAACACGATCATGTTGTAAAGCTCTATCCAGAGGTTTTCTGCGGGCACGCGCCTTAGAAGGTATTTTCCTACAGCGCCGAGCAACACGCCATTTCACGCGAGGGCTGTGCACATGTGAGGTGGTTGTGATGATGATCGATCAATTTGTAGGATGGTTATGCTTTGTGCGTGCATGATGACGGGGAGGTCTTATAGCTCTCCCTGTTCTCCGCCCTTCTTGATCACCTTCAGTTTCTCCTGCTTCGGTTTGGGAGTATCGTTGGGCACCTTCTCATGGATGGGGGCAGGCTCCGTTGGGGTTTCCTTAGGTTTGACCGGCTCCGCTGGCTTCTTGTCCACTTTCTTCTTTTTCACTGGTTCGTCGTTGGACGGCTTTGGTGCTTCGGTAGGCTTCGGCGTCGTTGTAGTCGTTGCCTTTGGCGTTGCAGTCGTTTTGGGTTTTTCGGTGGTAGTCGTCGTAGGTTTAGGGGTGGTGGTGGTCGTTGGTTTCGGAGTGGTTGTGGTAGTCGTCACTGGTTTAGGGGTGGTGGTGGTCGTTGTTGGTTTGGGAGTAGTCGTGGTCGTTACTGGCTTGGGAGTAGTAGTAGTCGTTGTTGGTTTTGGTGTCGTGGTGGTTGGCTTCGGAGTGGTTGTTGTTGCCGTGGTCGGTTTTGGAGTAGTTGTTGTTGTTGTCGCTTTCGGGACAGCCGTAGTTTCCGTCGCGGGTGTATATTTTACATCGCGGACTTCGACCTTTGGCATCTTTGGCGCTGGTACACGGGCCAAGAACTTGTTGTACGGTGAGCCCAGGTAAAGATGATCGCCAAGTTGGGCGATGTGCGATACACTGCCAACGCTACCATCGAACCCATGCAGAGAGCCAAGAATACGACCGCTCCAGCTAATTTTCACCACCGTTTGACGACTAGGCGCAAAGAAGATCAGCGACTCAAAGTGTCCGATTGCGTGGATGATCCGTTGTGTGTGCACATTAGGCATCACCTGATGGATCAATCGCATCGGTAGCTCAGCTAACGCTAGCATGCGGATCAGGAACTTGCGAATCAGCGGCACGTTTGATAGCATCTGCGGGATCGATGGATTCTCGCAATCGACAGCATGAACCAACGGCGCCCAAATGCCTTCTGCATCCGCCACAAGGTTATCCAGCAGTCCGGGCAAACCGTCGATGAAAATATCATCCGTACCGGCTTTCGGTCCCGACAGGTAGTACCGGCGGATCTGGGATGCCATAGTTTCTGCAACCAGTACGAACTCCTCGTTGGGGCTCAATGCCACGCCATTTGCAAAGTACAGTCGATCAAGCAATACTTTGTTCTTACCGGTGGCACGATCATAATGGAACAGGCGTCCCGACGGGTTGGCAAAGATGGCGAACACACCATCCTGCAGCGTGAAATCGGACGACGAGTCCGTCCAGAAGATATCACCATTGCGAGCTACTGCTACGCTGTTGAAAAACTTTGCCTTGCGATTTGCACCCTTGCCTTCCAGTACGGTGTCAGTCGAAACGAGCTGCTTCTGGGTGGCTGTGGTAAGGTCAACTAACCAAATACCGTAGTAGGCATCGGCAACGATTAAGTTCGATCCCTTTGTATCGAAAGCCATGCCCAGCGGACGACCACACGTTTCTTCTTCAAACGATAGCTCTAAAAAGAAACACCCCATAGCACAGTTCAGTGAAGACAATTCAACCGCTTGGAATCGCCCCTTAAAGCGGTAGACCGTGTGTACCATAAAACCTTACCGCATGGCTTGCCGAACTTGGCAATGTGTGTAATATGTTCACCATTGATACGAATCACTTCTCCACCGTGAATCGAGGTGAACAGGTCCTTCCCATGCACAAGCAGCGCTTCCGGCCCATAGATCTTTCCTTCGAACAATCGTTCGGCGTTGTCCAAATGATCCGTCGGTTCCAACGCTCCCTTCAACTCGCGTGGCTTGGCAAACCTGGAGGACGACAGTCAACAATGAAGTTAAAGGATACAATTATGTAACAAGAGACGAGCCGGCTATCACGGCAAACTCGTAATCCGTCCCTAGAACGTACCTGAATCCTTCGAATGGGAATGTGGTTTTCGGGGGCAAACCGGGCATCAGAACAATCAAGAAGAAAAAGATCAGACAGTTGATGACACGCACACGAACCCTGTACAGAAAGCCCATTTTGCCGAGCTGAAACGGTGACCACTTTCACTGCTGACGAAGAAGTTGGCTAGCAACCCAAACTAGCGCTGTGGAAAAGAAATCAAAACAGCACGACACGTTTTAGCTATAGAAAACAGTTTAAGTTTTCACGAAAATCTTTAGCGACGGACCTTTCTTGCGGTTGATCAGAGGGAGAATCAACCAGCACAATCAATGGAAATTAGAATCTGCGGGAGATTTTCGTTGCTTCCACCGCATCAGCAGTTTTTTGGTTGTTTTTGACACTAATCCGTTTGACAGAAGTTGATGACACGGCATCCGGCTAGGCGGTGTGCAGACTACGCCGGCTGAATTGCAATGTGACGTGAAATAAAAATCGAAATTTCCTTGTCCTAAAATTAAACTCGTTTAAAACTTTTTGTTTACTTTTCCTTGCGCATGTTTAAAATCCTGTATCTTTTTAGTACATATGTATACAAATATTTTCGCAAGCATTTTCATCGATTGAGAATTTTTTTTTACTTCACACAGATTGATGTTTGTACTAAAAGCATTAGAAGATCACTCTTCTTATCAAACGCAGAAGAAGTATAAATACTCCCATTACGATTCTTTCATTTAAAGCATTAAAAGCATTCCAAAAAACCATAAGATTAACGTGTTTATATTTTCATAGTTTATTCATAAACCAAATGTATAGTATGCACGTGGAACGTTGAATGCTACTGAATCGCTTACGCACAGTGCATGGTTTTACACATTACGCGCCAAATCAATCAACTCGATCGATTTTGATCGGATCTGGATGGATTGCTGCTGTCAGTGCACGTCAGTGCTCGCAACAGATAAACGTTAACTTTTTTGTAGCACGAACTTTCCACCCAGGGAGGAAAGTTAGTTTGAAATATGAAGCAACTGTTGGAAAAGGACACCGTCTACTTCTTATACCCTCGGCGCTTGTTATCATATTCGTAGTTGCTCATTCTCTGCTTCAGATTAGATGATCCACGCAGTACGGCCGAACGTGAATCGACATCCCTCATCACGAACGGAGAGTACCCGGCAGTATAATCATCGCCGAGAGCATTCGTCTTCGAGCGGGCCTTCACCGAGATGCGCTGCTGAGGCAGGGGTTGATCTTCAAATAGTAGTGGGTTAGTAGCGTACTTTCCGCCCTCGAACTTGGATATCGGTCGATTTTTGTACTTGGCAGTGAGCGGGCGTCGACTGTTAATATGAATTATCTGTTTGCCTTCCCCGTCCAAACTGACTGCCACTTTCTTCAGCGTCCGATTGCCGCACTTCGGACAGAACACCTTCGTTGCGTCCGGTGTCGTTTTGAAGCAGGCGTAGCAGCGCAGAATGTACGTACGCACCTGCTTGATGATACGACCATCAAGGGCTGCCACCTGCAGGCCAATCTGCTTCAGCACGTTTTGCAGCGCGTAATCGGTCGTGATGCAAGCCACGGTTGTTGGTGTTTCTTCATGTAGATCCATGCCCATGTCACGCTTCACTTGCGTGATATTACTCGGCGTAATCCAACCAGCATCATCATCATCGTCATCTTCATCATCATTTTCATCTTCTTCCTCGCCATAAACTTCTTCTTCATCTTCGCACGATTCGATTTCATCTTTCTCCTCTTCGCTTACTTCTTTATCTGGATTATCCTCCTTCTGAACCGAATCAACTGCAATGCCCTGTGGTGTTTCGGTTGAGGCTTTTGCTACGTCGTTTTGCGTTTCATCTTCAGAGCTGTTGTCATCTTTCTCAAGCAACTCTGCATCATCCGTTGGCTGGCCCTTCTTCGTGGGAACATAGAAACCTTTCAATAGCTCCGTACCCTCCAGAGGGGCTGGTTTCTTTGCTGCCGCCACCGTTATCGCCGGCATCGGTTCTTCACGTAAATGGTCACGGCCCACGTGTATGGTTTCGAGTTCGTACGTCAATGCAATAACCTGCAGATCGACCAGTGAGAGCGAAGCATAGTCTCCCGTTTTTTTCGCAATCGCCACCACCTTCGCCAGCACGTCCGGGTCCGCGTCTTTCACTTGCAGATTGTACGGAAGCACGGCGAGCCGTTTCATCTGTCGATTGTTGCGGATTTCTGCCAACACCCCCGGTACGGTGTAGCATTCTTCGGCGTAGTTCTGACGATGATGGCATGAAAAGAGAAGTTTTATTAGGGTTTGCACTACTGCAGTAAGCTAACACTTCATATGTACCAACCTGTAACTGCACATTCTTCACAAACGCTGCTGTATCCACAACTAAATGCTGAAATTTGGGCATTTTGTGGCTGTAATCAAATGACTTGGTATCATGCGCAATGTTTTGGAACGAGCGCCATGCGTGTGCACGCGAGAAATGTCAATGAGCGATTTTTTTTTGTAAAAAGCAGGCTGTGTCAGCTTTTCTATTTTCGAAAACATCATAGTTTGACAGTCGCATTTCGACTTTTTTGCGGTTCTTACTCCGATAATTTCAAAGGTAAATTATCTCTCTATTCGCATCATTTCAAGAAACCTGCAAATAAATCATTTTTTACCTGATGAAAATGTATTCCTCGGTTGAACATGCTTTGATTAAATTCAAACTCCTGAATAAACAGAACCTTACAATTGTCATTCCCTACGCAAAAGCGTGCGGGCTTTCAATGAACGAGTTTAAACAAATCCTAGCCAATGACAGCAAAACATCCTCCCGGGCTGCATTCACCTGGTTTGTTTGGTCGGCAGTATCGTTGCAAAACGTTTCGTGCCGTCTTACAGTTTCACCATGTCCTCGTATCATCTCAGCACCCGAGAAAGGCTACTGGCCATCATAAACGACATCGAAATCGTTGCAAAGTAAGTATCCCTTCAGGCTCAAACTATCTGGCGGAGTCATCACAACCCTAAATGTTTTGCGTACCGCACCTTCTCTACACATTCCTTCTCACGCCTTCGCAGGGAACTGATAGAAAACACAATCGCTCCCAAGGCCCAGAAAATGTCCAGCGGCGATCATGCCCAGCTGGTTGAACTGCTCGTTCTAAAGGATAAAGAACTGAAGGCAACACTACAGCTGGCGGCCGAGCAAGCCGGCATTGAGAAGAACATGGATGCATTGCGGGAGCAGGTGCGGAAACAGGACGAGGAAATCAACCAGCTTCAGCGCCAGCTGAAGGAGGCGGAACAGATTCTGGCAACGTCCATCTTCCAAGCCCGACAAAAGCTGGCCAGCATTGCGAAGGCAAACAAAAGACCGGTATCGTCGGAGGAGTTGATCAAGTTTGCGCACCGGATCAGCGCATCCCACGCGATATGTGCTCCGCTTACCTGGCAGCAGGGCGATCTTCGCCGGCCGTACCCAACTGATATCGAGATGCGGCTTGGCTTTCTGGGAAAGTCGGACCTGAACATCAACGGACACAATTTGCAGCATCCCAACAGCCTAAACGAAATGCATCGGAACGCGTCTGCCGTGGGGGCGGGTGGCGCCGGTGGAGAGATTCCGGCCTCGGCAACGAACCAATTTGCATGGCATCCATCCGGCGAGTTGCACATGTCGATGGGTGCCGGCGGTGGATCGGTATCGTTGGACACGCGAGCGCACAAGGACGCATCGCAGGATGATGTGGAAGTCATGTCTACCGAAAGTTCCAGCTCTAGCTCGAGCGATTCCCAATGAACTAGCTGGTGGGTTGTCGTGATTGTATAGGTTTTTAAGTATCTGCCGTATATGGTTAGCTGCTGATGTCGTGACAGGATGAATGAAACGAATCCTTTCTTCTGATTTCTACTCTGGGATGTTTATTTATTTAATGGAATGAACTGAGTTTGGCAATGTTCAACATGAGTAAAACATTCAAGACAATATTAAAAGCAGAGCAGGCAGCATCTCTAGGTTAGACGATCGGTTGAAGCCGTTATGAAAACATTGCCACATTAAAAAGAACTAAAAACATCAGCGGTTAAAAACAGACAAAGGCAAAAGAAAATGCATCAAAAGATGTAACAATGCATGGTCGCGATGTAAGAGAAAATAAATTAAGATACAATAATGTTCTGAAAGTAAAGTTATTGGGCTGTTTTGTATGAATTTAAGATAAAAAAACACAATGATCCAGAAGAGTTTTGAAACCGCAAATGCAAGGACAATTTGACAATTTTGTTGTTGTTCTTGACAATTGGTTTTGTTGCTTGACGTTCGGTTGTCAGTGTGTGCGTGCATCGGTTGCGGGCCGTCTCGTCCAAAGGCAGCAAAAAGGGAAGCTGAAAACAACACGAAATTCTCTGCTACATGTCGACTGAGCAGAACGAAAAATCTTGTGATCGTGAAAATATAATCAGCAAGAAAGAATTTTTTTCCCAAGTTACAAAAACCTGCCCAGGCTGTAGTGCTTCGTGATACCAGGATCAGGAAGAATTCGATAGTGCAATCTTGCTCTCTCACATACACACCGCCTACTGTTATTCTGCCTCAAGGAATCATCCGCGAGACAGGATTGCTTCTACGGAGCCAAACAAGCTGGGCTTTAAAGGGCACAACACAGTAGGCGTCGTTGTCCACCACCCGGCAACGTTGTAGGGTGCGACTGCAAGTGAAAAGTAGGTGTTGTGTATGTGTAGCATGAAGAATCTTGCATTGGACGACTGCCCGTAGCGAACAGCATAACCATGGAGCCGAATCGATCCCTCTTCGACGAAGAAGCGGATCGCATTAGGCAATTGCAAAGGTTACGCTCGCCGGACGGCCATCGGTTCTTTACTCGATCCAACAACGGGAATGGTACGCAGAATGTGCTGTTAAAGGTGCTGACTCGGCAGCATTCGGGCTACCTGGCCACAGGGCTGAACAAGCGTTCGCATGAGCAACCCTTCCCGGAGGTGCCAGAACAGCTGAAGTTTTGTCTGAAAAATATTGTGCCGTACTGCTACTTGAATGGGTAAGTGGTGTCGCCACTGTGCGGCGCTGCATCGCCTTCGTCTGTGAACAGGATTCATCTCACACTGTTTTTCATTCCTAATCCGCAATAGTCACATCTTTATGGGCTTGACCAGCTGTGGGCAGTTTTTGCTAAGTTACAAACTATTGTACGATTACGATGAAGCACATCCGAACGATTTCTCCTCCATCCACAAATATGAGTATGTGAACACTGCAATGCCACTCATTGCCAGGAACACCAATCGTTTTGAGCAACAAGCTTAACAACTGTTTCTTTTTTGCAGGCTTTACTTTTGGATTTACAGGCCACACATGTTGCTGAATAAATACTTTCACGTTTGCCTATTCGATGATCACGTGGTGGACGATATCAAGACGGTTACGATAACTCAATGGAAAACGGACAACGGGCTTTTGATTGTCCATGGAGACAATGGGTACAAAGATTCGGATTCGTACGTGACCATGGTACGCGTCCCGAAGCTTGGATGCCTAGACTGCAAGCAGGTGCGCGATGCGCATGAAGGTGATGAGCAGCGGCAGGACATTCTATGCATTGGCTGCAACATGACGATCCACATGAAGTACCGCAACACCGACTCAGGGCCGCGGTTCAATCCAAGCTACAATTTAAACTGTCCCGGATACATCATTATGAACGAAAACAGCATTATTCACACGATCAACGTGAGGTTAGACACGAGCCGAAGTCAACCGGGTGGTGGTGGTGGCAGCGTCAACCCTACGGCTGTCCTTAGCTCTAAGTACTTTGGCAGAGACAGCCCGCAAAGGGAGGCTGTGGCAGTGGAAGAGGGCAGGGAAACTGCTACGCCAAGCAAGACGATGGACACTACTTCTCCCCCGAAGCAGCCGGACTGCGGTGGTAGCATGAAAAAGTTTGACCCTGAAACGAGCAAGTGCGACGCTGCTATGACGACGACGACGACGACTACGGCGTTTAATCCGGAGATGAGTATTGCGCAACAAATCATTGCGGATTTCGCAGAATACGAGACTGATATGTACGAAACAAAGTGTTCCATCCGGAACTATCCGGATAATTTTGATGAACTCATCATTACCTCGCCTGTCGCTTCCACCGCGCAACCGGTAGCCGCCACCACCGAGTCGAACATGGCGCAAGTGCGACTGATGAACCATCGTAACAACACAAACATAGAGCTAAGACTTGATGGCGGTGCTGAGCGTGCCTCGAGCTCGTCATCATCAGCCGGCGGTATGGCGGGACCGTCGGCCCGTGCGGCGGTATCCAGTACATCGCCACGAAAGTCCTACGTGACGCGCGTCGATCTGCAATCGGGCGAAAGTTCACCGTGCCAGGAAGGATGCGGTAGCGCAGGCACAGGAAACCAGGCTTGCTCCTCCGTACCCATGTGTGATATGACATTTACGGCCAGTTCCTCTACTACTGCACTTGCGCCGTCGATCTCCCGCTCGCCGCTGCGACGACGGTTCGATCTTGCCGAACCGTCCTATGTTCCTAACATTCAAATTGCTCACCAACATTCGACATTGCCGTTGCAGCAGCGCGTTGTAAATGGTGCCAATGGGGCGAATTTCCATGTCACTTCCGCTGGAGGGTCTGCGCTCGAGTCGGACGCCGACTCGGCCGCGAAAGCCTACGAGTTTTCCGAGGATAACGAACGGTGTGAAAAGATAAGCGCCTTTCGGAAACGACGGCTGGCTGACAAGAGGTACGAGTTTTCCGAGGAACCTACCAGCGAGGAAAACATAGAACCGTTTAACCGGCTGCGAAACCAAATCCGGGCACGTGTTACCGCGCCTGGTTACAGTGCGGCCCACCATCATCACGCGAGTTATGCCGATTTAATCTCATCCACCCATCATCTGCATCGAGCTTCACCAAACCACGGGTTTCGGTCACCGTGTGGATCGCCGGTTGGAAATCGATATTTACGCTCACCGCCCGGGATTCGTTCTCCTTCATACTACCGGCACCGTTCACCGTCCTCTCAAGCACCCCACGGTTCTGGGTCGGTGGTGATGGTTGGCAATAGCGGTGGAAGCACCCCCTCGACTGCCGGACCGGCAGCGGCCCCTATGAAGCAACCGAAACGAAGCGTGCCACTCGATCCACGAGATTACATCCAAATCCTTTCGCCCGGAGGAAGTATGACGTCGGCCAGTGGATCTAACGAGACAGGCACTCCTGACATTCCGAAGTTTTTCATGGACGCGGTGCAGAAGATTAACGCGCGCAAGCTTGCCAACGAGCAGCTACTGCTCGACGAGTTCAATAACGAGAACAACATCAACGGTGATAATCAGCTGCCAACCAAACGGTCAGGCACGTCGGACGTTCCGTCTGGACCGTCGAAACAGGCGGCAGATATTCCAACCTGCACGAAGCGGATTGTGAAAATCTATGTAGAAGAGGACGATGCCAATTCCGTGGTAACGATGGAGGATGGTAAGGATGGCACAGACCGTCATATGCGGGAGCTATACGGTAGTTAAACACGACTTGTTGCATTTCTTTCTTTCTAGATGACTGCATCTCGCCCGGGTATCATGCCTCACTGCCAATGGAAGTACACGGATCCTGCTACTCGAAGATGCAAATCATTTCACAGGCTTCGTTCAACAAACTTAACTGTCCAGCGGTTGTGGTGACGCAAAATTCTTTCGATATGGAAATGTTCTCGTTTCACGTGGCCAACTACATCTGTGCACAGAACAACAAAAAGTATGACATACTGCTGGATTCGGCATACGAACTGACGCACGTAAGTAGTACAGTCGTGTTGGACGTGTTCGGTAGTAGTTTAATTTCATTCATCCCTTACTCCCTAGGTATGTCCGCTCACCGAAACAATTACTTGCACAACGGTGCTGCAGTTTACGGCCAACGATATTGGGAACAGCAAGCCAAAGTCTTGCCAGAACTGTTCCACCACGATCGATTGCCAAACGCACCGGAAGATCTACCAGTGCCGGTCGCTGTTCACCTGGTGCATTACAACGGGCGAATACGTGATACTGGACTACGGGCATTTGGTGTCCGGTCCGTACCTGGAGGAGAGAAAGCTGTTCTCCAACTACAACCATCTGCTGAAGAAGCTGCGTTCGTTTACGAAAAAGCTGTTCGCTAGCGAAGGACGGGGCGAGATGAACCGCACGTACGAGTATCTGCGCCACGTGCGCGTGCTCGATTCCGACATGACCAAGACAAAGCGACGGCTAACGGATCTCGAAAATATGATTGAGTTTTACCTGAGGCGTCCGCGTATAGACGGTGATTACAGTGGCACGGACTCCGACTACGAGGACTACGAATACGAAGAGGAAGGAGATGATGATGTAGAGGAGGAGGAAGATGAGGAGGATGACGACGGGGACAGTTCCTCCGATGAGATGATGGTAGTGGACAGATCGTTCGCTTCGGACACGGTCAGTGATGATGACGATCTATAGTTAGGTGTCCAATTGTAACCGTTACACTTTCTTTCTATGCGTCCCGCCAAAAGCTTGACGGCATTATCGCCGACGATCAACGAGCGTAATTTTGGGGGGTTTCACGGATGCTATCGGGAACTGATTGTTCATTTGCAAAGGCGGGGGCTAGTGGAGTATAAGTTTAACCTATTTCACCTTCAATTCGTTGAAAGTTTAGCAAGTAAACTAGACGCAGGTTAATATTCTTGCTCCTTGGCGTGAAGTGAATCTAACGGTTCTTATGAATAGGTATCGTAAATCTAGCCGATTATTTTCTCCTTTCTTTTGCTGTAAATATACCGTTCTGTAACGTTTTTTTCATTAAATTTCTGTTTTATCTCACGGGATTTGTACACTGTAGTAATGCTACTTCAATGCTTTCCATTGCATCTTTAACATTGACTGTTTGTCATTGCGAGGCAACACAACATAATACTATTAAGTATATCAAAACTCAACGAAAAGCATTACTACAGGCGGACAGTTGATAACCAGACATGGAATGTTGGAAGTGTGGGGCGCCCTAGCTCCTCGATGGGTAGCGCGTTGGAGCGCTTTTGGAGGTTGTGAATGAACTACTTTCATTTGTCTCTTTTTGCCTACTGTAAAACGAAACTAAATAAACAGAACTATAAATCTTTATTGAATCGAGCCAATTTTTGGTATTGTCATCTATCAAGCAAAACATACATGTCTTACGTTTTCAAACATTTTTGTCCACATTTATTGTTTAGCGCATTTTGCTAGCATTCTTACGATTTGAAAGAAATTGTACGCCGGCTCCACGTCGCTGGCAATATTCGTTTACCAGACTAAGAAATCGTTCTTCGCTCCTGTTGCACTATATGCTTTACAGCATATTCGGTTTTATTTGGCTTACACTACGACAAACGTTAGAACCTATGGGACATTTGAACGCCAACCTTAATATAAGACATTGTACAATCTTTACGTATTGGAGAAAAACACAATATACAACACGCGAAAGCTACTACCTTAGACGCTTATGATGTATGTACATGCTCCGTTTTACCATACGGCTGGTAGTAATACTTCCCAAAGCAGTGGGAAACGGCCACACCGATCTTGCAGCCCTGCCAGCGGTACCGAACGCACCGCCACAACCATTCGCCGTTGTTTTTCGCTTTGTAGAAGTAGTATCGGTTTTCGTCAATGATCAGCGAAAGATTTCCGTTGCTTGGCAGCAGCTCATACTCGGACACCTTCTGGCGGTCGGGCATCTGCGAGATGGTACCCCGCTGGCCAATCATTCCCTGCGAAATGAGGTTTTTCAGCATGTTGAATCGATCGTTCGTACGGACGGTGGCAAACCGTTCGTGCGTGTGAACAGAGAGATCACTTAATCGTGCATTGCAGCCAAGCGTCCAGTGGAATGCACACAACCATTCCGGCGTGTCGAGCGATTCCAACCCCTCGAAGTGGCGTACATACAGATGGCCGTTCAGGAAACAGGTCATGGCGTCGGGATCCGGCTTAATCTGCAACATTTCTCGCTTCATCTCTTCCTTGATCAAGGTGCCGCGTATGTCCTGAAACATGGACAGAGTAAGCTCGTGCGATTGGGGATCCGAGGTCGACGGGTTGATGAGCGCGATCGTTCCTTTCACATCCTCAGCGGGCTTCGCTTCTCGGACGGCACGTAACCGTAACCTGGGTGAGTCTTCCTGCTTTATGCAATCAAACGTTCCGCCATCCTCGACGATTTCTTCTTTCACCTTCACGAGGTTTGCGGTGCTGTCATGTTTTACCCTCGAGTGGTCGTGCGGATGATCGTCCAAGACGGCAGGCTTGGTAAGCGTGAGTGGCACACTCAGGAATGCTTTACATCCTACCTCACCATGAACGCATCGCCATCGGGAGGTTTGCGTAGGCTCTAGCATTTTGTACATGCGAAAAACGTGCCCCTCGTGCAGTATCAAACAGTTGCGTCCGGTCATCGAGTAGATGAGCTCATAGTTTGGACCTTCGACGATCACCTGTGCCGTACGATCCGGCTCTGCAAGCTTCGGTACGGTTCGTGCCAGATGATTGTGACCGGTCACTATCTCGGCAGAGAGAGCGTTATTTGTGAGAATTATTTTACCTGGACAGGCGCCCGGTTCGTCACGTAAAATGCAGTGATAGCTCTTTGTGTCAGACCCGCCCGATAAGTACTTGTGGGCAACGTGTATAATGATATCGATGTTTAGATGATCGTTATGCATTCGACGGTAGTTGAAGCCTCCTGCCAGCAAGCGAACTGGACCGGGACTGTTGAAAATATCGTGCGTGCTTGGTTTGGGACCATGGGAGCCTGCCGTGCGCTGCCTTCTTGAATCCCGCTTTCGCGATCGTTCATGATCGTGAACCGAGTGTTCAGCAACGATTTCTCCACATTTATCAATGGTGACGGTCGCCTCGCAGTATGTGCTGACACCCCGGACACAGTGCCATTCGATCGAACCATTCACGTACGCAGTTCGTCCATAGTACCGGTGACTGTGCCGCAAAATTATTGGTTTGCTATTACGATTCCACCATAGTTCGTAGCCGGAGGTGCATTTCCATAATTTCCTTTCCATCCCCGGGGCTCTTTCTCCGGCGGTAGTAGCACCGGTGGAGAGGAAATGTTTTTCTACCACATTTCCAACGCGATGCTCATGTTTGGTGAGGCTACATCCATACACGATTTGTTCGTCTGGAAGCATTCTTAGCGTTACTTTACAACCCAAAGCCTTACAGATGCAGGCCCACTCAGAAGTGCCATTCGGGAGCATCTTCTGAAAGGCGTATTTTTGCTTCCGGTGCTGTAAACGAACGTTCCCGAGCTCTTCCACCATCAGCCGGTAGTTTACGCCCCGCATTATTGTGTTCTTAGCTACAACATTGGCGGATTTAGTGATTTGTCTGCCATGGTTATGGGTACCTTTAACTGTTGCGATCGATCTGCGCTGTATCTCCACTCTTGCAGCACAATCCTTTAACCTGCAGTCCCATACCGTACACATGGAGTCCTCCGCTTCATCTTCCATTGTTCGAAGCGGGTGGTAATAATTTCCGCCGTGTATTAGTATCCCATCGGTTATGAAGTAGTTAAGCCCGTGATTTCTATGCATGTGTTTTGGTTTTTGTTGTGCCATGAGTTCGGTGTTGGTATGCAAAGGAAACGGTACGCTCAGCTCCATCTCATGGCAATGGGAATCGTCGCCCCCTACGCAAGTTCTAGCGTCTTCATACGATAGCTGAATAACGGCGGGACATTCCACTCGTACACAGTTCCACAAGCTCTTGCCGGCGCCAAATATTGCTTGTCGTAGTCGATAACGGTACCCACCGGCCAGAAGCCGCAACCGTTGATTGGAATCGACGGCAAGCGTATACTCGGCTTCTGCATGCACGATTTCTTCACTGCCAGATTCGACCGTTCCTATCATCTGAACTATACTTTCACAGTGATTATGACGCACCGGATTGCTGAACAAAGCTAGAGGCATGCCGTGCGATGATAAGACGCTTATTCTAGCCGGACAGTTGTTAGACGTATTTGCCACACAGATCCACTTATTCGATTCGGTAGTTTTTGGTTCTGGCTGATAAAACCTGTGCTTGCGGTAAACCAGCACATCGACCTCATCGTTCACTCGCACAACGCGATAGTTGTACCCGATCTGCACCAGAGTCGATGGGCCAATAAATGATTCTATCGCCCTCGATGCATCCTGTCGTGGGCTTTCCAGGTTAGTTATTGGCTCCATGAAATCTGTCTCCGGCAGCGGAACACCATCAAACTCGCCTTCCTCCATGCCCTTTTCACCGCAATCCTGGCGCAGTTTCTGAAACAGTATATCGCTCTCGATGCACCGCTGCTTGAAGGTGTAGAACTGCTCCACATCAACAATGCACTTGATGCAGATGGCGGAACTCTGATCATACTCGTAGGATATTCGCACCGAAGCGCATTCGTATATTTTCCGCAGCAGATCATCGTTCACGGGTTCGTTCGCGGGGAACATGGGAAGCAGCTGAAACTGCTTCTGCAAGCACAGCCGGCACGTCAGTAAATTGCTGTGGAAACAGTAACAATTATACACTGGTTCTTGCCATGTGGACCGAGCCTCGCTGCACACTGTACTTACCTTAACTCGGACATCGTAATTTAGCATTAATCTACATGAAATTGAGTATCGGATTGCGGAGGAGTGTGGGTAGCACAAGTTTTTTGGGCGGAATTTAAGACCGCATCGAGCGTCGCTGGGGTTGGTGTATTGACAAAATTGTTTGTGCTAAGCTTAGACAGTTTGTGTGCTTCTTTTTCTTCTTACCAATTTGACAAAGGATGTGACAGATAAGTACAGAGCTGGCATCACTGCCGCTCGACAGCTGACAGCTTTCGATGTAAACAGTACGGTGGAGAACTTTTTTTATACAGCTGTGCCGCCGCATTCGATTAACTGAAAGCTTTATTTTCTATGTATCGTCGAGAAACGGTTTGCATTTTTATAGATAGCATTAAAACACGTGATACAAAGGATTAACGGTGGTTATTACATGTGCCCAGTGACTTTTGACTTCCTATATATTGTTAAGTAGTGCGTAGCGCAATGTTGTTATGTTTCATGGTATCGACTACCTTTTGTTGCTAATACAAATGAATGGAAAATCATGGAAGGCTCCCAAGAGGTAAGAAGGTGAATTTCTTATGCTATCAAAGTTTTGCTTACCATAGTCTTCCCGTAGGAACTGAATTTGGAGTTCAACATCATCGATAACATCATTGGTTCAGCGGTGGATGATGGGCTGATGAAGGATAGCAGTGTACATTATGACTACAAAACGCTTCTACCGCTGCTCCAACCACTATGCCGGTTTTGTGTACGTGAAAACGGACAGATGATGCACATATCCGATGTCCACCAGCAAATTATAAACGATCTGCGCATACCTGAAATACACGGGCGAAGCGTGTGCACCAACATCTGTGGCAATTGCAACGGTTTCCTGGAGGAATTTTGCAAGTTTCGTTCCGTATGTGAGGAGGGACAAAAACGATTGGCGACACTATTGGCAGGACGGCACGTGTTACCACACTATTTGAAATTGGACAGCACCGTTCCCAACCAAGAGCCACTCTCAGTCGATACTAGTGCATTGTGTGATCATAAAAGCTTAAGTTCGATCGAAACTGGCAAGAGCAGCCCAGAATATGTTGTGTCCGAAACGACAATCGTAACTGGTACCGGTGATGGTATGTCACCGATTACCTTGCATTTATCTGTTGTGAAGTTGCAGGATGTTCATCCCCAATCTGAAGTACAACAGCGTACAGCACAGGAACTGGTACATCACTCAAGTAATTCACCTGACCGCGGGTACGGAACACATGTACCAGAAGAATCTAACAACATTCAGATAGCTGAAGAAATTACCTGTGATGAAACGTTTTCCAACAACGCAAAAGACATCATCAATGCGCATACGTTCAAAACTGTGATAGATGAGAAACCAAAGAACAAACCAGTGGCGCAAAAAAGAACGCAAAAACCAGAAGCACGCCGGCGTGTCGTGGAGGGTCGGTTAGAATGGATATGTCTCGATTGTGAGCAGATTTTTAGCAGTTGCCTTCAGTTAAAGAAACATCGACGAAGCTGCGAATTCGTGGGGAGCAAAACGTCCAAACGCTTAGCAACGCTTGGCTGTGATATATGTGGGGAAACCATGTCCACCGAATCGGCACTGACCATGCACCGGCGCAAGCACGAAGCGAAGGTGAAGCGTCCCACTGCATCGAAGAAATTTCCGTCCTTAGGCTTGGAACCGATCGTTTGCCACGTGTGTGGTCACACGAGTAAATCGAAACGTGCCCTTCGACTACATTTAATTACGCACAGTAGCGATAAACAGGTGGAGTGCCATATCTGTGGCAAACGGTTCAAGCGACGTCGTACACTCCGCACGCATCTGGAAGTGCATTCGGGACGAAAGTATGAGTGTGAAGTCTGTGGCAAACAGTTCCTTACCACTGTCACATTAAGGAAACATGCAAAGACCCATCGTGAAAGCTATTTGAGTCATGATTGCACCGTATGCTCGCGACAGTTTGCACATCCACACCAGCTGCGGAAACACATGATGACCCACACGGGCGAGTATTCTTATGTGTGCGAAATTTGCAATGCAATGTTTCGCACGCTTGGCCGATACAATCGGCATGTGCAGAAGGGGCACGTACTGCCAGTGAGTATGAATGTTATAGAGCAGACGGATTCGAATAGCTGGGACGATCTGATCGAGTATCAGCCCGAAGATATACTCAGTGCAACGACGGACGATACAACATCGGAAGCGACGGTGCTGGTGATGGCGGGTGAGTCAACTAACGACACGTGTCCACCGGAGATGTTGAGCCCGTATGCATCGGATGAGCTGTACAATATCTGTTCGATAGCTGCTGAGTAGTTGTAGCTAGTAAAATTGAAGTGTAAAGATGGTAAGTAAGAAGCCTACTAATTAAAATACAAACTGCTGGGTGATTAGTGAGATTGTTAAGAAATCTCGAGCAAGTTACTGTAGAGTGATGACAATAAAACAGAGCTAAAGCGCTGCTGTAAAGATCGAAAGAAGTGCATAGCGTGTGCATCAATTGCATCATATGTTTTTTTTACTTCTCAATTGTTAGATTACAAAAATTATGTAACGCATCGCATGTTTTAAAATGATACATTTCTTCAGTGGTTTTATTAGATTCTTTTTAAAACAGTCGCTAGCATTTATGTACAAAATCAAATAAAACTATATGTCCTTATGAAAACACAATGAAAACAATAATCCTTATTTTGTTCTTTAGCAAACCCATCTTGTGCAGGTCCGAATCGAAAACGCTGTAAAGAACTTATGCCTAATGAGATTTTTCGTTCAAAGGTGTGTTATTTTATATCCTACATACTCTCTCTTTTTCTCTCTCTCTCTCTCTTTCGCCCTCCTTTTGCCTCTCTGTATCGCTGTGATTTTCAGTTAGTAAGTCGGTGCCACAGTGCCACGCGTTATCGCTTGTTTGGAAACAGAAAGATATACATTTATACGTCGATAGATTCTGTTTTTCTAGAGATTCTTTCATAGTTTAACATGTTGCAGTAGTGTAGCTCTGTTTGTGAAGGAGTCGGTCACTTGTGATTTTAAATGAAGATTAGCCGTCAATGTGGATGGCGGACTCATCCCAAAAGCTTTACTTTTCCCAGGTTTTGTATGTTTGTTTGCTAACCATTCCTATTAGTAATACACACATAGAGAACAGGTTTCGTGTACTTATGATTAGTTTTCCCCACTTAGCAATACTAAAGTTATTTCATTCACATACACGTGTACCATAGCAGTGGCCATGACAAGGAGCGCTATCAATCACTCCTTTACCGCACAGTGGCAGTTTGTCTCACTCCCATACTCCACAGCAATATCTACTTTATAGCATCTCATCCATTTCTTCTCGCCTATGTACATTGTCGTCGTCTCACTGTGCGTATGACTACGCTGCTCTTAAACATCTTTGCTGTCTCTTATAATTTATCTTTAGTTGCAAACAAAAGTACTATAAGCAACTTTACAGTCATTTCACACTGTATAAACGCACACGGTAGTGTAGCAGTAGTACTGGCCAGGTGAATTCTGCTGACTCCTTACTATCAACAGCGTACACACGCATCACATCAGACTTAAGATTTCGTTTCCCACTAATGCCTCTCCATAGTCTACACAAACACTTTGGCGTAAGGTGGCCAAAGCGGGCGGCCATCCGCAAGTCACTACTCTAGGAAGATGAGGCATGGCCGCCTAATCGAAGCTTCCGACCTGTTACCCTATCGTTTCTGGCCCTGTTTAAAGTCCGTATGGTCTCCAATTTACCATCAAACTTGTGTTGTATCATGCGTACGGGTTGGTATAGATCTGTTAATGCCACGGTATTGATTTATCTACAAATAATTATGTTTGCATATGCGAGTAATTTCACACACAATTCAATTGCTTCGGGGGAAGTATTTTGATAAATGCTTCTCAACTTTCACTTCAGTTTTTTTTCCTTTTGTCCCAATGCTTAAAAAACAGACTTATCTTAAACTTAGCGAACGCTAGTCAGACGAGCTAATAGTGCTTCTGGCTCTCTCCGAGTCGACAATCTTAGCGCGTGTAGAAAATAGTGTTTAAAAAACTGAAACATAATATGTAAAATCGCAAAAACGAAATCCTCCGAAATTGATCTGGTTTGACTAGTTCGCACTGTACGCCTCGCCCTTTGCAAGCGACATCCGTTGCCGGCAGGGCTGTGGAATCGGGCAGTCATGTGCTAGCCGCAGCACGCATACTATTGGTGGGGTTGTTCGAAAAGAGAAACACGAGCAGGATGTACGGTTGAGAGCAGAAATCTTTGGAAAAAGTAGAGTCTCTGCGACTGCGGCTAAACGACATTCGACATTGCCCCACGTGTTCCGATACCCAAAATCCAACTCGGGACACTTTCTTGGCACCCTTACACCATGGTGACGTTGCGCCGCTTCTTTGTGTCCGTGCCGCTTATCGTGGAACCACCGTTCGGTGCCACGCCGAGCCCACTGTTGACCGAGCTCACCGAGGAGCCGTGGCTTTGGCCGTACACGTACGAGGTCGTGTTGCCGATGGCTGTCGGACCCACGCTTGGGCTGGTGGTGTAGATCGGTAGCGGCGGAACCGGTGGCGAACCGTTCTCGTTCAGATGGTTGTTGTTGAGTAGCGACATCTGGTCCGTGCCCGGTTGCCCCATCATGTGTGCGTGCTGCGGATGAAGCTGCTGGCCCTGCTGAGCCGGATTGTAGAACGGTTGCTGCTGAACGTTGTTGTCAATCAGATCATCAATCAGCGTGGGGCTGTGGCGGCGCTGGTGTTGCTGCTCGTGCTCCTGGAGCAGCTGCGATGCGGACCACGATTCGTACGGGCTGAGCGTCCGACCACCGACCATGATCGTGCCCGCGTTCGGATTGTACGTGCGCGTTAGCGTGGTATTGTTCGAGGTGGTCGAGATGATGCTTACGCTGCAGTTGTTGTTGTTGTTGTTCGGACCGATCGTTCCATTAGCGGTCGGGGGGCCCCCGTGGCCGGGCATGATGAAGGACTGCGTGTCGATGATGTGCTGCTGCTGCTTCAGCTCTTCGATCAGCTGCTGCTCCATCGGGTGCGACGGCGGACCCATGTTGATAACGGCACTGTACCGCTTCTTGGCGAGCAGCACATCATCGTCGATATTGTAGATGGTCGGGATACCCACAGTTTGATGATCGCCCAGCCCCATGTCGTACGAGTTGGACTGTGGCAGTGTCGTTTGCCCAACGTGGTTGCCGGTTTGATGATTAGGCGAGGACGAGGAGGAGGTGGTGGAATTGGATGAAGGTGACGAACCGTTGCCAGCTGCCGTGACGATCACGCTATGGCTGGTGGTGAGCTTCGTGTCGCTTTTGAACGATTTGATGGGCTTCTTCTGCTCGTCATCGTGCGTGTCGTGCCGTTTCTTGATCACACAAAACCAGCAGTAGATGAAGATGAGCGCGAACAGTAGTATGATGCCGGCAATGATCGGCAGCAGCAGCTCCGGTCCGAGGTCCATGCTTTTGGCAATGCGTGGGATAATATCCATGCTGTCGTCGCCGTTCTTCGCGATGCCGTCGTAGGACGACCAGATCGAATCGTAGCTCTCGGTACCTCCCGTGCTGGAAGGAGGGAAAAGTGTCGTAGGCTTCGGCTTTGTCACAAAAGCACGCACATAGTTCGAGATCGGACCGGGTTCAGCGTCCTTGGTGAGCGTTGCATACGGTCGCACGGCAAAGTAAAGAATCTGGCCGAACAGGTGTGGCTCGTGCGTGATGTTCATGGTGAACTCGCTTCCTTCGCCGATGGAAAACGTAAACGGTGTGTCGTGATGCCACAGTACGGCAGCCGTGTCGAAGTTGTCCACAATGTCCTTGATCGTGGTGGCATACTTCACCTCGTACCGCGCCACATTCTTTCCACCCATGTCCGGCGAGGTCCAGCTGAGACGCACCTTCATGCCTTCCACGTCGGCACTGAGATCGCTGATACGACCGACCGGAATCTTTGCCGCGTTGATCATATCCGCCTGGCTTACGAACACCGTCATCGGTGGCAGAATGCGCTCAAACGAATCCAGCGATTGTTTCTGTGGAATGGGCACCGAACTACCGCAGCAACGTCCCGGTTGCGAGCTGGACGTTGTGGCTGTTGGAGGGAAAAAAGGAAAGAAGGGTCTTAGTACAATCTGTGAGATCCAGCGGAAAGCTCTGCATAGTCGTCCTAAAGAAGAGGGACAGAAATACTTACTGTAACTGGCGCCATCCGCTAATGTGTAGGCCGTGTTTCCTCGATCACTCACGGTGACCTCCAGCTGATACGTTCCCGGCCCTCCGAACTCGTCCGCATTGAAGTAGCGCGAGTACACACCGTCACCCTTGGTAATGTCCGGATCGCCAGCTCCAGTGTCGAGCAGCAGGAATCGCTCATCGCTCTGTACCGATGGTTCGCGGAAGCGTTCGCAGATACGTTCCAGCTTGGTAACGGACACCTCCACCTGTGCCGACACGACCGGCAGATCACCCTTCTTTACCTCCGCAAACAGTACAATCGGTCCGCCAGCCTTGCTGCGATGAACCCAGGCCTGGGCCGTTATGACCGGTGCGTACTTGGAGCGAGGTGTAGCGATCACCTGCACATAGTGCGGCTGCGGATTGCCTTGGAAGCGTTCGATCGAATAGTTCCAGATGCCGGTTTCGTTGATCGTGGACAGTAGCGAGAGTTGCCGCACGGATGCACGGGCATCGCTCATCGAGGAGTACACAATTCCATTCGGGTTCGTCAAGCGCACGTTGGAAACGAGCGGATTTTCCGAGTTGTGCACGTAAATGAAGAACTCGGCCGGTGGGCCCATGAACGGATCGAGCATAAAGTTCCCGGTCACGGTGCGGCTGCTGCGCTGCGAGTTCGTTTCACCCACCGAATCGACCAGCACGCGACGGAAGATTTCGACCGGGAACTCGTTCCGGTTACCCTCGTAGTACAGTTTACCGATGTTGTAGAGCGCGTTCGAAAGCTCAAAGTACGTGGTGACGAGCGACTTTTCCGAATTGTCACGACACTCGAACACGGAATAGGCACTACCGCCCGTCTCGTGCGCCAGCGGATCTAGCGGACGACGTGGTTCCACAATCGGGTAGTTGATGGTAGCGATACGAATTTTGGAGGCACGTGCCGAACGTGCGAGTGACTCGTGCTCGATGTCCATCCCGGGTGCGATCACCAGAATGATCGAGTTTGCCGGACCGTGATGGCGCGTCTGCTCGTTCAGCATGTGGATCGCGTCCGAAATGCCACAACTCAGACAGGTCGGTCGGTTGAGATCGCTGGAAGTGTACGGGATAAAGGACGCAATGCGGTCCTTGTTCTTCTCGATCTGCAGCGAGGTGATGGGCAGCATGTCGTACGTTGCCGTATCGTTAGCCAGCGCGATGCCGATCTCCGTCTTGGTGGCGGGTAGATCGTACACGATCCACTTCCGTATGGCACGGCGCAGGAAGCTCCACGTTTCGCGCTCCCGCATAACGAACGTCTGGCCGATCACGACGACGTAGCGCGTGAGCTTGCGCGACTTGTAGCTAAACTTTGGCACGGTATTGATGATCACCGAAGGGTTAAACTCCATCTGGTTCTGGGGCGCAAAGTCCGAATGCTTCAGTATCACGTCGTACGTGCTGCGCCGATCGCACATCTGATTGTGCTTGGTCGGTGCGTACCGGTTGTGGGTGCCCTCGTCGCAGAACATGGTGACGCTCTTCGACTCTGCCGCAAACATGATGCTGGTACGGGCGTTTGGATCCAGCACACGGCTGATGTTGTACGGCACCGGCACGGGAGAGGACGGACTGCCGCACAGACCCTCGTCGTTCACCGGTGCGTCCGAGCAGCCTGTCAGCTTGACCTTGTGCTCGTCGTTAATGTAGCAGCGCGGGTACACCGGATCACGATCGTACCCGATCTCGTCGAACACACCGTACCGGTACTTGGCCCACTCGCGGATAAACTCCCGCCAGATCGTCTCGCGGCCCAGTATCTCCGGATCGATGTAGATCTGTTCGCCCGACTCGCCGCACCCGGCGTACTGTTGCGTCCAGATCGAGGGTTCGGCCTTGGTGTGCGGCCGTATCGTAACGTCCGCCGTTTCACCGCTCGCCGATGTGCGCGTTTGGTTGTACGGTATGCAGGACTGGGGCCAGTGGTTGGGCAGTATGACGGAGACCTCACCGAAGTACACCCGGCTGTCGAGCGCATTGAAGAGGTACTGTGACGCTGAAGTTAGCATAATCTGTAAAGGCAAAAAAAGAAGAGGATGGATTTTAGAATCGTTCCAATTTGATCTTCAGCGTGATGCGATGAACGTGACAAACTCTGGCTGGATGTGCTCATTTTTGGGTCGCAACTCGTCCTCAATTACAAGGCGGTGGGTCGATCATCCGATCATCTTCTGGTGGAGAAAAAATCCCCTTCCCATTCGGTCGCAACCGTCGCTCGAGGCCAAACGTGAAGCGATCGTACCATGTTCGATGACCGACATTTGACCAGCCCGTACCGGCGCGAAGCTCTCATGCAGCTCCCATCTGCAGCGCTAGAAACGGCGTCGGGCAATGGTAATTGTGCGAACATTTCATAATGACCTTCCCCACCGACCGAAATGAATTCAAATGCGGTCGCTTTTTCACTTTCGTTCGGGCAGATCATCATCATCATTTTTGGAGTTTGCCATGTGAAAGCAACAGTCAAAAAAAAACCCACAACATCCATGATCGATTGGATGCCTTCAAGCCGTGGCGGATGGAATGTCTCGCTAATGGTCGTTCCATTAGGCGATGACACTACTCACTTCGGACCGCTTGGCCCGGGATGGAAAGTGAGGTCGCATTCTGTGTATGGCCTCTCGTTTGAGAAGCCGGGTTGGTGTCGGCTTCGATCGAAGACTGATCATCCACGTCTAAGCTACGCAAATCACGCGTGGGGTCACACAGATCGGATTCTGCCAGCCTACGTCCGCGGCCCCAGGTGAGGCTGCGCTGTGTGCGTGACGCTTGCGTAAGGGTATCTTAAATCTTAATTATTCATGCACTCCTCTGAAGCTGCGTGCACACGGCAAGACAAAAAAAAACCATCGTCGAGCGACAGGTGGTGGTCGGTTTTGAGCTTTTACGTACCTTCCCAACCGTCGCGACGGTTGGGGCCGGTTCGGTTTGGCGTTTCGCACTTTCCCGCCTTGTACGACTTTTGACTCATCTGCTCCTGGCGGCAAGGGAAGAAGCCTATCGGGACGGCAGGTTTGCATGAATCTTTCGTTACGCCCCGCTCCAGGTGGCACGCGGTCTTAATGTGCATTAAATTTACCTTTGTTTCTCTTTGGTCTTCGTTTGTTTTTTTTTCCTTCCCGTTGCATGTCGTGCATTCGGAAGAAAACCGTGATTATATGGGATCCTCGAGGATGCGTCGCGGTGATCTCGAAGCGAACGAGTTGCATCTGCAAACGTGCAGCAACGGATACAGCTGCAGCTGCTCCTGCCCGGCGCGATTGCAACAAATTCGTTTTTCCTTTGCGCTCGCCTATTGCACACACGGTGTGTACTCTTCCGCGGACAACGATTGCCGCGGGAGACAAATTGACAGCCGTGCACAGGAGCATCATCAGCAGCAGCAGCATCTGCCTGTAGTGAGCGTAAAGAGCCAACGCCACCATCTAATGGCGTGCGACCTTTCTAAGTCCTGATTTTAGTCTCTCGTGATCGTTACCATCGACAACGCCTCCGGTTTCCCGTTTCCACCAGGTAAATCCCGCAGCTGAAAGGCGACCCGCGATCATCCTCTCCTGCGCGCGACTCCAGCTGGAGTTTGGCTTTTAAATGGAAAAGGGCATTCATCATTGGACCGCTTGACACTGCAGCGACGAAGAAGCGCTGAATGGCGCAAAACTTGTTTTGGCCGGGCCGTGCCAAAGCCCGCACTCACGAAGTTGCTGTCAGGCGAAGATAAATTCAGTTTCAGCGGGAGCGGGAGGAGTTGGCCGCTGGGAGCTGTGGGTAGAGTTTGAACATTAGGCTGTAGGCTGTGGCGCTCAAACCAGCCGCAAACGAGACAGTTTCCCAGCACTACTGGCTCGCCAGCTTATGGGCTTTTCAGGCGACTGTCACTTCTGCTGCCGAGTACGATCTCTGCTAAGAGTGTGATGTGCAAAATAAGCGAGGCTCGTGGTAAGGGACGAGGAAAAGGTGAATTTATTATATTTCGTACGATTTGGAATAGGCCAACTGCTAGCTGGAGGCATAGAGTGGCAAACTTTTGCGAGGAGAAGACAGAAGAAGTAGAAAATCCTTTCTGTTGGAAGCCCTTGGAGTAAGTAGAGAAAGGAAAGGTTGAGGATGCCTAGCGCTGGCCATACACAGAAAGGGGAAAGTTAGTTTCCCTTTGCCCTATCCAGTACCTGTCCTGTACCGGTGCGCATTATCGACAAGATGGGGACAACAGTGGGATCCGCCGAAACGCGCGGTCCATGGGAATGTAAAGCATCTAGGACTCGGATTGACTTATGGCAAGTGCTTTCCGTTTTATCCGTCCCATCTCGTTGTATTCAACCAAACATAAAAAAGTCGTGAACCGTGGAAAGCAACAAGAGGAGTAGAAAAAAAAAACAATCAAAGAAGGGTCCCCGTTTTAAAAGGCAGGTTCCTCTCTTGACCACCTGTTGATGTTTTGTGTATGTGCGCGGGTGCGCGCGCACAAGAGGATGGTCTGTTTGAGTAACGCTGAAACCAAAGCTAAAAGTCACGGGTGCACACGGGTTCACGCTAGAACCCGAATCCGAGGTAAACCGTGCTTGAACTTTCGAGTGGGAACCCCGCCGCCACACCAAAGGGCAGAACACGTAGAAAAACAAAAACAAAATTAATAAACGCAGCAGCAGTCGCGCACCGCAAAGGGTAGCAAACAAATGAGAAAAACAAGCTCTCAAAGCTCCGGTGGTGCGTAGGGATGCAAGGGAAACGGGCAAAGCAAGTTGCGGACAGGACGATGTGGATGCCGGTAGTGGCAGGTTTGTGTGGTTTATGATGATTTTTGTCTTGGAGTTCTCCCTTCTGTTTGTATGCTTTGTCCCACCGAAGGGAAGGTGAACGGCTAGGAAAATCAAAATCAATTCGAATTGTAATGGGCCTCAGATGCTGTACCGTGGTGCCATTGCTGTTCTCGAAAACAAATGCCATTTGTGAGCGCGCGGCGGTGACGATCAGGTTGTGGCCTCGCGTCGTGCAACATGATGCAAATTGAGCAAAAATTCAATCAAGCGCAGCTCTCGGTTGGTGAACGGTAAGAGCCGTGGTGGCCACCGTCACTACACCGTCGCTGGTTGATTACAAAATGCCATCGCCGCTGAGAGATGGTACGGTGCGATGTAAATGCGCACGGAAGAACCGGGCGGTGGGGTGGAATGGACGAAACGAACCGAGATTCAATCAATGAATGATTAGGCAGACGGCTCGCGCAAGATGGTTGGCTGGTCTGCTGTGTTACACAAGGGGCTACAGGATGGGGGAGGGCGGTTGGCGAATGGGGATCGGTACGGGCGGAATTCCAACCTCCGCCAGATGGTCATCGAATGGGAGAATCGAAGACGAACGCGAACGAAAACGTTATAAAAACTTGCTTACCCGCGGAGGGGCCACTTTACACGCCCGGCTGAAACGGGGAAGGAGCATTATGGGAGAATGAAGAGCCCAAGAGCTTGTCGGCGGCCTGGGGTATGGTAGCAAAAGCATTTAAACATAATTCCACCGTGCGAGAAATAAAATATGAAACAAAACGCGGGGACGGTGGTGCGATCGGCGATCGTATGGTGCAGAGCAAACCACGATCGATCGACAATTGGAAAAAGAAGGGGCCGTTGCTCCAAGGTAGACACGGGCAAATGGCAAACTGCAGAGAACACTCGCGCTTTAGCACTAGCCTACTGTATGTGTGTGTTTGTGTCTGACTTTGTGTGACTCTCGAGCGGAACCCGAGAACGTGTAGACCCTTGCCTGAAGCTGAAGATGTTGCGCGCGCAGTAACCGATTTTCTCACGCTTTCATTGCGCGAATCGATTCACGTTGGGACGATTTCGACCTGCCACAAACCCTAGCCTTAACCGTTCGACCCACAAAACGGTTGGAACAACGACGGGTACGGTGACATTTCTTACGGGCTCACAAAAGTGGTAATGCTACACGATCGCAGAATCGTCGGATTTCAGTTTGTCTCTTTTTTCGACTGATTTTGGTTCGGGAATTTGTTCCCTTCATTGTGGGCCTAGACTTGGGTAAGACGATGCTAGGCAAAGAAGGAAGACACATACACACGCAACTTCTTTCACCCACGATGGCATAATGTAGAGTAGGATGAAAGTGAATTTCTTTCGACTGATTGTTTGTTGATTTGTTTTTTTTTTTCCCATGTCTTGGGCGCTCCTACGCTCTTTTGCCTCAGGGCACATCACCTACTAGAGTGCGATGATCGTTTCTATGCTTTTCTTCGCTCGGTTGATCGATTTTACGGACCGTTTTACGTTTGTAAACCTGCACAGAGCATAATGCGCGGGGAACAGGTAGACAAACCTCTATCCCGCACGCAGGCAGGATGAAAGGTCGGTCCTCTTCCAACATGGAAACGGTCCGGCACCGACAAAAGGAAGTTTTGGAAACCTTTTCATAAGCGCAATCTTTGGGAAAACAGCTGTTTACAAATATTTATCTTTTTGTTTCGTTTGCCTACGTTTTTCCTACACAAATAATGTGTTGCGCTTTTTTGTTGGCACGAAATTTATGGATTACTTTTCGTTGTTACCAAATCTCGGCGTCAATTTGCGATGAAGCTTTTTGTACGGAGATCTGCCTTTCTATAGAAATTTCATTGGTTTGTATAATACCTTGCTTTGAAAACCTTTCTAAAACCCATCGATGTATTTGGAATGTGAGCATCCAAATTCAATGCTAGACCAATTATGGATAAAGTTATCCCACGAAGCTTTAAGCTCTAATCAGCGAACGAATACACTCAGCTAGAAACATTCACTGCGCTCGCAAGCTTTTCAAGAATGCATCGGGCCAGCCTCAACGCTGCAATCGGAATGCATCTTCACCCAACGAAAGTCCGTGTTAAAACAAAAGCTCAGTCAATTAGCACACATTTTGTGCGAACCTTCCGCAAGGCACAAGGTGAATGTGTGTGCCTGGCTGTGTGTTACAAAACCCACCATCATCACCCTGAGGGAGTCGAGGGATACCAGGATTCCTGAGGGATGATACAAAATAATGGTCTGAACAAGCTTGATCGTTGCGCGCTTTTTCAAAGGCGCGTAGGATTGCGCCCTTCCGAACCACCGGAGGGAATTTCCGGGCGTGCAAACCTTCAGTTTCGGTGCAGCCACACATTATACAGTCGTGTCCAAATCCTTGGAGATGAGTGTTTTTTTTTGTAAGTTCCTACGAAACTCCTTTTGTTGCCCAGAGGCGATACCAATCGATTGCTGTATTGGAAATTGGAAAGACACTCACAAAAAAAAAAAGCTCCGGTAGCACTTTGCTCACCAATCACCGGCTAATTGGAAATAAAATCGTTACCAATAACGGCAGAGAGATAAATGGATTTCTGCGGAACTATTTGTTGACTGATTTCTGCCGAAAACAAACCTAATTAAGAGGAATGCCAAGGACATTCTTGCCCTTTGTGTAGAGCGTGGACAAGAGCGCATTCGTCCGATTGGAGACGATTAATGGTTCGATTCATCGTCCTGATTTGTGATGCCGCTGTCACTAGGAGTCACCATTCGTCATCTTTTCCTTTTAGTGGGAAACCTAGCATTGGATGACCTCATTCTCTTGGATTGCAGTACCGTGATGGTACACTCAAAATGTAGAGTTTTTCCTCTTCTTGATAGCAAAAGCTAGTGTTTGAGTTGGAACCGTCTGCCAAAATTTAACACTCCCAACCGCGTGCCCTAAGTTAACTTCGCGCAGTGCGCTCCCATCGGTCGATGAGTGGCTCTTAAAAACTCGTTAAAAACTTCACACACTAAATTATACGGTGGTGGTGCCAAGGTGCGGTCGCCGCCCGCCATATAGGCGTGAGTTTCGTTTTGTTTTACAGACCGAGCGGTGTTGTTTCGAAGGAAGCGTCAAACTTTCTTACCGACAGGGGGGGGGGGGGTCAGACGTGTGTTCGAGGTAAGGCAAATTTACGAACGGAATCTCAGACTCTTCTACTTCAACAGCCCAGCGGCCCCATGGGTGTACGCTACGAGAACTTTCGCATGTTTTCACAGCCGCTCGCTAGCGCAAGGGCAATATATGCACTTTGCACCTGATTAGCATGGCACCTCACGGAACGCCACATCTCATTTCAGAGTTTCGTGTTTGCTCGCTACGAGTTTTGCGGGCGTTTCTTCCAAAGCTTGTATGACTTTATTTCGCCAAAACACGAATCGATAAAAGTCGAATGCTGGAACAGCTCGAACAGCTCGTTAACCGCAGCTACGCAACACATACAGACACACTTAAACAAACTTTAATTTATGTTGTCTTTAACATCGGATGAAAGCAAGCGCTACACTCCCGGTTAGATCCTGGGGTGATTTTCCTTCGAACACAACCTCTAATTTGAGCGAACGGTCGTTAAAACACAATTCGTCGCTTCGCTTCATCTTCACGGCTTCAGGGAGGTGCGCTCGTAAAATCATCATCTTCGATCGGAAGACAAACGCACGCCGGCCGGTTGCCCCATTCCGCCGTCTACGCAGGACGCAGGGAGAAAAATAAAATCACGTGTAATTGACAGTTTTATCGACGCTAAGGTGACGGTCGGGCGCCCTCCCAAGACAGAATTGATACATTAAGTTCGCGCTTTTGCGGTCATTTCGTCCGCCAGGGAAAAGCAGTCGTTTCTATCCCGTGAGACCCGTGACGGTCAGCCAGGCGCACGTGCTTTCCGGAGACGATTGGTTCGTAAATTTTGTTTACACATCCGGCCTTTCAGCGGCATTTCTTTTTTGGGCTTTTCGCTACGGTTCGGAGATCCCCCTCGAGTGTCGCAATGTCTCAAGCTCATCGCAAGGAGACTACACACCACATCACCTCATCTCAAGCTCTCGCATCATGACGACCCCGCGAGAAATTGAAACCGTCCCAAGTCCGAAAACGGAAATTCCGTCCCGAGCTCGAATCGACTAGAATGGAATGTTTCTGCCCCATGAAACTGTACCGCCGGCACTCTGGCCGGCATTTAAAGTTAGATTACGAACCATTAAAGCGCAATATTGCCGGGTAATCTTGCAGGGGGGGGGGCGTTTGGCGTCTGCGTTCTCGAAAGCCCGCGGTCATTCGTGTACTGCCCCCGGGTGAGACTTTCCTCCATGCCCACGAGCTTTGCAGCGGAATTTCGGCGGAGTTGTGATTTTATTCGTAGGATGGGACGCTTCTCCCGATCTTGAACCCTCTTCTGTGCCCCGGGGTGCCTTATCGCACTGGTAAAGAGCGAACGATTTCATCCTCCCGGTAAAGAAACAGATCACGCACAATATCTTTTTAAAAACAGTTTCATCCCCTTTTCCCCGTCTTCGGCCCTTTTGGGCTGCTTGGTGGGCTGGACTGCACGCGTCCATTAGTGGTGGACAGCGGACCGATCAGTTTGAAGTTTCCCGGCCGTTTCGTGACGGGGAGGTTCCACGTGCTGGGTGCGAATGAAATAAATCCCGAATGGGAAAAAAAGAAACAAACGCGGGCACACACATTTCTATCTATCGTCGCAGGGAGTTCGGGAGATCTTGGCGTCGCTAGTACGGGGTCTTTACGGTTTTAGGAGACGCTCAAGAGTTGCTGGCAGCCTCGGGGAAAGGTGGGTACATGCATGCGTTAAGTGCTCGGGTCTAGGTCGATTCGTTTAGTTTTCTTTTAAATTTAATTAAAATCTCCAGCTCCCCCGCCTGACACTGTTTCGCCGCGGTTGCGAAGGTCTTGCCATGAGAGCCACCGAGAGGTCATGAGGAACCGTACATTCCCGAATCAACACCAAGCAATCGGGCCAGACCATGGGGCGGGTAAGGGTGCAGCGGTTAAAAGGTCCGAAGGAAGGGAAACATGCTAATGTACGGTAGAACGTGACTTCAAATCACGACAATTATTATTATTTCAGTTGTTTATTGCGCCCGCGGAGCAGATCGTCTTCAGCCCTCGTACCAGCAGCAGCAGCAGCTTCGACCGCGTTCTTGCCCGTTTGCCTGTTTCTTTTCTTATTGTTGAATGTACTTCAACTTCAACGAGACATCTTCCCGGGGCCATCAGCATCATCACGACACGACGTGCTCTCGGAAACTGGCGGGCGGGACATTGGCGGACAGCGGAAAAAGAAAAAGCTGATCACGTTGCGCTTCCCGTTCGCCACTTCCCATTTCGTAGGGCCTGGCGAATATTCAGCAAGGGTGGAAGAAGTCGAGGACAAAGGTGGAAAGAATTTCAGCCGGGCTTCTTGTGCAGCAGCTTCTTTTCGGAGCTTTGGCGGTTCACCGTGCCAATGCAATTAGTGCGATACTATTCATCTTGCACACAGCGGCAGCGTCTTTTGCGTGACCGGCTTAAGCAAGTGTGCCCGCGGCGAGAGATACTTCTCGTCCGTCGTGGTCTGTCATGTCTTCTGCACAGAGTAACAGCAACAACAGAAAAAAAAAAAACTCCAACAAATGTATGAAGCTTTCCCCATCGTGAAGTAAACTACAAACACGGTCGGGTACTGTCCGGCGTGATCTTTGCCACGCGAATTCGCGCACCCATAAATTGGTCCACAAAAAAAGAGGGAACGACGCGCTTGCACTGCTGCTCGTACTCCAAAAGCCAAATAATGTCGTCCGGATGAGCATTTGCAGTGTGTGCAGTCCGAACCATGGGTGGTGACCGCGCGGAGGACCGGGCATTTTTGCTTTATTTATTCTGGCGTTTGGCCATAAGCGGACAAACGCCACCGCCCCATAAGCCAATTGCCTGCCCCGGCAATGGCCGAAACGTACGACGATGTTTCGGCATGTTTATGCTGCTGGTGCACGCCGGGGCTGCTTCTCTTATTTTTGGCTCTGTTTATTGTTCATCTCGCGAACGGGGCTGTGGATTATGAGTTATAATCTTTCCGCAGGCATTATAGTGCAAGTTTTGCGGCCATGTTTCCGGCGTGCTGGGTGTCCTTTTTTTGGCGTCCTTTTTATTTTGCACGCGAGGAAATATTTGCTCATGTTTCGCTGTCGTCCTGTGTCGGAGGGGTGGGGGGGGGGGCGTGTGTGTTTCACGTAGTGGAAACGAAACGAAAAAAGAGGGAAGAAACGGGTGGGAGTGTGGGCAGGAAAAGCTCGTTAAATTAGGTCGTATGTTAGCTTTTATGTTATTGCCGCCGGAAAGTGGACAGTGTGGACCCCGGTAATGTACTGCCGGTATCGGAAGGAGGTCGGTTTCAGGGGGTTGATAATAATAAACTCCCATCTGCCACTGCCACTGCGTGCGGCAATTGATCGCTTGCCGGGCTGCAATGTTTGCTGCCATTAAAAGGCACCAGTGCCTGCGCGATTGGATCAAAAGCACTCTACAGAACCCGCACACACGCGCAATGTCGTATAAATTGATGACATTCGGGTGCTTTCGGTGGCGAGATGGATTTCTAAATGGAATCAGTTTTCTTTTTTCAGAATACAAGAATGCATCTTATCAATCGATATGTTGCTGCTGAGCCATCTCAAACCTGTTGCCAACTTTGCTTGTTTCCTCTTGCCCAACGCGACTGTCTCACCTGGAAAGACACATAAGGTGGGAAATTTTATTAGCATTGCTTCACCACCGAAAATAAGCTGAAAATACCTCACATGAACGAAAAAAGAGGGAAGAAACGGGTGGGAGTGTGGGCAGGAAAAGCTCGTTAAATTAGGTCGTATGTTAGCTTTTATGTTATTGCCGCCGGAAAGTGGACAGTGTGGACCCCGGTAATGTACTGCCGGTATCGGAAGGAGGTCGGTTTCAGGGGGTTGATAATAATAAACTCCCATCTGCCACTGCCACTGCGTGCGGCAATTGATCGCTTGCCGGGCTGCAATGTTTGCTGCCATTAAAAGGCACCAGTGCCTGCGCGATTGGATCAAAAGCACTCTACAGAACCCGCACACACGCGCAATGTCGTATAAATTGATGACATTCGGGTGCTTTCGGTGGCGAGATGGATTTCTAAATGGAATCAGTTTTCTTTTTTCAGAATACAAGAATGCATCTTATCAATCGATATGTTGCTGCTGAGCCATCTCAAACCTGTTGCCAACTTTGCTTGTTTCCTCTTGCCCAACGCGACTGTCTCACCTGGAAAGACACATAAGGTGGGAAATTTTATTAGCATTGCTTCACCACCGAAAATAAGCTGAAAATACCTCACATGCATACAAACAAACGCCCAGGCTCCCAGGAGAAACGAAAAGCCTAAAACAAAGGACACTAAGAGAACTCAGATAAGAAAAAAAAAAAAACAATAACAGAAGATCGCTTCCTTCAATGCTTTGGGATAAAAAAAAAGCACAATCGACGTTCGTCAGGCGATAGCATTTTCCGGCCAACCCGCAGGAATGGCAAAGTTTGTCCGTTGGGACAGGGAAGATGAATAACAATAAACAACACGGGACAGCGAGCGGAAAAGCGAAGGGGCGAGGGATGGGGACACTTCCCGGGCTGTGGGAACGTTCCCCGGTACACGATGGGTAAACATTTTTCCAACAACCAACAGCACACGCCCATGTGTAGCAGCTTTTCCCGAGATGCCATCACCATCAGAACGACGTACGTTCGCCGAAGTCAAAGCGTGGGCGTCGTATTTCAGCGCCGCGTCACAAGAAAACTGTCGACCCCGAAATCCCGCTGATGATATTGAAATAAGCTGCAAGTACTGAAGCAAGTGTGACCACCGTGCGAAACCTGCGCGGAAGGTTGGGGGCCCTCGGGCCCGATCGCGGGGCCGTGCACGAAGAGGGAACCGGTTAGAACGGTCGCTCGGCGGAAATCGCAATCTCGATTTGGCCCCGGGTTAAACATGCTTTCTGAATTTTAAAAGATATCCCACCGTGATTTTACGCTCCACCGTCGCAATTTTTCGCCGCGCAGCGTGCGTGGTGGAGTGTGTGCCTTCGGGGGTAGCACGACTTTCAAGCGAGGGCGAAGCGTCGGCGGACCGACGAATGGGCTGAATCTTCCCGGTTTGCGTTTGTGGGATTGCACTCGAAGAAATGGTGTGGCTTCTCTGTTGGCTATTTTGTTTCCCGAGAGACATTACTCCAGGTAGTACTGCACGTACTGATTTCTGGGTGGGAGGGAGGGGGGGGGGGGGGGGGGGAGGGTGAGTGGTTGATGCCACCGCAAGGGGGAGGGTGAGTGGTTGATGCCACCGCAAACGGGAATTGCAACCCCGTTACGGTGAGCTGAGGGTGAACGGATCGGCTGTGATTGCATTCGGTGCAGCATCCCAGGCATGCTTATTACGCCGCCGTGTACAATCGTTTGCCGTCGAATGTTTGCGAAAAGGTCAGTTGGCAGGTTGTGTTGTGTGCGCCTTGGCTCCGCACTATGCAAAGAGTGTCCCCGCGGGCCGCCACAGTACGGTATCTCACCAACCAAATCGGCCCATCGGTTGGCTGTCCTTTGGCTGGCGCATTTTCAAGGGCTAATCCTAGACCAGACCGACGATAATCTTCGTCACCTAAGGCGGAGAGTGGTATTTTTACTCGCAAGGCCTGTTCGCGTCACCGGGCTGGGCCTGGAATGGAGACAAGCGAGTAGAAAGAAATAAGCACGGAACTTCTGTGCCTGTGTGAACGTCACTTGCCGTTGTCGTGGTGCAGCAAAATCAATTTCCCAAGAAAGCACCGGAATCATTACCCGCGTTCGTGGACGCGCAGAAGAACATTAGCATCCACTGCGGATGGCAAGGTAATGCGCGGAGGGGATGGGAGGTTGCAAGGAGGTAATCGCCCACTTCTTATTGCAGCCACCGATGCTGCAAGGTACGAACGAGAGCAAAGAAAATTTGCATCATCATTTCCAATTCACCACACCGCACAAGAGGAAGACGCGGCCGATGTTCCGGTGCAGCGCACTTGGGACTGCAGTTTGCAGTGTGCAGTGATGCTGCAGTGCTCGATGATGGGTGACAGCGAGTAGGATGGGAAAAACAAATCCATCGCGCCGCTTGCGCTGGGAATGGGGAAGAGCGCAAACTTGTCATCAACTTTCGCGCGCTCGACCATTTTTCCCATATTTTACACACCGGCGGGACACTGGCGGAGGTTTGTGCCGGTGAGAGGCACAGCATTATCGATACCGTAAATTACCGCTGCCAGTTAGTACGGTGTCACTTGTGCATCAGCAGCTGCACAACAGGGTTGCCCGTCTTCGTGTACACGCCGCCATGCCGCCAATTTATTGTTTCTTTTCCTTTCTCAGCTCTTGCCACTCGGGCACAGGCGAACATAACAAGCACCGGTAAAGCGTGGTATAGTCACTGTGATTGACAGTGGACGGCAAGGCCAAGGGTAACTCTATCGTCCCCCCTCTTTGCGGCTTTTATCGAAATTGATCCACTAAAATAAATGCCAGCCATCGGGTGTCGTCGTTTTCCGTCGCTGACAAACCGCGCTCAATAAATCTCGAACGCCCGATACGGTGGGAAAAAGGGAGGAGGGAAAACCCGGGGCGTGAAGTGGTTCCCCATCAGTATCAGCGGATCGGTGATTTATGCGCACGAGCGCAATCGAATCAATGAGAGCAAATATTTTCCATCCCCGATGATGGCGTTATAATGTATTGCGGACTGGTTTGAAATATTTTCATTCCATCACTCCTGGGCTTAATTCGTTTGCATTTGGAGCGACGCTGGTCATCGAGCTGGGCGTGAGTGCAGCGTGACCCCGTTTGGAGTTCGGGATCGATGCATTTGAAGTGTCTACTTCGCTCCGGTAGTGCTCCGAAATGTCAATCAGGATGTTGTCAAAGCCATATCCGCAAGGACACTAACTGTGATCGTACACTCTCAACATTGTCCTTGTAAGATTGATGATGGGAAGTGCACAGATTGTAATATCCCTTCTGGCGGTTTATTGAGATATTTTTCACTCGCACGCTGGCGCGGGATAATGCAACTGTTAACAGTGTTCTTCGATAGTGAATGAATGGCAAACATTCTGTCCACAAACTAGCGTGAAACGGCAAATGGCGAATGTGTTAGCACTCCCACAGAACAATCGCAATAAACTTCCGCTCCGACAGAACTACCACATCTAGCGTGTCGTGTCCTCCCGCCGGCAATATCCATGGTAAGCAAGTCCGGTCACGTCGGAATGTGCTGTTTTTCGACCATTTTCCTCGAAAGCCCAAAGCTTAGGACGACCGTGCGGCAGGCGAAAGCGCAAAACGCCGGCCAAAGTGTGCATCGAGGACACGGTACACGAGAGCCGTGTGCAGAAAGATGCATTAGAAATGTCTCGGTGCTGGAGGCCGGGGTTTGGGGTCAAGTTTTAAAATTCCACCATCGTACCGGTGGCGATGTCTGATGCTGAGTGCAATTTCGAAGTGTTCAGGGAAATTGATTGGTATTCCGGCTGGGATGCAGTTTCTAGACCCCCCCACCCCCACCTACCCTGGTCATCCGATCCCGAGTAGTGTATATCGTTCTGTACAGTCTCTGCAGGGAAGGAAGCCTGTCATTTAAAGGTGACGGTGTGGAAAAGTTTTCAGTTTTAACAGTTCGCTCAGTTGGAGCGGAGCGTCCGCTCCAGCGAAGCAGCCATCCATTGTACTTCGTTAACCCATCGGAGTTTTCGGATAGATGCGATGCCAGAGGACACAAATCCATAGTTCGTAAGTTGCGGAGTTCCGAGTCGGAAAAGTTGAAGCGTGTTGCTTCAACGACTCCAACCCGCACCGCACCGGCGAAGTGTGTAAATATAGCATTTTAACGTTAATTAATTCAATTAAAGCATTGCTATGAATTCTTTTGTCAGTGTCGTCCTCCGTCGGTACTTGCGACCTGTACACACACACACACACACACACATACATCGGGACAAGTGGATGACGCTTTCTTCACGGGAAGTTATCTTCACGAAAACGATGAACCCGGGACGTAGAGGCCCGACAGATTTGCCGTACCCACCGCCGTACGTTTATGATGGTTGGCATTGGGACAGTTTTGGGGTGCTTTCCTAGTTTGTTCTACGCTTCCTTGCCTCCCTGGCTACAGCTGGGCGACATCATGATTCTCTGCTTTAATCCCATTTTATGGCCATGTTTGTCTTTGCGTTTGTCTGCCTCTGCCCCATCAGGTTTCCGGGATGATGGCAGAGGATGCTGTGCTGTGGGAGCTGAAATGTTTGTTGTCGTGTTGAGCAGTGAATATGTTTTTATTATGAAGCTGATTTGGTACATGCAGCATCACAGAGAGCGAGAAGGCTTGCCGGGGGAATAAATGTTGCAGCATGCGGGGATTCTTGGGGCACGAATCCTGGTGCGATGGTTGAATCGTTAAGTGAGCTTTTTTATTTGACCATTAGCACCATCGGTCCGGGGCATTCTGTTGGGAGACGAGTTCTAATTTTTTTTGTTGAATTCGTGTTCACCCCTTTTTTCGTTTTTATTGTAGTTTGCAGTCGTCCCCCGGGGAGCAGGCTTCAGAAATGTAGTGTTGACTTGGCAAGTGAGTGAAAACACATCAGTCGGAGATCATAAAAAGTAAAGTCTAATCATAAAAGTAAACATTCTCTTCATCGTAGCCCATGGGACATGTATTCTAATTAGTGGTTTCACGACCCGAACTCCTAAAGCCCGTGTGTGTGTGTGCCCTCGTCTCCTCCTGTGAGCCTGCAAAACTTTGGAACAGATCGCGTGGTCTGATTATGCTGGCCAGCGTTTTGGCTATGATTGCTCGGACGTAACAGTTGGCAGATGTGGTCCATACCACCGCTTGCTGAGCCGGATGGAGCGCTTGGCCGTTCCACGGCTGTCCGCTTTGCCTTATTGTATCTTGTTTTTTCCGTTGGTACCATGGAAAAAAAACGGCAGTTTCAGATTTCAGATGATTGCAGCACTTGCTTACGTACGATATCGTACACAGTGACACGGGTGGTGCGATCACTCCACCATGCTTAAACTGTTTAACCTCAAGAAATTCTAACCAAGCATTGGGCAGAACAATCTGTTCCAGGCCAAGCATGGCAACATCGACCAACTGTCGATGAAAGCATAGAAGCCCAATTTCATCAAATCGCTGGACGGCTCGACCGGTGGCGGACGACGTTTTTCATATTCATAAACTCGACACCTCACCTTATGGCTCGCTTTGAGCTGTCAAGTGCCGGGAACCGTATGCCTCGGGACGAATGTCTGCGTAGGGAAGCCACATTAAAAAAGTGTTCCATATTTCTTGAAGAAATTCGACCAAACACGGAAGGGCAGTTGGATGATCGACGTGCAGCGGCTATACCTATCGGCCACCGTACGCATGAGACAAGCCAAGAAACGATCAGGTTCCCGTCGGGACAGTAAACGGTCCATTTCAACCTACTCGTTACCTTTTTGTCCTTTTTTTCTTTTTGTTCTATGCACGCCTGAACAGTTGTGTAGAGAGCTGCAGCTAGATCTTCGGCTTTTTTGTCTTTCGTCAACACACGCCACGATGATGCAGCGTACCTTTAAGGGTAACTTAAGGTAAGCCAGTACAAAGCGCCTGTTCTGTGCCGTTGGAGAAAAAAACGCTGTAAAGCGTAATGGGCCTCGACCAAGCATAAAGAAAACAGGGAAAAATCTCATATTACCAACTAGGAAGCGGACGACTTTTAATGAATTATTGTTTTTAATATAAAAAAGCACTCTCAGCGATGAGAATCCCAGCTCCGCACCGGTGCCTGGACGGAAACCGATGCCGGCTAATAAGATCCTGTGAGTTATGTGCCGTAACGGAAGCAGTCTCACGGTGGCTTGGCAGCGTGAGAAGTAAAAATAACCCGTTCTCGGCGTACAGTACCGGTAACGCGAAGGTGTTGGTACCTCTCAAGCTCGGGCACTAGATAAGATTAAGGCTTGACGCTTTTACTATCGAAAGCGAGCAAAGATGAAACTTAAACAGGGCAACGATTACAATTCTCACCATTAACAGATAAACAATTGCGTTTACCCAAAAAAAGGAATTGGAAAAATTCCTTACCCAAACGACCAATCCCTCCTTTTTGTCGCTTCAAACGGGTGGCGAACATTTGTAACCGTCGTGTTATGACAAATTGTCCCCGGGACTCATCGACCCCGACCTCCGCTTGATTTATGTCAACACATACACCACGGCAGGCCGGGAACGGGTCAGCTTTGGTGCTGACAAAACGGCTGCGTAATAAAAATGTTACACCATCGTCGAATCCGCGATTGCGAGCGATCCCTTTCCTGTGTCAAAATGAGCCTCCTGCGTCACACTGCTCCCCAATGGCCTTCCACCCAAGCTACCGTCAGGCCGCTCCGAAAAGGTTAATGGGGTTGTCTTTACGTTACCCGGCGGATTGTCGCCGTTTTGCATAAACAGCGCTTTTCGGTGGTACAGCGGCTACTGCAAGGCTTCACCGTTGATGGTCGTCGTCTTTTAAAAGCCTGGCCTGGCTAAGCCTGGCTATTTGCTTAGGTGCTCCGGACAGCTAATCTTTCCCGAAACCTTGCGCCGTTCGTCGAAGACGAGTAACCGCTCGTACCGCTCCTACTCACCGGCACGGGAAAGGGTGGTGCTGGGTCAGTTCCATTTGCCCGGCTCGGCTGGATTTGGAGCAGCGAAATGCGATCGCGGCGCGTGTGGCGGGAAGTTCGTTTCACACAGGAAATTCAATTTAATTTCTCATATTTACACGCGGCTAATCTAATATTTATGTTTTTTGGGTGTGCGCACGCCTTGCCGGAGCGCCGTTGCCGAACGTTTGCCACGGGGAAGAACGTGTGGGTTGGGGAGGGCTGAAAAGGTATGGTCAGGTTAAATTAAGGTTCAGCCCACAGTCGTAAAGAACTTCCTTCGTCTTTTCGGTTGCGTTGGTTTCGTCCCGTTCCAAAGTTTCTTTTTTCTCCTCCAACGTCCATGTCTTGCTGGAAGCGGGTACCGGGCATCGGTCGGCTTTCTTTTCGGCCGCTGTGTTGTTGTGTTATGTGCGCGGTAATGCGGTTGGCCCTCCGATAAGCATTCTAGCCATCTATCCATCCATCCATCAGCTACACACCCGTGCACACACACATGCACGCAAAGACGCGGCGAAGGAAGCCCAACATCAATACGGATGCCTCCGGATTACTACATTTCTCGATCGTTGGGACGGTTCACCTTTTACCCGAACCGGTAGCATCATCGTTCGACGGAGTCACACGGAGCGCACGGGAAAGTAGTGCCTTTACGGTGGTTTCCTTTAAATAGCCGCCGGCGATAAGGAAAGGATTTTCCGTCAATGTTGCATCAGGCAAGATGCCTCGCACTGATACGCATCGTTACTAAGTCGCTCCGTTCTGGGACGACTGGGGCTGGGAAGGCAGCGTCAGGGATTCTGTTTCGTTGCTCATGTTCTGTTGTTATGTATTTCTGTTTTTTTGTTTGGTGATCCGATTTTAAACCCGGCCAATCTCCGCCAGTGTCCTTGCTGTTGTGCGAGTATGATTGATGGATGCGGCTTGCAGTGGGAAATGGCTGTGTTTTCGCTTTTTCACAAGTTGTGCAAAGAGCCGAGAAAACGCAGGCAGGTAAGAGCGGATCGGATCGGATTAGCTCATTTTTCCGTAACAACGCATTGTATGGAAAGCTTTGGGCCAAAATAGAGAAGATCGAATTTGTATTGAATGATGGATCAAATCGATGCCAAAAATGGGCCAGAATAGATGCTGCAGGCAGGAGGATTAGCAGATGAAAATACTTCACAATGGATTTTTGCCGACTATTGGCCGGTCCTGTCGTCTACCTAACGTTGCGAATAGGTTCGGTTATTGTTTGGGAAATGATGTCACAGCATCCGTACCGTGGGAATAGTCTCTCTGGGACTTGTTGTGCCTCATTATTATTGCCAGCCTTAAGGACACAAAGCTCGTTTACTCGTTTTGCTAATTACTTGCTGCCCTTTTGCTGCTTATCAATGTTGCGCAAGAAAGCCTTCCCTTCTCGAGGGACAGGAGACGGTCGATGCAACCCCGGGAGCCTGGTTGGTTAATGCTATTTTAAAACACACACTTCATGGAAAACTTGGCTCCCACCATCCGAACCGGGCAGCCAACGTTCCCGGGCGCAAAGAAACGCCCAGCCCCAAGGTCCTGCATCTACATTTCTCTCAGAAGACGCCAGCACCTGGGGCACGTGTGAAGCTTTTGCCGCTGGCGGGGGTAGGCGCGCACCTGTGTGTTGCCGCGTGTTGCGTCTGTTTGACTTTGAAGCTGGTCGATTTGATGAAAAGAAGAAGAGGTGGAAAAAAGTGGAAAGGGATGCGAAAGATTCCTGACGGGTGAAAGTTTTACACAAAGAATTTCCCAACAGAGTGAATCCAATCTCAGGGCACGCGTTTTTGGCAAATTTATGATGTATAGCGGTGGCACTGCGAGGCGGGGAATTGGCACAAGGCTGCTTGGTTGTGGAAAATTGACACCCTGCTCGTCACGTCCCACGTGAAGAGGCGGCCTTTCGTGTACGCCACCACGGCACTAGAGCGGCGGGAAGGTGTCTTTAAAAAACCCTTGACAGAGGAAAATAAAAGTTCCGAAAGTAAAGAAAGAGGACGCGTTTGAAATTTTCGATGAAGAAGTGCCTCCGTGCCGGGGAAAAAAAAAACGTGAGTGTGTATGTGCATATTTGTGCCAGTTATGTGTGCTTACACACACGGAAGCGTAATTTATTACACCTGCGCCAGTCGTCCTCGTCGCCGTCATCTAGTGGAGGCGTCCTTTGTGAACGTTCTTATTGTTTATCGGTTTCCTTCCTGGTTGCTTCGTCTTGGGTTTTTTTTTTCAAACACAACCATTCTTAAGACACCACCCTCCTTTGACGTAAGGAAGCCCACCAACGAAAAATAAAAATCAATATGAATGTTTCGATTACAGCAAGCGAATCGAAACAGCGAGGTGAAGCCCGTGGACGAAGAATCAGAGAAAGAGTTTCGAGTGGGGTTCATTCCCTTCGAAGACTGGCAACGGTATTGACTGAGCCTCAAAAGTATTCTGCTGCGCTGCTGCTTATGATGAACTGAAAACCCGTACACGTACAAGGTCTTCAAGGCGAAGCGTTTGGAGAGCGTTTGCGTTCTTCGCATCGAACCAGACGGACGGTGCAGACGGGAAGATAGTGTTTCCGAAAGGAAACTCTCTTCGCCCTTACTAAGGTTTCACCATACTGGCTTTGGCGTGATCGTTAGTTCCTGGGGCCCACCATTTCACTGCTGGGCGGCCGGCACACTGTGTGCACGTACGTAGAACGCAAATGTGTATGTTCTGTAGTAGCATAAATATTCATATACAACCGTTTTCCATTTCTTCGGCGAAACGGCATGGTCTATGATGGACCTACCGCCCTTCCTTCCGCACGGTGCAGACTTCCGGCACCCTCCGAAGCACTTGCCGATGGTACCGGGTTTTGCGAGTTAGTATTGTGTGCCATTAATGGTATAACTCTTTCCCATGTCGAAAACAGGAGTCCACAGGCCACCGCATCTCACCGCTGAAAAGCCACCACCGTTCGTTGTCCTTTCCTCTGTCCCAATGGTAGCGTGTAACTTTCGCCTGTCAGTAGCATAGATTTTGTTGGGGCCTCTTTTTCTTTGCTGTTTTTTTTTTTTCGTCGGTTAGTCGATTATTTACTTTTGTATTCCGGAATAGGAATGTGTCCATGTTCTATACATTTTTCTCCTTCTACGGGTGTTGGATGGTATGGATGCTATGATGAAATCGTTCAGCTTCTTTACCGATAGCAATGGCAACCGGCTGTGCGTTTCGTTTTCAGTGCCGAGCGTTCGCCAAAAGTCAGTGAAGGAGAAACGGCTGTGGATGATACTATTTCATGCTTGCCGGTTGCTATGTGCCGGTAAGGAGTGAACCATTTAGTCCGTGCCACCACGCCACGCAGCGAGCGTCCGAAACAAAAAGCTGAGGGATTTATGATTCTAGAACAGAAGGTCTTTGATTTGTGCCTGCGACCGACACGGTGAGACGAAAGCTTAAAAAATGAACCATACAGAAAAATGTGGCTCACTTCCAGCAAGCTCTCTATTTCCTTTACCATTCTATTCCCTCACGGTGCCCATTGTGCCTTGTGATGGCTGTTAGGCAATTATCGGCAACATATGTTCTACGACGGATGATGCGAGCGTAAGCGTTGCGCAAAGCGCGTGTTAAATTATCGCCATTACGTGGGGCTTCGCTTGTCTAGCGCTGGAGCTCACCTACGGACGTAGAGGTCATCTCGGAAAGCCGAACCGAACGCTACGAACCGGGCGCTTGCCACATCATCCGCCAAATCATGCTCCAGTGTGGTGTCGGAAAGCCCACCGGGAGAACGATCCGATTTGGGGCGAAGAGCAAGTGCCCAATTTCGTTCGGACGTTAAACTAAATCGAAAATATAAATTAGTTTCTACGCTTCTTATGAACCACAAGCAGTAGCACCAGCAGTCGTCTCATCTTCCACATTCTTCGGATCGTGCTTTCATGGGTATTTTTGTACGTTTTGGCTTCCCTCTTCTTTCCATATTGCCACTTCACGTGGCACCTTTCGGTGTGTGGTAACGCGAGCTCATCCTTCCAGCACATTGAGCTCGTCAATGCCGAATGGGTTTAGCCAATCTTTCTCCCTTTTCCACCCGGTACCGGATCATTCGCGTGCTGCTGGCTATGATGTATGTGTTTCGAATGAAAGTGATGTAATCCGGGCCAGTTTTTCGCCTCATAAGGTACAGACAGGTTGGGTGAGATCTTCGCTTGAAATTGAATGCTGTGGATAGGGCTTGTTTTGCGGATGCTCAAATTGGAGCAATTTCGTTCGGGTTAAAAAAAGGGAGCACACGTGGAAAGAGATATGAATCGTTCGAACTCATTACCGGCCTACCGGGCTGGACAGCCATCACAGCAAAGGGAAAATGTTACAAGTGAACGATCGTGATCTCTTCGATCTTTGGAACGGGCAGGAAACAATTTGAATGAAGCTGCCTCCTCTCCCCCCCCCCTCCTCCTCCTCCTCCTCCTCCTCCTCCTCCTCCTCCTCCTCCTCCTCCAAATTAGTGGTGGATTATGGAAACTTGAATTAAATGTGTTTTTTGAGTTCCATTTCAAATTGAAGGGGAGCTGCGTCATTAAAGGCTGCCAACACATCGCCATCGTACAATACCCCCGAGACTTAGAATGCTGGACGGTTCGATACGGGATAATGTATTTTTTAATGGTGTTTGGTTGTATCGCTTCCATGCGCACCACAGGCTCTTGCAAATTCATCGTTACCAACTCGTTTTAATGTGCCGTTTCCCCTTGTCGGTGAACTATTTCAGCCCTAAAGTGATCACCACAAGTGCACCTTGAATTGACAATCACACATCGTGACGAAGTGTACACGGATGTTCATAGTCTGGCAGCGTCGCCTTTACCCACTGGAGCTTCTCAGCGACAGTAGAGAATAAAAGAAACGCATATCTGGTGCCTGCATCAGAGGTCGTGCTGCTGGCAGCAGGGGAGGAGAGATCCGTAATCGCACACAGCCTCACACCACACCACCGAAAGTGCATCATCATCGTCATCACGGCTACCTGCATCGTGGCGTGATTTGCATGGGATTTGTTTGGCTAAGTTGGCCGTGGCCCCCATGGGCGCAGTGAAATAGGTCACCGTTGATGCACTGATTGATTGGCTAATTGTTGAACCGAGCTAGAAGATTAGCCGGTGCAGGTGAGCGTGCGCTGTGCGAGGTCTGTTGGGTTTGATGGGTTTTCGCAAATACGCGCCACTTTTGCTATGCAAATCTCCACCGGTTCACATCCGCCGCACAATCGGTATTCGTGTCAACCGTGCGGTCAATGTCACACTCGGACCCACCGCTTTTCCGTTGGAGTTGTTTGAGTGTTGAGAGTGTTTGGGTGCGCACGCTAAATTGTAACAACAACTGTGGGAAAGTCAAAACAACTGACGGGCGCATGTTAAGGTATACGTTGCTGCTTGTGCTCAAGAAGAGGGGGAGTGTGCGGGGGGAGGAGGGAATTACCCGTTTGATACATAAATTATCGGCGTGGAAATTCGCCGCTGAGTTGGCAGCGTGCGGGTACAGGGCAGGGCTTGGAAAGTTATTCTGTGATAACGAGCCACCAGCGGTTGTAAAAGCTACAAAATTGGCTGTAAACGGCTATCGTGGGTGGTTGTTGTACACGGCTGTGAGCTTGCCGCATTATTCGTCGCTTACATTTGACGTGGTATCGATGCTGGTAATGCAGGGGGCCACTTGTGGAAGCGTGGTATGGTTGAATCCATTTACCGAAGCGATTTACAGACAAATAGCCCGATGGTTTACGCGCTGTGCTGCGGTACCATCACGGTTTCATAGTTCGAACGGAACGGGCGAGCTAGTAATTTTTATGATGATTGTGTCGTTTTACAGTGCAAACCAAATGTCATTCAATTGTTTCGCAGCGCCCGGGCGGGTTGATGCGGTTGAGCCGAGGCTTTGACTTTGCTCGAGCGAATTGAAGTAGGGGGTTGAACGAAATGTTCTCGAGCTGTCGGCTGATGTTTTTCTATTCCAGTAATTGAAAGTTTAAAATGCGGAAAGTGACATGCGTTCGAAGTTCATAAAAGCGAACGCTCCGGTGTGTGCGTGTTTGCTAAATGTGAGCTTTTCAGGCTGTACGACATTTAGCACTTGAAAGACACGCACCGTACCGCAGGCTGAACAGTTGGACGAAAAAGTGTATTCCACAGTTAGCATTAATATTCCGTTCACGCTTTTCGGTTTCACCTCCAACATAGCAAAAAAAAAAAAAATTCTAAAACCGACATTCGCATTGAACGTCAGGGTTTCGCTCTCGAACTCACTGGTACGCTTTTTCCAGCCAGAGCCCGTACGACAACCAGTAGGCAGCTTTCCGTGGCCGTCCGGCGCATGACGGCGGGTAAGTGTTTGTGTTTATTGTGATGCTAATAAAACGACAAACTACAAACGATTCGATTCACCCGCGACTCGGCAACCCCTGTTGGCACGCGAAGATATGCAGGCAAGGTAGAGAAGTGCGTCTGTTTGAAACGCTCCAAACGGGGCGAATAGAGGTGCAGCAACAGCAGCAATGACAAACGGGTAAAAAAGTTACCATACAACCAAACAATCGAACGGAATAGCATAAAAACGCACCAAACCGGAAACGATATAGCCGATATGGTAAGTAGGGGGCGAGAGTAAATGCGACCGTTTGTCACCCCTAGGGGGGAGGGGGGGGCGGGTTTGTAGTGCCCCATCCTCCCTTCCGAAGTACAGTGGCAAGTCAATCGATTACATTCAGCAAAAACCTGGGCAGCTCTTAAATCATACATATCAATTCCTCTCTCTCTCTCTCTCTCTCTCTCCCTTCTTCTCTGTGTCCCTCTTTCAATGTGTTTCTCACCACAATCCATCCACATTGTGTCCAAATATGGGTGACAAATCGTCCGCTGGCTGTTGGAAGGAAGAGAGCTCGGAGGGACTGCGTTTTGGGACCCATTACTTGTGGCACCCGATGCGTCCCGTAATGGTTTGAAGGTTTTTGATTGGTTTACTTAACCGAGCAGAGAGGAAGCTGATAGAGTTTGAGTACGAGTTATGACCCCCCGATCCCGAGATCCTGAAGCCGATCTCGTTAACGTCGGTTCGTCCCGTGGGCCTAGTTTCCGAGCAGATGTACTGGCCGGTGGCGTTGCCATAAACAAGAGCCACACGAATGCCACACGAATGCTGTTGTCCATTTGGCCCGTGTGTTGTTGACTGTGGGCAAGTGGGCTCGACATATCGATTATCGGTGGTGCTTTGCTCGCAGTTTTCCTGCGCTACACATCACGCTCAGCAACAGATGTCCGCCGGCTTTTGCCAGCGGATTGAGCGACTGAGCGGCATTAATGTACAGCCGTGGCTCTGCGAATGATAAATACCCCACAGGAAGCCATCCGGAATGATTTGAAACGCCAGCATTTGCGCCCCCTCCCTCGCCCATGCTTCACCCTGGGTCTCTTAGGTTGCAGTTTGAAATGATCGAATTAAAAAGCGATTGATCATAATTTGATCCATTTGTCGAGCTGGTTTGAAATGGCGTCACTTTTTCTCGCCACCGGCGACGGGCTGGGAACCGCAGTGTCCGGGCGATGCGAATGAATCGATCGACCAGGAGCAATTAAAATTATCAATTTCCACCACCCCGAAAGGCGACCGGAGCTTGAGCCTGGACCGGAGGATAATTTATGCACCCTCGCTTTAAAGCTGAACGGTTTTACGCTTGTTTTCTTCATGCTTAAGTGCATGGGAAATTGTGGTTCTCGGCCGGGCCAACCAGCAAGCGTGTGTTTGTGTGTGTGCTGTGCAGACCCAGGCAGCAGGAAACACTTGGAAACTCCGGTCCGGAAAACCGGAAGATGCACTTTAGGGTGCGAGTTGGGTTTCCAAAATGTGTGGCACGAGGAGTTGCATCGTCCTGCGACTCTGTTGTCGCATCGGCAGCAATACGAGCATGGTTGAGCTAGTGCGCAACAATGTCAGAGTGCCGGTGGGCAAAAAGTTTGATCCAGAATCGTTTCGTTCGAGAGTCGTTTGTCGTTGTGCATACGGCAGCATGTTTAGAAATCACGGGACTCTTAACAAGCCATCCTCCAGCAATTGGGAACTTTTATACCAACGGTATGCTCTCGGTATGACCCCCCCCCCCCGCAGGGGAAAAGCAGCGAGCTTGCGTTCCAGTGCCGGGTGACAGAAAAATATGTAAATGAACAAACACTTGCGAGCGAACCCCCGGTCGTCCTTCTTGTGCTCTTACGCTATGATGGGTTGGGTATTCCGGCATTCGAGTCAGGAAATTTGAGTTCCCGGGCAGCACACAGCACAAAAAACTTCATTGTAAAAGTAATGGGAAACCGGAGATGGCACGCGGAGAGGAGGGCGTACATTTTCGTCATGGTAGATTTATTTTACCCGCTTGTAGGTGCAGAAGAGCGAGTTTACTGTCGTGTGTGCTGCTCAAATAGTGAACATAAGATGATGTTTTTTTCGGTTTGTTGTTGTTTTTATTTCTGGTTCCACTTGAGCGAAAGGCACGGCTGTCGAGTGGGCTAATGGCAAACGTTTCGGGGGCTGCGGTACACCACCAAAGTCCGAGGGGCTGGAGAGAAGTAAGAAAGACAGGGCTCCTTTCGCTGGCTCGCTCGCTTGTCCGGGGTGCGCTATGGATGCGTGCGTTGCGGGTCGTATAACTGAGAGAAGTCTGTTGTCTCAAGAATATTCGAGCGGTGGTGGTTTGCCTCGGCACAAGCACCACCGGTGCCGTGTAGAAGTACAAAGAGTGGTTGTTTTAGAAGTTGGCCCTTTGCGGTGTTGCGTATGGCTTTTTAAGTGTTCATAAACAGTGCTCCCCCAGTGCGCGGGAAGGCGAGGAGGCAGGTAGATTGCGACTGCAACAGATCCGGCCGAAAAATACAAGAATGGAAGCACCGGCAACGACGCTAAGCGAATAAGAACTGAGAACATATAGAACGACCACAAAAAAGGCCCAAGATTTGTAGGTGCATCTCTGACCATATGCCTGCATTGCGACGTTGGCCAGAGGAAGCCTGATGGATGTCATGAGCAATCTTCCGGCTGCAATCGGAGTTTGCCTTCGTGCAGAGAGGCAAGTGCAAAGCCACATACACTGAGACTGGAGGCGAGCGTAGGGGCAGGATCAAGCAGTATTAGATTACCTTCATCCTGTCAGCTTCGGAAGCGAAGTTGCTAGGCACTTGCAACTGATGCTCACAGCCCGTCAGCTGACTCTGGGTTTAAGCGGATGACTGCAGTGGTGTAGTATGTCCCGGAACTAAGCTCTTTTTTCTGCCGTTCGCTCTTCTTTTTGCACGCCGAATCTGTGCTTGTTATAACGAATATTAGCCCGGAAGAGCACTTGTGAAGCAAGAAATCTTTGTTTCCAATGTAATACTGTTTCTGGACAGTTCCACTTGTAGAGCTCATTACAAACAATGAGGTTGAAAAAACCTACCAAGAACAACGATTGCAACACAGCATTTTGATGTTTTGTTTTTGTTGATAGAACATACCTGTAACGAGACGAAAAAAGGAGGTTATTAGAGAATGGTTTATAAAATGAAACATCCTTAAAAAGATATGAGGATTACCGTATGGCTGTTGGTCAGAAAAAATATTCGGCAGAACATGACATGGATCTAATATTTTTGTGATAACCGTTGTATTTGTTTTGCATCATTCCGCTGGAAAGACACGATGCCTTTGATGGCTTTTATTTGCTCTATAAACAGTTTAACCAGTATCCTACACTCTAGGGAGCTCGTACGAGGATGCTGCAAAATAGCATTGAGATAAGCGCAACCTGAACCAACCGTTCCACATGTTTCTGGCGGTCATACTCGTTCGGGCTGTAACAGAAAAATTGGGCTACCGTCCAATTCTAGCCAGCTGTCGTGCATCGAAATCCGGCAAGCTCTAGTTTACAATACCTTCGCTCAGCTGAGCTGAGAACCGAAACTTTCAACCGAAGCCAAATCGGCCATCGGATGCTATGGCAAGCGGTGACCAATTCGCTCAGTGATAATCATCGCCCGTAATCTATTCGGTATTCGGAGGTTGGGCTGTAAAATTTTACTGCACTTGCACAGACTTAGGGCTTGTAAAACTAGATCCAATATCCCTGCGCTCTGTGTTGATGATCCCGGGTCTCGTCCCTGACAAACACCTGTCGGCAAATGAGGCCCGTCTCGATTCTCTGTACGGCCAACTGCATCCCATGGATGATGAACCCGGTAGCGTGTGGTTTGATTTTTATGGCTGGAAAAATCTTCCTTTTACATCCGTGTCATGGGTGGGTGGGAAAGTTTTCGCCTAAAAGTGTACTCCTCTCCCTGTGCCGGGTTTGACGAAGAGCTCTAAATTTAAACGTCCCAAAGGAGTTCACGGATGCCGGCCGGTCAAAGCTTGTGTCAATTTGCCGCCTTACCACGCAGGTTCGGCACTGTAAGTGATCAACAAAGTGCAAGCACCCAAACAGGCTATCGCTTCAGCATCTTTAATTATCTTTTATTGACTTGTAATCAAATCCGAGCTGCAAAACACGGAAAGCTGGAATCCGGTACGGTGCTCTTCCGAGTTTTGGGTAGTGTTTGGGGCACAGTTTGGCATTCTCAAATTGGAATTTGACTTACAGCCGAGAAGGGAACGAAGGTGGTCAGAGCTTTGGAAGTGGAATTGAAAGATTTGCTATTGATCAGCAAATAGCCAGTATCATCGAGGCGCAAAGGTAAAAGGACGAGAGTACATGATGTTAAATGCCCTTGCTCTGTCGCAATTGAGGTAAAAGGTATGCTTGGTAGTTTTGATTCGATCCCTTACCAGCCTCTAGTGGATGGAAGATGCGATGAGTTGCCGCCCTGGAGCCATGATCTGTTTTACGATTCATGAAATAACCGGCAAGTGTTCGTCTTGCAAAGCAGGGTCGTACTGTTTGGCTTGATTTCCAGCCCGTACAGTATCGTACCATGGGTCTCGACCCTGCTGAATGGTATAACTTTTTGAGGGTTTATTAACACAGTTATATTATTTTTTGCAATAGTTTCATAATATAAATCGTATTGATTTTTTCACTAAAGCTTATCATCCTGATCGAATCATAAGGAGAATTTCCTTCCTCACGTGGAAATTATTTTAAAGTTTCTTTCTAAACATGATATACTCCACTTTAAACGACTTCTGGAACGATTTTGTATTCAAATATCAAATGGCAAGCATCAGGCTTTCATCTGGCCGGGGATCAGGCACCCGTTCCGTTGCTAGTAAGCCCGCACAAAGTAAAATCTTACCGTACGAATGCCGAACGAAAGAGTAGGCTCAACGATAAGCCAACTTTTACGGGATGTACGTGTGCGGTTACAAGGATTTTACTTTTCACCACGCGCTCCGCCAAACTCGCTCGCTTCCAGGCGCGGTTGCAGAAAAGTTGGCTTGGGAAATAGTTTCCGTATCATGCTTATGGGCCATCGGCCATTTCACCTTCCCGCCATCTTCGTCCTGCAAAACCGATGAGGTTTTTTCCCGTGCTTTTCTGGTGTGATGATGGTGGAAAAGGTGGGCTATGGGTCGGATTGTTTCTAGCTGTTTTCCCATTTTCAGCGAAATGCCGTAGCCGACCGGCAGAACCTTTTTTTCTTGGGGCCGCACACCTTGCCTGGTCGGGTTTGGACCATAAAACTTGCTCCATGTTTTAGGATGATACGGAAACGAAGTTCTTTCGGTGGCGGACGTTGCCTCCTTTCCGTAGTGGCAAGTGAAAAGCTTTATGTGGATGGATGGATGGATTACGGGGCAAAACAGGAAAACGGGCGCCTAACTTTGCTAGTAAATCGACGCCAAACGTAAAGCCTTTAGGCGGTTGGCGGTGCGGGTAAAAGGTATCTTAGTTTTGGGCAATGGCATTAACAACGAAAATGATGCACCGCTTCAACAACTTTGGCCAACGAGCAGCCGGCCGGGAAGCCTCGGCACTCAGAAGCAGATGATCTTGAGCAAATGGAAGCAATAAGATGAACTGCATCTCGCTGCAAATCGGTCTTGGCATTGCATCCGGGCATGATTCGTGGTTTAGCCATTTCGGACAGAACATTACGGAACCTGGACCCGTTCTCGTACATCTGCTGCAGGGCGGGAATGGGAACTATAATCACTGTGGAGAAACTGTGTACAAACCAAACAACTTTACACCAAAACCGTTCCACTGCGCTGCACCGTCCCAGTGCCGGTTCTTGTGTTAGTGATGCTTCACCATAAACGCCTCATGTCCCTTTCTTCTAGCTTTCGCTCGCAGTCTCACTTGCTTTCTCATCGCCGGGAGTGCGAGGGAAGAGACTTCAATTTTCACTCAATTATACCTCCTCTCACCTATCCGCCCAGCTCGCCCAGCCCAGGAGGTAAAGACCGATCCATTCTCGGATTTGCACCGAGCTTGCAAAGGGCTTCCCAGCCCACAAGGGCCCACATTGTACCGCGCGCGCTGGCAGTCGCTCCGGTTCCGTCCCTTAGCATACAATTAAAGAATTTGTTCAACTATTTGCGCACTCGCACTGCCGCCACTGCCGTTGCCACCTTGGACCCGCATCGCACCACTACCTTTCCGATGGCTTTCCGCTAGCGTAAACACTTTGCTTCACATTTAATGACGTCTTGCCGGTAAGTGCCCAACGTTTTTCGGCCGTCCACTGAATAGGAGGCTCTTTCGCTTTGCCATATTCGAAGATGGAGGGAGAGCTACGACTGCCCATACCCCTTCCCTTTGCAAAATCGCGTCAACGACCCCAACCGACCCCGTGAAGACCCCGTGAACGAGAATCGTAGACGTTGGTTTGCCCTTTAGTTTATCCCCGGTTGGGTGTAATAGTTGCAGAATGGCCTCCAGGGCGCTTGGGTTTCGAATTAAAGTGAACGGAGAATCCTAATTGAAAGTAAGCAAGCAGGGCAAGCCGCCATCCCTTCTCGGTGCGCCTTTACATAAACGCTGGCGAAGATGGATGCGCAGCGGTTATGCAATGCTCTCTTCCTCTCTCTCCTTCTCTCTCTCTCTCTCTCTCTCTCTCTCTCTCTTTATCTCTCTGGAAGATGATGGTTCATGATGTTAACCTCGATAGGCAAAAAAGAACGGTTGTAACGTAGATTTACAACCCAACCGCGTTTTCCACGTCTTTAATTGCTTCAGCATACCAACAGGAATGGCTACAAGAACAGGTGCCGTCCCGACTGAATGTTTGATAGTCTTATAAAGTTATTGAAAAATGCATCACACGTTGGTGGTGTGCGCACGGAGCGAACCGGTGCATCGGAATTGAGCTTAATGCTCCTGTGCATACTGATGATGTGCAAACGCACACGTTCGGGAGGTTAGAAAATCTAATTACACTAACGACAGTACCAGCAGAAGCAGCAGCCGCACGACAAATGGTATAATACACCACTGCTCGGATCGCACGGATGCCGCAGCTCCGAAGGTTGATGTTGATTGGATGCGAGTTTGGAACTGGCACGCTTTCGAAGATGCGCGCAAACCAGCAAAGCCAATTTTACCTCCATTCGAGCGTACTGCGGGTTGTGCAGAACTTTTACCGGAGAAGTTTGAGTTTGTTTGTTTGCACGTGTGTAAGAGTGTATGTTTTTTTTTACATGCTGTAGAGTTTCTTCCTTCTTTACACCGTTCCATATAAGCTTTATCACAAGCGCATCGCATGAATGCAGGTGCACCAGGTAATAGCAGCAACAGCAGTGGCGGTATCATCATCATCAACATCACCACCACTGTTATTATTATAATCAACCGTTGGTGATGACGATGGCGTCGCGCGGTGCGCGAGTGAATAATATCCCGTGCATCTTCCCCGGTTTGCTGCATTATTGGTGAGTGTTGGTAAATGGTTTATTATAAGCTTACGCATCAACACTATCATCCGCACGGAGGAAGGTGAAGGGCGTTGGTGTGTGGCAGTGATTTATGCAATTTGAGGAATTGGATGAACAGGTGCAAACATGCTCGATAGGATTATGGTTTTCCTCAATGTTTTAAGAGGCGCTGCATTGGTGCACGTGAATAGGGAGTGTGCTTCAGTCTATCACACGCTTCCGGTTAAGAAGATTAACCCTATCCCGTCCGCAGGGAACGAGTGCAAAGCAGGTGGACACCGTGTGCGTGTGGAAATGGTGCTGGGGATTTGGTTCACCAAATGGGAAAAGAGTTTATTGGATAATTCAGCACCTTTATCCTCCCGAGAATCAAGAGGACACCTGGCGGAACAACACTCGCACTGTGTGCGTGGAATGGCAGAATGATGAGTGACAATGTTTATCTTCTTTCGACAGAAACAAACCCATTCGTCAGTGGGGCATAGGGTATACTGGGAGGGTGTGTATACGTGTCATCCATTGACCCACTTTCTAAAGAAACCAAACGAACCAATTCCCGGTGTCCCGGTCGCTACAGCGCTACATAACATGGTAAGAGGAAAAGAAAACATTGACACTACTATAACTCAATCGAAATGTGCTACTGGTTTCAGCGCGTCATCTTCGCACATAAATATTCATCCGCAATCAATTCATCATCAATTAAATGGCCGGCCGGAGCGGTTGGAGGCGCCGGACAGATGAGGTGACTTGCCAGATCCGTCCTGTGGTTCATCAGTCTCAATCAATCTACACCGCTGTTGGATCGTTCTAAAGCTCGTCCGCCTCGTGTCTTCTCCATTTCGCAACTCCAAGCTGCAAACGAAGTCGGCAATGCTTGCTCAAAATGACAACGCAACTCTTTTGCCGTGATGCCACAAAATGATGATGGTTTGTTCGCGGAAAACTAGTCGTAGTAGTACCAGTAGTCTGCTGGACAGAGGCGAAATGGGTTCGCAACAACATTCGTCCCATCGTTCGCGTGACTGTGTGTGCTTGTTTTACTATTTTTGTTGCTGTTTTATCTTTTTTCTTTGAGGAAGTCAAAACCAAATAACATGACTAGGGCAGACAACGGAGTGGTCGAAAAAAAAATGTCATAGGAAAACAATATTGTCACGACTTCTGACATTTCATTGCGGGGCATTCAATCTCGCAGCCGAAGATGAGACTCCATGGGCCTCAGGTCTGGGCTGACGGTGTGCAATAGTGGCGATGGTTGGCATTTGGAGAGGGTACGCTATTTTTTCTGCCATCCCAAAGCGTCCCTTGCCTTCCCATCCACTCCTTCGCCTCGTGTGCTATGCGTAAATATGTTGCTTGAAGTGAACGCAACCTTTTGATATTACGCTATGTCGCTTCTTCCCCGCACTAACTGTAGCCCAGTTGATGTTTGCCGATGATGCTGTCGTGTTGGGGGATAATGGTGAAGAAACGGGAAGCTTCATTCATTTGCTTTCCAACGTCCCGGTTGGCTCCGTTGGCATTTGGATGCTTGTACCGAGCGCAACCTTTCGCCTGCCCGGGACGGATGGGATGCGCCCTTTCTTTGCGCCTCGGAAGTCTGCGGGCACTTGCTACAATCGATTGCATTGTACTTTGCTGCTGATGGGAAGATTTAGATGTTTCGTTATGTTCACTCGTTTGCTCGTTTTCGGTACGTTACGATTCCGGCAGGGCGCCTGAAGTGCGACCAGTGAACCAACAGAGAACTGCATCTTTCCTAGACGAGGCGTCAGTGTGGGGGGTGTGCTGGTGGGTGCAGTAATAAAAAGCAGAGGGCAAAAGTTTTCCGTACCTTCCCATGTACCTCAGCGTCTTCCACGACATGGCGGTGTATCGATAGGAGTTTAAAAGTTTGTTAACTAAATGCAGTTAAATGGGCGCTCATTGGTGGACGATGACGAGCTAACAAGGGCTCCCTTTCCCTCACGGCGCGTTTGGGATATACTTGGAGTGATGTAAAAAGTTTACATTCAGCATCGTTTGTGATGATCACCCTTGAACAGTGGGGGTGGATCAAGGGTGGGACTGAGAAGGGACGGTCGATTGGAAGCGCAATTGCAGGGCGCTCTTAGCTGCGGCATCCTTCAGTGCAGTGCTGTGTCGGAGGAAAGATAATCGTTAAGCAATGCGGGAAAGCCGTTCATCACATTTTTCATTTGACTCGTTATTTTTTCGCCCGCTTCTAACGAGCAGTCGCTCGGGTGAGTCATTGTTTGTCGGTTTGTGTTTGTTTGTCTAGTTGCCCGTTGCTCGCCTGAAGCAATATGAAAACTTCCAAATGTAGGATTATCGTAAGTAATTGTTGTTTTGTTCATCGTTTGTTTTCAGAAATAATGAAAACTGAGAAAAAGAGTGTGGAGCGAAGATTGTACTAAAACGGCAAAAACGAAGCAAACATTCTGAGATGTTTCTTTAGCGTAGACTCTTGAACGTAAATTCTTCTCCGAAATGTAGGACACAGGGAAAACCTGAGCTTAAAAAAAACTTAAAACAACTAGATATTTGCCCGCATCATCCAGACGTTTGGTCGCTAGTGGGCAGACGAAAAACAATTGCCCGAGCAAGAGGTGGCCTCCTGAGCTCGATCTGAAGCTCTCTGGAGGCGACTTCCTCCTACGGTTAATTGAAAAAAAACCTCCATCGGTGCCCTTTTTAGCTTCCTTTGAGCCTTCGTCATCGTTTGCGCCGTATCATCGATCCGATTAACATCTTCTTCGCCTGCCCGTCTAACGGACACCCGTTGTGGCTCGATCGATCGATCGGAGCACGATGGTTGATCAACTTTCCACCAAATAAGGTCCATCCCACGTAAGCTTGGGAGAGTGATTTTGTTGAGCCACGCTCCACGGCGGGTATGTGCCCCCGTAAGTCGAATTTCAATCAAAAATCGATTGTCTTGAGAGATCACTAGTGGGTACGGGATGGAAGGGAGGGCGGTATGAGCTGTCGCTCGGCAGCTTCTCAGCTGGTAGAAAAATGCATACGACTAAAGCGAACACCGTTTCCAACAGTACCGGGCCGGCTATTCCCAATAACGCTGTAAGGTTGTGTGAACGTGATCTAATTTTCCAAACGGGCGCAATGTTGCTGCCGGTGCATCGTAAGCAGCAACACTGCACATCACCATCAACCATCCCGGACGGTGCCGAGATTCGAGCGTTACGAGGAGACGCTTAATCATGGCCAGCCAACTGGCGCATGGTCTGCTTTTGGGAGGGACGTGGAATGGTAAATCCATGAAGAGGTGAAAAAATCGATTTCAAAATCATAATTAATACGAATTAAACTACGATTGGTTAAATGATGATGATGATGTTGATGATGATGCGGGAAGTGTGGCACGCACATTGGGTGCCGATGATTATTTTCCACTTAACGAAATGCCAAAAGGAATTTTCCACTGTTTCGCAAGCAATTCGCAACTCGTAGGGTGGCGTTGAATAAGCTGCACCATCGTAAAATTAGACTCGCCACTAAAATTGGTTCATTTTCTCCCCAAAATTTCAATCGATTTCAACCTCGGGAGGTTTAATCGTGCTTATAACACATACAGACACACACTTCCACAACCACAAGCACCAGGAAGCTGGTGCGCTGGGTTTGATAAAGCAGCACCACGCCGCTAGTGCGCATTGCAGCCAAAAATGTAATCAAAAGCGGATGCTTAAGAGCGCAACCATTATCGATCAACGGATAGTTGAAGTGTTGCCAATTATGAACCGTATCATCGCGCATTATGTACTGCCGCGCGAACTGTGGCCCTGCTGCGTTGGCGTGCTTGCGGAAGCATGATCAATTTCTTTTCGTGCGTGTTTTCCCTATCTCTCTCTCTCTCTCACTCACTCGTTGCTTGGTTGCTGGTCGGTCAAAAGCATGTGCATCGATATGAAATTTATTATCCCAAGCTTTGCACGTGAGGCATCGTGTGATTATAAATCCATCAACCATTCATAACGCCCGCCCGCCCTCGCACGTAAACGAATAGGGGAAGCGCCGAACTGGCCATGGTCAGCAGAGCACGGTCCGGCGAGTCGCCCAAAGCTTCCCGAAAGCCCCGGCGGAGCAATCGTTCTTGCTTTCGTTGACGGGCGTCCCAGCTCAATCGTTAATCATCGCGTCGTTTGGGTATATGGAGGTTCTCACGGAAAAATAAGAACAAGGTACGAGAAGACGTAAACTTCACTAAAGAAGTATTCAGAGTGGGGCATCTCCAAGGGAAAAAATAAGATCGAGGAGAATAGATTTATGAGTTTACTTGCGCTTCAAGGTACTGCAACGACGTCCCAGCGCGTGTCGGATATCGCGGATAAAAGCAAACACTGTACAAAGCTCGGTGCATCGCAAAGTTGCACTTTGTTTTGCCCGCGGAAGAAACGAGGGCCACACCAGATGACGAAAGCGAACCGTAATTGGAGCATGTAAACGCAATAATTCAACTATGTGACTTATTGTTCCAGCTAAAGTGTACTATTTGCGTGAGTGCCGCAGGGAAGAGCGAACGAGGCGGTGTCGCGTTTCGGCGTCGGATTTCGTTTATTGTTGTGCTCCAGAAACCACCACCGGGAGGAAAGCGACTGTCAGCAGAAATGAAGAGAGGCTTGATAACGATCATGGCGACCGTGTTTTAGAACCGATCGGTATCGTTTCATTTGCAAGCAGAACAAGCAGCCAACGAAGTTTACTTCTATTGGCACTCCCATTGCGTACAACTGTCTGCAATGTAAGTGCATAAAACGCTGACGACAATAATTTCATGTTGGTTTCTTAAAATAAGGGCACATCCTAAAACCAATGTACAGCAGAGATCAGATAATTACACATTTCCAATTGGAGAGACATCCAGGCTTGTGGGTTACGGAGTCGCACGCTATGTCAGATGGCAGGTTTCGCAACATATCGCTTGTAATGCAGGCGCTCCAAAGACGACAGCGTAACGGGATGATAGAACGACCAAGCTAGACAGCGTGACGTTTCCAAGAGCCCATGTCTAGAGCTCTAAGGGTACATAATCGAGCAAGCAAGCAAGTACTGCGCACGTACGAGAGGCACAAGAATGAACCATTCCCTGTAAATGGCTTCGACCGGCTTCTCCAAAAGCGGCGGCAGCAAGTTTCCATTTTTCCACGTGACAGATTTATTCGCCTATGATTGGTGAGGCGAGCAGGAAATGTTTACCATCCAGTGCGGTGCATACGCGGGCACGATAGATCTTCGATCTCGAGATCGCTCATGCATCACAGCACTATAAAAGGCGTGCTCGGCCACTCCGGCCCAAGAAGCTGGAAGAAAGATTGGAAAGATTTTCTGCTACTTCAACCCGTTTGCCCCCTCGGTCGTGGCCATCCCCGCCAGTGGCACACTCGTACCCATAATCGGGTTAGCAATCCATACCGGGATCGATTTGCTTTGAGTTTTGGTTTACCGATGTACCAATCGAGCATCGAGTCAGAAGCCTGACTGATAGCGCAATTGCAATGCTTCAATGGTTGCGAGCGGCTCGAGGGGGTATCATCAAAGCTTGATGTCGGGAAGATGGGAATTAATCGGTTGATCAGACGCAGCAGCCCTGAACAGAACGGGCCGAACGGGAGGGTTGTGGTTGTGTGGATTTTTCTTTCTTCTTGTGTTGTTGTTGTTGTTGCCTGAAACAAGTTTTTCCTCTCTCGGTTACCTTTTCATTTGCCTTTTTTGGTGATGCTAGCGGGATGGTAGCATCGCACTGACTGCCTGTGCCATAGCCGATCGATGTACTGCACTAGAGCGCGCCAATTCCCTTTTGGCTATTTGGAGTTGAAAGGATTGCTTTTCTGATGCTTTTTTTGTGTGTGTGCAAATAGCTGTTTGCTTCGTGCGCTGAGGCGCAACAAATGCCGATTGCCGTTAGGAATGTCCTGTGTGGGAATGGGGCCCATTGATGCAGCGAGGGAGCAAGAGAGGAAGAGGATGGACCACTTTAGTCTTATACCCTAAAACCAACCATTGTTGTTTGAGACTAAAGTAAGGAAAAACGCACGCCTAATACGATGCGCATAGGAAGGGTGGAAAATAGGAAAATTGGAAAAACCAAATCCATCTCATCCCGGTAGCCCTGGTGCAGACGTCCCGGTGTTTCACATTGGCTAGTTTCTTTTGTGTATGAATCCTTTTCTGCACTTGGCTTTCCCGTAGAAAAAAGAACCAACGCAGGTATCCATGTTTGATTAAATTACGGTGAATATTTTGGGAGCAAAGAGATATTGCTTTATATGTTTTTTTTTTTGTGTGTTGATTTCGGTTCAATCTAACCCTTGCACTGGTGTTTTTGAGCTGGTCAATATCCTTCATCCCGTGGTTTTTTGAAGCTTTGAAACAACGCCAGCACAATCGGAATGCTAAAGTTGCACCAAAAGCACGATGTGACTGAGGAATAGTGAAAGACGGGGTAAGCAAATCCGTTTCGCTTTCGACAACTATTTCGAGGTGTCGTCCAGTCGGCAGGAGGAACTCTTTTCTTCAAACCTTACCCGTTCGCAATTGTCGTCAGTCTAGTGATTGTCAGGTGACCGTTCCGCAGAAGAGAAAGATAAGGTGAGGAGAAAGTAAAAAAAAACTAATCAAACATCGCAATATGCGCACGGAAAGGGCGCCTACCCACCGAGGGCGGCTATCATTGGCACACCGGTGCGGCCCCGGGTGGATGGTTTTATAGGAATCTTCTCAATTTCATCTCCCCCGCCCACATCCACCCATGAACGATTGATTTCGCATACTTTCTTCCGACATCGACGTAAGCTTTCTAAGATGAGCCCGCATCAGCGCCTCAACATGGAAGGGCCATCCCTTGAGGGTGGTAGAAGGAAGAGGGAGCGTGTGAGCCGGTGCGAATGGTTGGGAGAACTTGGGAGCGGAGCAATGAAATCGGATAAATGAAATTCAATCTATGTTTATGCTCGGCACAGTTGCTGCAGCGGTCGGGGCCGTTGGGGCCGTTTATTTTTACTATTTTTTTCTCCCCCGGTAACGTCCACACCTTCTCGTCGCTTGTCATCCGCCCGCTAGCCGTGTAGGAGTGTTTTTCTACGAAATCAAACCCACAGAATGATTGGCCAATGTTGCTGCCAACCTTCTTTTTTTTTTGTTCTTCCGCCTCAACCGCCAAAAACGCGTCGTGGAAAGCGATTTGTTGAGGTGGCTGAGGATGGGGAGAGCACACCAAACGGGCATAAAATCATGTCCAATACGGCAGATAAAATCCTCCAAAAGCGAAAGAAAAGCTTATCCCTCCGACGTTTGGTGACGGTAAGTTGGAGAGACACTGAGAAGGCAATAAAAAAAGTCGTACAACGATCAAATTGATCCATTGCTAGCTGCTGTCAGGGCTGGCCGTAGACGGTAGCAATGATATCCCGACGCCCGGATGGATATTGATGCGGCGAGGGAAGCAGGAAGTGGAAACCAAATCACATCCAAACAGTGAAAGTGCTCGCTTCCTCTGCCGGTCTTCCATCCTCCCGCGGCGGATGAAAAACATCGTAAAGCTTTGCTGCAATTATTATTTTATATTTGGCATGCGATTTCTCGATAGCGATAAGTGAATGCGGGAATGGACGTGCCCCCTGGCTAGAGAGCACGGCCGTAAAGCTGACGGCAGTCGACAGACAATATCAATAAAACGCGTGCTTTTGTCCAGCGGAGTGGAAACGAGAGCATTCGTTTTATGACAGTTTTATGAGTTGCCAAGCGGTTCTCGGCGTCTGTTGCGCTGGGCGCCTGGATATGCTTTGTCCCATTGCTGGTTGGTGCACGGCGGTCCAAGGCTATCATTGATGAGGAATGGGGGTAGCATTGCTTTGATAATTTGTTTACTTCACCAACTAATTAGGCCAAGATGTGTCATTTTCTGTTGCGGGAACGCATTACTCATACGGCCACAGATTAGGACAGCACGCATCGAAAGGATGCAGCATTTCCTTTCTTGTAAGCGTCCTTTTCTGCAAGCGGGGAAAACTCGCCATAATTTCTCACGCTAAATTACACCGTTCCCCATTAGTCAACGCGGGGCTGGTACGCGTCCCGATGAAAGGCTAGATTCCGTCGCGAAAGCGATTCTGTGCGAATAATGTGCTGTTCTGTGTTCATCGATTTCCCCACGATTAAAGCGTGTAATTTATGGACCCGTTCCCAGTCCATTTCCGATCCCGGTTACTTTGCACATTTGCGAGCGCTTTACCGGTTAGCGTTTGCGTGCCCGAACGGGCGGGCAGTGTCCGGGGCAACCCGAAGCTGCGGAAACCTGGCCGAAACATCACACGAATGTCGATTAATTTTCCTGACACCATGCCAAGCTTGTGCTAACCTAAGCTCTTGTGTTTGAGTTTGTGTGTATGTGAGGCTGTGAAAACGGAAAAATGGACCGTTTGCTACAGAAGAAAGCATTTGCCTGGCCAGCCTTTACAGCACCGGCAGCAGCATGCGGTCGGCAAGAAACGGAATGGCGAAAGACACCCTAAAACCCCCCCAAAAACCAAAGCACAAAGACGAACAGCTCGCAAAAGCACAAATTCTTACTGTAGAGTTTGGCTGTATTTACTTGGTCCTTGGAAACCAGCATGCTTCACCTTCAACCATTGCTTAGGACCCGCATAAACCACCACAGAAAGGTATCCGAAAGCACACTCATAAATTAGACCACCAAAAAATTGTTCCACCATTCTTAAGACGGGTTGGGTCCAGATCTTCTAAGTAGGTCATCCGGTAGGTAATGGAAGCGAGGCACGGTGAAGAAAACAGCACCACACAAACGGGTGCACGGGATGAAAAAGCTGAATTTAAGACGACATTGTACAACCAATTATCACTGCAGCCACCGTACAAGTCCTTGGGTCTCCACGACTCTTGCCATTCGGCTTTCGTTTTCGGTGTTGAGAATCTTCGGTTGCACTTAGTACCGGGTAAACGCCTTTTCTTGGTAAAGAGTTTTCTGTTCGGCGGGGCTGCAAAACGGCTGCCGGGGAGCTTGAAGACGAGCGAAAGGATCCTGAGAGCAGCCAAGTCAGCATTATGTTCGTGGTGAGTGGCGTAAGGAAGGGCAACGGAGAAGGTTTAGGCAAGCTGGAAGCTTGTGATTTATTGTGCTAGTCTCGCTGTGCAGCGGTAGAGTATGGCAGGCGAGCTTAAACAACGAGTACTGTGCCTTAACTTCTGGGCCACAAAATCGGGCCACCGCCACACTGCTAATGGACAGCCCGAGAACGATCTCGTGCTGCACCAATTCGTCCCTGGTCTGTGGTCGATATGGTAAGATGGGACATTTGCAGGCACAAGCAGGGTTTTCGGGTGAGGTGATAATTGCCACCGCCCGAAAAAAAAAGCAGGGCACCAGTCCATAAAAGTCATCTACACACGGTATCGATTGCTGTTGGTTCCGGTGTCTGAAGGTGATAATTTGTGGTCTGTGTGCCTTTTCTGCTCCCGTAGCTTTCTTCACACTCACGCGATGACAAACCGGTGTGGCAGCCTCCTTTCGTTTGCAGAAGCGCCACACTTGCCATGGTCGAGCAAGAGTTGTCTCTGCCAGCATCCTGAGAGGATAATGGAGATTGATGCTCCAGCGGGGGTCGGATACTGGTATGGTACCGGCTGGTACAAAATACTCCGACCGATAGTTAGCGGTATGACGGTTCATCGATTTCCCCGCGATTAAAGCGTGTAAAATTACCTGCTGTTTGTGGCATGGCCCCCCCCGGCAGGATGAAGATGCTGCGCTAAATAACCGACGACTAGCGAGTAAGCTGCCGCCCTAGCGCGGGTTTCGTCATTAACCTCGAAAATGTGTTTTCATTATGTTCTCGGCGAGGTGCGGCGCGCGATGCTGCACCATTCTTTGCGTTTCTCGCTCGTAATCGATTTAATATACATATGTACGGTACATACGTACGTTCGGGCATGCCCATCTGGTTCGCCGGTAGATGATGAGCCAAGCGTTAGCGCGGTACCGGATGCTAACCGGCGTTGGCGAGCGTTTGGGGAGCGGAGGACCATATGGGCCCATAATTGCGGATCTTGTACATCTCGGGCAGGAGCATGGTAGTTAAAAATCTGGCCAAAAACCCTGAGAACCGCTTTTTTCGCTTCTCTTTCTCCACGCGAAGAGGCGCGTCATTCGTCTATACTTACACTAACGATCGGTCCTGGAAATGGGCCAACCTGGGTTAGTCAATGTAGGCAACAAAGCCCGAAAAAAACTTCGAGAAACAAGTTCAACATGAAGGGCTTGCCTGCATCGAGTACAGAGTGGCCTTTTCGCCCCCAAAACAGGCCCCTAACCTAACGGGCGAAAGCAAATGGCAAAGCGTACGAGAGGACTGAGGTGCTTCTTCAACCCCCGTTTAGGACCAGCATTTAAATTGCCGGCAGTGGCGGTGATTTATTTCCGACAGTTCTAGTACCACGAGGTGAATCGCTAGCCTCCAGGAACGATAGACGGAGCAGGGAGGGAGAAAATGGGATGGAAAAAGGCGGGCACACAAATCAATTACACATGTGTGATACTTCAAAGCTGAAATCAATCAGATCGTGTGGGTGAGCCATTTTTTCGTCCAGTTTTTGGGTTACGCCATCGGTTTTATCAACTTGCCCGGTGTGGAATGATGATGGAATACCCAACACCCCTTGTCGGACGGTGAGGTCAGCATGGCTAGGCTAGCGATATTGACCGGTGATGGATGTATGGTGTTGGGCTTGATCACTATCGAGCCGTTGATTGGAGATGTTGCAGGCTCAGATTGTAATGGATAAAGGCACACCCGCAGCCCATGGGATGGAGTTCCGGGGAGTTTTTTTTTGTGTTATTGCTTTCAAGCTTTTTTGTTGTCGTTATTTTGATCATATTCCCTTTCGGGTGCACGCACTAGCTGTTTGATGTTCAATTTAGATGTAAGTCCAATAAATCATACCATCCCACGGTTTGGTGATCCACTAAAAATATTGAACCAGACTAGCAATGTTTCGGAGAATAAAAGGGGTGAAAACATCCCGAAAAAGTTGGTATTTTGTACTGTGTCGTACGTGTTCTATACGCATGGACGAGTAATTACGAATGGCTGATGCACCGAACCGTGTGGTGCACTGCACACTGGATGTAAGGGTGCACATGGGAATAGATGTGCAACTCTCTCCGTTCCCGCGCATCCATCGCAAGGGGTCAATTTAGCTTGAACACCTGCAGCAGCGCAACAGACTACAGAGCGTTGACTTATAGAGTGTAGAGTGCACCGTGATTGGATTTTCCATTTGGCGTGTTTGTGTACTTTGCTGGCGTGTATTAATCCCAAAACACCAGTTGAAGCGAACTGTTGAAGAACACTGACAGTGATGCTGATTGGAAACTTGAATTCTGGTGCATTAAACTGCCGAATCACACCCCGAAAACCTTCCCAAACGACCACATCTCATCCCCTTTTCCGGCAAGCACTTGAGCTGGCGAAAGAGACTCGTTCGGGTGGTTTAATTTCGATAAAACGCGTATCGCACTCGGCAATCATTGGACGCGAATGATTTATTGCCCTTTCTGCCCATTTAGATAGCGGGCGCTTGAAAACATTCGAAACGAAACATTTGCATGGCTCCGTAATCAAAATTGTCGTAAAAATGTGCTTTGTCCCAGCAAGCCCGTGACACGCGCGTCGATGCCGATGGATACAGTAAAATTGTCGTTAAATATTAAACTGGGTCGTAAAACAAAAGGTCACCCATCGTCAAAGGGGGTGTGTGCTTGGTTTGACGGTGGCGAAGGATGCTGCGATCGTGCGGCACACCCCTCCACGGGCACGGAACAGGTTTGTCTCCAGGAGCCTCCGACTGCAGTTCGTTGTCATCGGCCAACCTGCCCAAAAGCGTACCAGTATCATATTTCCGTTTGACTGAGCGCCCCACCTATCCCTGGGAGCGACTGTCAGGCCAAGTCACACCCATCCCATTCAGTGCGGTGCGATCGTCCGCCCTCTGTACCGAAGTGGCCCTTTTGTAGTTTGACAGGTTCGGGTCCTCTTCGCCGCTAAGCCCTGCGGGGTTTTCCTTCATTGGACTCCGTTCCTCGTGGTGTATGGGAAAGCAAAAGGCCGCCACGGTGTGTTGTGGAACATAAATCTAAAGTGTAAGATAAATGACTGTTTACATTTTTAGTGCACTCCTCGACCGTCCGACCGACCGGTTCTTGCTTGACTTTGGAATGTGTGTCTTCCAGTCGGTAGATTTTTTGTTGCCGTTAAAAGGAATGCAACATTGAATGCGCCGTTTTGTGCAGTGGCGTGGAAGACAAAAGGTTCCGCAGAGAGAAAAAGGACAACAGCAGGGACAACTTCCGGCGAAGGCTGTTCATCTGTCTCCGGAAGCACCCGTTTACTGCAGGAAGGCGATGATGGACATCGGTGTTTACTAACCTCTAGATTCTGCAGTATCGTTTGGCAGTTGTCCACCGGGACGTTGTCCCGAATCTCGATGACCACGTTTTTGTACGCTGACTTTTCGACCGTGATCGATGATGCGCCACTGGCGAGCGGTACGCCAAATATCACCACCGACGCCACTGCTGTTAACAGCAACGGAAGCGCTAATGTTCTTCCTGCCATCGTGCGCCGTGTGTTGGGGAAATTCTTCCCCGAGGAAATCGATACGTTGAGAAGATATGACCCCGCTGCGACGCAGAGGGCTGTCTGCGTTGTGGTGGTTTTGTGGGTCAGAAAGTTTCACCAGCACTAGTACGGTTAGGGACGAACACGCAAAGGAACTAGACACTTCTTCCGAAGGACTCGCCGTGGCTCGACACTTTAACACTTCAAACTTGCACACTAAACACTACTTGCTAACCCGCAGTGGAGGTCTTGTTAGCGGTTGGCCATAATTTCGGTTGCTTTGGTTCCGGCCCAAGTTAGTCGACCGATCGATAGGAAACCCCCTTGCCGAAAACAGAGCCCAGTGGGCACGGATTGAGTTACAAAAATATTTTTGTCGAATACACCTGCGTGGGAGGGATATTACACTTTCACTTATGTAATCACGGTGTAATGAACGCGTGAGCGAATCGTTGTCGGTGACGATGGCGACGAGCACGGCAACACAAAATAGGACCCAGTGTGTGCTGTGCTTCTGTGCGCACCGAGACGCCCGTAGTCATGGAAACAATAGCACACTGGTACCAGCCAAACAAACCAATCGGCTACACTTCATCGAACATTCGGCGGGCGCACGATGGGCTTTGAGCTATGCTTGGGGTCAAAGTGGTCGGCACTTTGGTCGATTTTTTCCTCCCGTTTCGTTTACTCGACCTCTCACGCAACAATCGGGCACAGCACTACTTTCTGGCACACGTTTTCTTCCCGGCTCTCATGGCGAGCAATAACCGAATTTGCGTAGTGCGCGGCTAGAGCACTCTGCTACACATTCGCGCACTGCGACTCACACATACACTTGCACGTACACAAACACACAAACGGTTTCCACGGCAGGTGAATTGGACCGTTTCTCGGCGGAAACAACTTGTTTAGCAAAGAAAACTACGCGAAAGTGGTAATTGTTTCATCGCACCTGTTTTACATGAGCTTGCACGTAGAAGCCACGGTCGCTTACCATCCGCATCATCACCAGGAGAAGCCTTCAAAAAGTAACCAATTTTTCACAGCCAACGTGCGTGCGTTGTGTTCGATTCTGTGTCGCATGAGTATGAATTTTTTCCACCAAAAGCACCAGCACAAACACACAATAATGCGGGACAACACCGGGCAGAACGCACCGGACGGCAGAGACACACGGCTAGGGCGCAGCTAGCGACGAACCTTTAGCTCATGGTCGTTGGGTCGCCAGTTTGAAGCTTGGGGAGGGTTTGTTGTTGGGGCGACGGGGGTTCCGGTAACGCTTCAACGATCAAACTTCCGCCATGAACGCTTCAGAACACTATGGGTTGTGTTGTAGGCGGCAGAAGTAACCTCCAACAGGGAGCGGTATTACGAACCGAAACTCTGACGAACTTAGCACCGATTTCAAGCACTTTAACGAGTGAATTTTTTGTTTTGAATATTTTGTTCTGTTGTGGTTGTTGTTTCTTTATTCTGTTTTAATTCTTTTAAACACTCTCGTTCACTTGCTCATTTAAGTTTTGCATCTTATACCAGAACAATTCTATTTCACACGTTATCGTTTTAGCGCCTAACCTTACAACGCGCTTCAGAATGAATCTCGTCGAACGCTTATTTTGCGGCGTGTCAGCGTACGGCACAGGAGTACCCTCCTTTCCGTTGAACGTTCGTTTTGAAACTGATGAAAAAATCGCTGAGAAGATCGAGACTCATCGCAGCATGTGCATGTGCTGAGCGTTATGCTCTCAACATGAAGGGGAGGTAAGCATGCTTGGCTTCGGCTAGCCCTCGTGCCGTTCGGCATCGTTCGGGCCGGTCAGGCCGCCTGCGGAAAGTTGAAGGCATCTCTCGCGTGTGAGAGAGACGGTGCATAGTTGGGAGCGAATTTTCATTTGATGAAACTATGAACAGGTTTAAAATATGGTTTATATAATTTCTAACTAACGCTTTGCTAGTTTTTTTGTTGTGTTATGTTGTAAAATGGTAATGTTAATGAATGAATCAGCAAAGATATCAATGTGAAGTAATTTAAAAAAACGTAATCAGAGGCGGATGTTAGCCTGATGGTCTAAGTCTCTGTAAAAAATAAAAAAAAAAAAACAATAAAATTTAACATGTGATACTGAAGGCAACCACAGACACGGTTATAAATTGTAAAAGATAAGAGATGAGTCACTGTAGTTATACCGATAAGCAAGATTATCTCAGCAATTCGGCTTTTATGTACTAACATAAAGAATAAAAGAAAGACTATCATAAGATAAGTCATCGTAGGATTGGAACTTTAAAGAAACATATAACGATAGTTCTTATCAATTTTTATTGCTCATGAGAATATCATTCTTCCAATATTTCCCATTTCATCACAAGAGCGAGAGCGCACGATACCGAAGGAGTAAAACTTTGAAACAGACGGTGTGCAACGTCCCAAACCGAAGCGGTCTTCGTGCGCCGTTCGGTTGTTTATGCTCGCTCGGTCGGACGGTCGGTTGGTCGGCACCATAATGCTCGCACAGGTGCTTATGATTATGTTTCGGAGTGGTAGGAAATGGAAATGGAAGGGACAACAGCACAGCAGCGGCGTCCTGCAAGCACAGCCCCTCTTCCCCTTGGCTTTCATTCTCGACCGGGCATTTCTTCCCGCGGTCTGCGTTAGCACGGCGTTATTATTATTATTCTCCCTCATTGTCACCATTTTTAACCGGTCGACCCATGTTTTATGATGTTTCTCCGTCAGCATCGACGCAACAATGACTAACCAGGCAGCGGGGTTGAATAGTAATGAATGGATCGAATTGTTTTCCATTTTGTTGCTCATTTGCTCAATCGAGGAAAGAAGCCGTTCCCGATGGTGCTGCGTGAATAAATTTAACTTTGGAAACCTCCCGTTTTCTCTTGGACCCACGCATTTTAAGCAAGTCTGGAAGTACCGCGCTGATGCTCATCCATGAGACGATGCTTAGACAAATTGTGCTGCCCTCGGCGACATAACTCGACCCGGGTGCGATAACTCATAATGCACTCAGCCCCATGTGGTGAGGGGCCGGCATGCAGGGTAAGGTGTGAAATGAGGGTAAAATTGTTCGTAATATAAACACGCTTCTCCTTCCGTACAGCCAGAACGCACCCGGCCCTCTCCAGCTCGCCCAATCTCTGGCGTACAATAAAATATTTCCCCCTCCTGATAGCCATCTGCCATCGTGCGCGGGTGACGCTCCCGATACCACACCTTCAGTCGTCAGTCGCACAGGCCGCTTGATTTTGCAATAAAAAAGCCATCGTCTACCTGTCAACGGAAGCCCTTCACCTTCGCTGGCTGGTACGTTCTGACGGTCGTCCCCGCGCGAGTCGTGAGCTTAAATATTTTATGCTAACGCTCGATGCTTGTGCTTCGAAGATTTCGATGAGCATTTTATGATAGAAATTCTGGGAAATGTTGTTGCCACTTGTCAAGATTGCTACTGCCTAAGCAAGCGGCTTGCTCCATTAACCAGAATAGCGAGCAGACCGGTTCGTATGTGTGTGTGTGTGTGTGCCGTGCAACGGAACAGTGGATCATTGTTATGCACCGGTGGGGCGAACATCTGTCCCCCATCTGAGCCCGCCCGATCCAATGTGGGCGGATGCAGTGAAACATAAATGATTCTTTAAGAATAGTCAGTCGGGACCCCGCGCGACAACCCACGCGAGCGATCAGTGCGCGGAATGATGCAGTGGATGCTTTTCCTTATTTAACGCGACCTGATGCCGTTTTCCAGGGGCTTACACGATTTTAAAGTCGTCGTTGCATGGGAGACGTTGGCGGGCTAGAGAGTTCTTTTTTTTTTTGCTCTATCTCTATTTTTTATGAATGCGTGTTTTACGACTCACCATAATGAGGAGCTAATCCCTGCAGGATAAAAGTTCACTAAGTGTTCATCATTCTTGATTACGTTTGAGGTGTTGAAAATAAGTATCTAATTCGAAGCGTTCAACCCTTATCGGATTAAACATAGAAAGAAATACTTTATTAGCTTTGTTTCCATAGTTGTTAGCGAAACCGTTGGTGCAATGGTGTAAAATAAAACACATTGGGAACATTACATCAGCGTGACAAATTGTGTGACAGTGCAAATAATCATTCTCTTACACGGGAAGATGTTTGTAAAACATAAAAATGCTCACCCCCATCTTTGCGAGAACATTTTTCGCTCGATATGATGATGCGTATCCGCCCTAACCACAGTCGAGGCGGAATGTGCAAGAACGTGGAAGTAGAACAATCAACATCGCACTGTGCACGTCTTTGCTGCCGGTAGCGCGAAAAAGCGTGCTTTAAGTTACACGGTGTTGCGAACCGACCGGCACATCCCCCAGTGTCTCGGTCTGGTCGGTTGCGTACCGTCCGTTTCGCAGCTAGTTCCGCTTTCTTTGTACTTTGTTCTCGACCCAACACCCACCTTCCCTTTAGTTTGCTGTGCATATATCTGGCACAAGCAAAACACACAAAAGTGAGGAGAGGAAAAGACCACATCGGCGGCAGCGGAACCTTAGAACGGGGCCAAACCGAAACCGTACACCGAACCGGGTCAAACCGGGGGGTAGATAGCAAATTTTTGCATCCATTCCGAGTGTGCTTGGGTGTATGTGTGTGTGTGTGTGTGAGAGTGTGGTTGAAGAAGATGGACCATAAACAGGCCCACATTTCATAAACGGTTACACTTGAACTCGTATTACACTTACCGCGCTGCCTGTTGAAAAGGTGGGCCCTTTTCTTGGGTTGTCGTCTCCTCCGCCCTCCCATAGATTTGTGTGAAGATGCGGTCGTTTCAAAATAAAATGCACCCCTCCCAAACCGCTTGCTCAACCCCCTTCCCCCAATTTCCCCCTCTTCCACTTCTGTGTGTGGCTGCGGTCGACGATTGGAGCTCCGGCATCCGTTTGCATTCGTTTTGGGGTATTTTTGGGTTCGTGGGTTCGTAGCATGGGTGGATTGCAACCGGATGCATGAATGGGCAACGTCCATCCTGTACAGCAGGTTGGCTCGAGTGGTGTGAGACTAGGCGAGGGAGACCCATAACAGCGCATCCGAATGCTGTACTAACAGCAGCACCGGCACCGCTGTTTGCGTTCCACTGGGCGAAGGAATCCAACGGCACCCTCCCTCGGTCCACCGTTGGCGAAACATAAAACCAACGAACGATTCTTCTCCGGTCGCGGAATCCGGTGCTTTGGATGCAAATGTGGTCGCCAGCCTCAGCCAGTGTGTTGGGCGACGGTGCACTTGCACACCAGGGGAAGAACTGGACAGAAGAGCCATAAACATTCAACGTTCAAGCTACACATGAAATAGAATATTGCCACAGTGTTGAAGATGTTTGGTCAAAACGACAGAGAGAAAGAGAGAGAAAGATAGGGAGATGCATTTCAGTGAGCCTGCAGGCCGGTCTTTGCACCGTCACATGGCTACCATGTTTCTCTGGTTTGCGTTCCATTTCGGCTCGGCCCGGCATATATCACATTCAATTGCATCCATTCACTTGATGTTTGCTAATTGTAATGCGGTCGACCAGTGTTTTCTTTCGTTTATCGCTAGATCTCGCTCTCTCTCTCTCTCACTCTCTCCGCCACAGTCTCCTTGGTCGTGCATAACATGGCCCGATAGCTCAGGCAACATGCAACACTGGTGCTGATGGTTTGGCAAGACAGGCACTGCACTGGCATGCACTAGCAACCAATGGTTCAGAAAGCGAAAGGATGGGTTCGTACAACGCTCACCGTGGTGTGTTGAGCTTCGGCTAGCAGCATCCGGCTCGAATCATGCCTACGGTTGACCATGTGATAGTGATTATGATATTATTTTACCGCTTTTCCAGCATCGTCGCACAGTGGCGAGTGTCTCGTGCTGCTCTGCTGAAGGTCGTCTAGACGGATCCAGCTCTACCTCTTCCAGGTCCTCGGGGACGGTCACCGGATGCCTCAGCCCCTTGTACCGATTTGCAAAGGTGTTAGTTTAACCGGGCAGTACGATTCGTGATATATTTAACTCTAATTGGCCTTTCATTAGCCATGCATACATTTCAATTATGGCCACATATTGTTAGGCTGAGGAACTGGTAGGAAGCGCTGCGGGGCTGTGAATACAAAATGCATAAAAAGCATCATGGATCGGAAGGGGGAGGATGCAATGAGGTGTGCCGAGGCGGGTAGATTGCAACGTTAAGAGCTGCTGGACGCAGTGCAATCAATAGATTGCATCGGACTGTGATTAAGATGCACTTAAGGTGCTAGAATAAATCTCTTTTCTTAATCAACACGCTCGTGTAGCATTAATCATGAAGGCATATTTGTCGTTACATTAGCACTAGACAGCTGATTTAATGTACTTTGCATTCTAACCATGGGTTTTATACGACATTGTAAGTTGATTTGACTTGGTTTATTTTCGTTTAAGAATAAGGATAATTTTATAAAGCCAGGAAATAGAAATTACTGTTTTACAAGGAAAGTAAAATGAAAGCAATTATATATACAGAATACAGTAAAAGAATTAAGTAGAAGTGAAGGTCCTCTGCGTCTACCCAGTGGACTCCATTAAGCAGAAACCATTGTAATCTAATGGAAGGTGGTCATTGCATATAATTATGCGAAGCAATGTTTGCTTTGAAGACAGCTGTCAGTAACGAGCATTGGAATTGTTGACACGACGGTCCCAACAAACTTTTCAATCTGTATTCTCTTTGATCGCTTCACCAAATGTATTTCCCTTCTCATTAAGCGCCTGATTTGCGAGAAACTCTTGTCAAACCCGAAATAACATTTTGCATTACCCAGTTCCTCGAGGGTAGTTGGAATATGTTTTCTCCTCTCGCTCCCACCACAGCATCTCATCAACTCTTTTGAGACAATTTTGACGAATCCGCTCAGAAAATGGATGTTGCACAGTTTTTCCGCCGGTGGAGTTACCGAAAAGGGTAAAAATTCCACGTCCAATCAAGCAAAGAAATATAACCTAAAAAAGTTTGAACTGGGGAAACATACGACACCCACCACTTTGGGACCACAACGAGCAGTGACCGGCCACACATAATGATACATCCCCAACGGTCGGTCCGCTGTATGTGGGAATCGAAAATCCCTTTTGCATTATGTGGGAATCGAAAATCCGTTTGCATTAAAAATTAAAATCGAATTTTCCACCCCGACTCATTAGTGCGAAGGGAGGAGGACCACTGGGCGATAATGAGTGCTTGACGGAAGGATCCTCTAGAGCATCGGCCCACTCGTTCGGCAATCGACCATTAAGCGCTTTTCACTCGGTAAGTCAACACTATCCCCGCCGTCTGCTGCAATCCTGGGACTACACTGTTCAGTTGGTCCAGCGCTGTGATGCGCCATCAAAGGTACTCGATAGGTGCCGAGGTCGAACGGTGGGCAGGAACCAAACTACGGACGACCACGATGCAGATGATGATGACAAAAATGAGATGACTGAAGGCACACAGTCTCCATTCGCTAGGGAAAGGTGTCCATAAATTTTGGCTTTTGGGTCGGTGCTCGCGTGCACTTTACAGCGTCATTTGACCAGCTGTCATTTAAATGCGCACTGATAAAACAGCACCACTAGGTCGGCGTGCGAACGGGTGTAGCCTTATGCGCTGTGGCTACGGATACGCGATGGCCCTGGCGAACAACCTGCCCGAGCGGAACCGATGCCTTTACAAATCAACCCCCTGAGGGAGCGAGGCAATTTTTTTCTTCTACCAAGGGTCCTAGATTTAATGTCATTTTTTCTTCGCTCCTTTTCTCGCAAGCAATGTCAAGCGAATGAGGGTAGAGGACGGTGCGATAGACAAGTGTTATTTGGGCCACAGATGTAAAACGCACCAAGGGTTAGTTGTGTCATCGACCGTAAATACACGCGTGTAAATTTGTGTGCATGTGTGGGCTCCGTGTGTTGCACGGATACAAATTACAAACGGAAAGGGAACCCTCCCGGACGTCATTGGCGGCTACGCAAAAACACCCTTCCCTTTGTACGCGCCACGGCTACGGCATGGCAACGACATTGTTGAAAGCGATTTTCCGTAAACACTTTCCACGGCGTGCCGAGGGGAACGATAATGATGACGATCATGAGCTGACGATTTCCGCGCCCGGGTTCTTCTTCTTTTTCCCTCCCCTGCACAGTTCGCTTGGTGGCGGTGTGGTCGCTAGGGACCCGGCGGATTTGTTGTAACATGCTGTGTAACAACAATACGAGGGCGAATGTCCTGTCGGCGGTGGGATCGGATGATAATCGAAAACATATTTTATCGATGGCCCGAGGAATTATAATAAAGTATCGATTCGCTAGCATGGCGTTTAGATTGTGTGCATAGGGGAGGGAGGAAGGATGGTACGGCACGCTGCATTTTCCTTCAGCCACATGGAAGTGTAGGGTTTGTAGTTTTTCATTTAAACAGGAAATAACAGGCAGTGTTGGAGAATGGCGGGATTATGGATTTACCATGTTTTAGAATGTTTCATGTACGGCTTATCAAAGTAGTAAAGTTTCGTATAAATTACCTCTGGGGAGAAATGAAATTTAAACATTTACATATCGATACGCCATTCTTTCGGATACGTATTGCAAATTTGTGGTAGGGATAATATTTTGCCATCAATATGATATGCTCAAAGAACGCGATTTACAATCCAGGATGGTTTTCATTTGATCTCTTTAAATCAAGACTTTTATTGATTCTGTTCAAATAAACTTTTTTCTACAAAACTTTTTTCAAATCCATCATTTTTGTAGTGCAAATCTTTCGAAGAAAATCGCCCAGTTTGTTGCGTTGTAGCCACCTGTGCGGCGCACGCAATTGATGATCGTCTGGACGTCGGGTCGGGCCGTTTGCTTATATTAATGACGATAACATAGCCCTTCGTCTCGTATCACCGCTCACGCCCCACAATTTGCCTATTCAACATATTTTCCTCGAAGGACCAAACAGCACCACCATCCCTTCATCCCTGCCGCAAAGGAAAATGCACTGCAATCTGGTAGGCTAGCGCGCTGTTTTCCTCGCTTTCCCATAGAATGTATGAATCCACGGTGTGGCTGCGGAAAAAGGTATCATTTATTTTTCATCATGCTACCGGCGGTGCATAGAAATTGTGTATCGTTTTTCCGGACAGCTTTGTCCCCCGTGCCTGGAGAGGAAACCTCTCCCGGCACGGGGTGTTTGGTACGCCCGTTTCTGTAGAACAATCTGCCTTTTCGCTTTCCTACAACCGAACACGCGGCCATATTGACGTACAGCTCACATGCGGTGGCATGGAAAGAGGCGATACGACAGGACAAGTCATTCCCAAGCTCAGCGTACTGCTTACTGGGGGAGAATGTTTCTATCCCCTGGCGAAAGAGGGCAAAGCGAGGGAAAAAGGAACGATGACGAGCTGGGTTCGTTTGGCAGCCTGTTCTATGACGGTTGCGGATGGATAGTTTTTCTCAAGCCCGAGGTTTTCCTCCACCGAGTCGGAGATTAGATGCACTGGTGCAAGGGCGGGAGCCGTGCCTCTCGCCGGAAGATGAAGGTGATATTGAAAACTGTCACATCACTGATAGGAAGAGGCAAAGATCGGGACTAATTTTTCACTCATCCACACATACGTGAACACGTACACACACGCCATGTTCATCAAGGGACCGATGACAGTGCAGAAGATTAAATGAAACTAGTCACAACTTGTTAGGGAATGTGATGGGTTCTTCCCGTGCGGGAAGTTCTAGCGTGACTGTGGAAGGAGTGTTCATTGAAACAGGTCAACCTTCTGCACGACTGTACGAAACCGTGCTGGAACGGTTGACTTTGACGGAAAGTATGAACTCTACATATATTTATCTGTTTTTTTTGCTGGGTGGGATGCTGCTCTGCGTTGCGCTGCTCCGATTTTCCCGAAACCCGATCCGGTCGGTTGATCGGAAGGATGAGATATTTTCAGTTGAATTAACATATCGCCGGAACGCATCGTAAGGTAAGAAAGGAGCGGGATGGAGGTTGCAGGAAGACAAGTTCCGCACACGGTTTGACAGATAGCAGCTTTTTGTTTGCACACATTCAACGGGTAAATCTGACATGTTTCACCTCGCTGTGATGCGGGAAGCAAATATCTTCCGCGAAGCGCATCATTGCGCAGCGTATTCTGTCAAAGAATAATGACTCGTTGTGCAAGATTCTTGCTGTGTTGAGATGGTTGCTTGGTTTGGAATTGGAAGAGAAATGGAATACAAACAGGAACAGAAGCTTGTATTTTATCATTTTATCACAAGGGATAGAGGCTCGTATTTTATCATGTAACATTTGAAGTGCTGCCATGAGCTGCGTGGTACGTTGCTTCAATTAGTTGAATAAAATAAAACAGATAACTATTGAGTATTTTAGATCAACGATCATACATGGGGCTTTGGTATAAATATAAATTCTTCAGAAAATGCTGATATATAAATCCGAAAGTATGTCAGATAATTGTTTTACAATGAGTAAAAGGTAACCGAGACTTTGTAATGTTAAGTTTTTGTAATAAAATTGGAATGAACTTTTTTATATTCCTTACCATTTAGTTTTATTTGAAGCTACTATTCTCAAATTTTGACTCGATTAGTACAGTATCAATTGCAAACATTATGCTGTAATGCTTAGATTAACATTTGCATTAATTGGAATTATTTAATTGTTCTACATTGTTCACAGCGGCATCAGAACAAACAGCATTCAGAGTATTAATGATCAATAATACGAACAAATACCGCAATACCTAATTATCCAGTGCCAGTAATGGTAATTACACATTAATTAGGCAAGCCACTCTTCAACCTTTTTTACAAGTGCATTGTTTCAGCAAACATGATTGAATTCTGTGCCCACCAGCGTGGTCCTCAACGCTGGATGATTATGAATAAAATTAATTAGAATGCGTTGTTACGAATGATTTGCGTAGAGCTTTGCTTTGGATCGCTGATCGATGAATTCGCCGTCCCGTTCCATGTCGCCGATCAGCCTCCAAAGTTGCACAGGTAAATTAATTAGCGAGCTGGAAATAAAAATCCTTCCATTCGCGTAACATGGGCACACAAAGAAAACAAGGAAAGAATCAATTAAATCAGCGCGCAGCGGCCGCTACCTTTGGCAGAGGGAAAATCTATACCACCCGTACCGTATTGGATTCGTTTCATCATCGAAAACTGCCAAGCACCGGCACCGCTCAGGTTCCACGCCCTCCACTGTGTCGTCCAAAGTGTTCTACTTTACCGCCACACCAATTATCTGCTGCTGCTGTATGTAGGCGTTGGCCGTAGCAGAAGTAAAAGCGAGCTTAATTTCTTACCTCAAGACGATTTGGGATGCAAACACGCACAGCAGCAGCGCATTGGAAACGAGCAAAGCCACACCGACAGGCACACCGTGATTGACGAAATCGAAAGCAACCGAAACGCCGACCACAAATGGCAGAAAATTGATCACAAATGCGCGAAACAAAGCACCAATTAATGGTGACCGTTTTTGGGGGTTGGTGGGGCCGCCAGTAAGATCACTGCCGATGCGGCTCGTTCTGCTTACTGTGGCTCCCCCGAGAGGAGTGAAAGAAAATAGGGGATGATTGAGCAGCAAGGGAAAAAACACGCACACACTGGTAGTGTTGAGGCACAAGAAAATTGAAAAGCAAGAAAAAGAGCCAAAACGCGATGGGAATTAATTTACATTAACCGATTAAAATCTAATTAACGCAATCGTTCAGCCATACCGTAGGTTGTCGAATCTCCAAGTTCGTGTTGAAGAATCGAGTGGGATGAAGGGAGAGGAGGGAGAGAGAGTGGGTGACACACTGGCTGATGCGACGCGAGGTGTAGGTGTCCTAACGATGGATAATCGCATCATGGATTACATTCCTTACGCACAACTGCTACAGCGCCAGGCAGTTCATTAAGGGTGGCGGTGTGGCGAAAAAAGGTGAGGATTGGTTGGCAACTCATGTTACTCGGCCACGAGCCCGGCCGGCGAGGGCTCCCACGGAATTGGGCATAGTGTGCATAAATAGATTCTCACCAGTTCACATCTCATTCCCGGAATGAACGCAATGAGCTGGACCGCGTCCACCGATACACTGAAACTAAGTCGTACACAAAAAGAAGGGAAAGGGAGAAGGGAGAACGAGCATAACGTGCGTGTACCGTACCCGTTGCTCAGCGTTTTTGCTTTCGTTGTACCTTTATGGTATGCAGTTAAACCCTTGCTGGTGCGTCAAGTTGCAGAGTGAGACTCCAGGACCGAGGAAAAATCTTCTCCCTCGATTGGCGTTTTTAAAACGCCAGTTTGGAGCCGGGTTTCCCTGCAACGATTTGAAAGATAAAGCTTAGTTCCCACTCAGGACGGGAGAAGAGAGTTTGGCTCCACTTTTCTATGGGCTGTCCATTTTTTTTCTCCTAGGAAAATTGAAAAACGACGACAGGTGCAACACCGTTGGCACCGTATGGTGGGTAACTTCACCAACATCCTCCCCAAATTTCCATGGACAGCCATTTCCCCACTGCTAACGCTCCCTCTAACAGTCTACCAAGTCTACCAGACATTTTACCGATGGAGAACTCCCATCACCCAGCGACTTTTTCTTCCCTTTCCGGTGTCGTGATGGAAATGGAGCTGGCAGTGGCCGTATCCTGCTAAACGGAAAATCCGTGCGAGGTAATGAAAACTTTCTCACTTTAAACAAACGATAGATCGTTACCCGCTGTGAAATCCGTGCGAAGAAACGTGGCGCGCTTGTACACGTACTTGCGCGCTGCGTTCTCCATGCGGCATTCCATGGGTCCACACGGCTTCTTGGTTCCGCGAAAGTTTCCATCATTTATCATTCGGTTACTAAATCGGTTTTTCGTTTTTGGACGCTGCGAGCGCAGCTTCGGAGAGGAGAAAGACTTTTTATGTGGTGTTGCTCCCATTTTTGTCTTTTTGGAAGATTGGGCGCTCGGTTTAGGAATGGATGGAACCAGAGTCTGGAAGTCAAAAACCGTAGGTATATGGTGACCGCGGATGAGACCGATTCTAGAGCACGCTTTCCCTCTCTCTCTCTCTCTCTCTCTCTCTCTCTCGTGCTCTCTTTCTATCACTCTGTCTGGTTGAGTCGCTCCTGGTGTCGGGAAACATATGCTTCGTAATCGGTCGGCCCATCGACGAAGCTATAAATCATTCGCTAATTAACTTTTCTAGGAAAACAATCATTGGATGAAGGAGCAGATGGGTGGAAAAAAAAACTGGCGAAGCGAAAAAGAATCTCCAGCCCTTCCAGCACACTGTCCCGCGTGTGGCCTCTCGATCGATCTTGTGATATTTATTTCGATTTCCAACCAATGGTCATCGATCGATCAATCGATTGCGGAGTGGTATGCGAAACATATTTCTAGCCCACCGCCAATTTTGAAGCCAAGCAGCAGTGGGCAATGAAATTGCGATTACCTTAAATGGGCGACTTAAAAATACATATTTATTGTGGTGCGAGAATTGCTTGTTGAAGGACAGTGTTTGCGAGATTTTTTAATTATATGAAAACGTTTACAAGAGGTTTGATGTTTTTTTTATTGTATTTTGTTTTTTATTTGTTACACTGATTTACAATAAAAGGCAGGGGCAGAGTTAACAACTTTTTTCTGTATGGGGCATAAACCATTCTTTAAAAAAAAAAATCGTCCCAATCACCAGATCTTTCCCTCAGGGGTGGATGTGTTACCAGGTAACTGTCCGTCACTGAACAGTAATTATTGACAATCACTTCGATCGATTAAATGCCGATCGTTATCCTTTGAAGCGAGTGCAATTTTCTCGCCTGTCGCTACCGGTCTCTGTGACACCGGCGGCGATGGCGGCAACGATCACACCGCCAGCCATCGGATCCACGCGATCATCAAAGCCATCCCCGATCCGAGCCGACGAAACGTTGATCCCACCCTTCCCGACCCTGCTGTGAGCAAACGAAATACAAACAAACCCATCAAAACAAACCCGTCCAGTCGTTGGGTCAGCATCGGAAGGAAAGACCATAAAAAAATGTACCAATAACCGGTTAATTCAATCGACTGCGGCAACATAACATAACCGATAACCGATAGCCGATTCATCACACTCACGCAAAACCAGAATGAAACAAACACGGTGCGGTTGGGCATGTGGAGGAGGAGGGGAGCAGCGTTACCACGGCGGAAGATGAAATGAAAACAAAATACCTTTTTCCGAATGGAGACCACATTTCTTGCACGGCTTGGTTCGCCCTCTCGCAAAGTGATCGGCCGGCCGCAACTGGCGGAGTGTTTCGGTTTTCCAGAAATGATGAAGTGAGTTCAACCACGGTGCAAGTATCGCTTTGTGCGGCCGACTGGAAACAAATAACCAATAACGCCATCCCTTCGGCCCGTGGGCCGACGATCACGGTCGCGATCTCGCACAAAACCAACAGCGGTAATCGACGGGAGGAAAAAAAGCAGTCATTTTTCATTCCCAGTTAATGGGAATTGGCCCTGCGAAACGGTCCCGGGTGTCTCGGAGAGGGCAAAAATCTGGATCGATCGATGGCAGAAGCGCGGATGCACTAGATCTTGAGGAGCGCAGGAATGGAGGTGAAAAAATTCGAACGAACGGTGGTGTGTCACAGCGGGAGTGTTGTGTGTAAGTAATGCCGTGCTACTGAAGGAATCGAGAGAAAAAAAAACAGTCCGCCAGGCATGTCAATCCGCTTCTCTGAGTGCGAGACGAGTTCACTGTCGTTGCCCGTTTCCCATCCCAGCTTCGCACAAGCTGCTGGTGTTACTTGGCGAACGGGCCGACAGGTTCACCAGATGTGGAACGATTTGTGTAAATGCTACTGTTACTGCGCCTTCACATACACTTCCCTTATCGCGCACTGTCCATATGCCGAGGCGGGTGCGCTGCGCTTAATAAAGTGTCTGCTAATCGTTTAGCATTTCATGATTGGTTTTTAACGATACATTTTCGCCATTCGCCTTTCCTTTTCTCATTCTCCTGGGTGGCGTGAGGCACTAGCGGGTGGGGGGTTTCCCTTTTCTCTTTATGCACTGTGCTGCTGGCCTTTACGCTCGTGCAAATCGTCCAATTCGTGGGGAGAAAGGCGCCAAAATCCAAAAGCCTTGTTGTTTATCCGATGGTCGACGATTGGATCGGTGGATGGCGATGGTTCTGCCGCAAGGGCAGCAACAGCTGTGCCGACTAATCGTGGGATTCTGACGGTGAACGATGTATGAAGCTACGTGTTTGTGCCTGATGTTGGAAGGTGAGTGATTAATCCAACATACGCACAACTGTCGAGATTATGAGAACCAATGTGCAGATTTGGAAGAGAAAATTGTTAGATGGAACAAATGTGAATATGAATGCTGGAACCGTTACTAGGATTTCTAATTTAGATAGCATCATCATCGGATGCGTGAGACTGATTTGGCAAAGCCTCATTTGAATAGGAAATTATGACTGATTTGTTAGACAATCATTAAAAATAGCTGTTTTGTAACCGTACGATTCTGGTTCTCAAAAGCTATTTTCATCTATAATTAGATTACTATGAAGTTCTCACTTATTTTGGAGAAGTATTTTAAATCAGTATCATTCAGTATGATGTTCAAATTGAGTATTAATTAGCAAACGTTGATTCAGGCTTCCAATTACTTGATGATTTATTACTAAATACTGATTGATTTTTCTATTTAATAAATAATCACTTCTAAAAATTTAATCAAAATTTAATACCATATTTTACAGGTCTTACCGTTTTTTATATTCCAATAATTGAAGTTCCAGCGTTTTTTTATAATTTAATCATTGAAAATCATTTTCCATTTATAAACTGTTTTACCTTGCGAATAAATGACTGTACGAATTACGTTATTGTAATCGTAAATCGATTGCTTTTTGCAAACACAAATAAACCCTTTGCTTATTGATTTCCATTCAGTGTCGGTTCAATATTGTGTAAACATAGATTGTAATTCATTCAAAATTCATTTCCAACCACTTTCCGCTTGGAACCAAATCGCTCGATGAATGTTTGACAAGCGCTTCTAAAAACTCAAATACTCGATATTTGATTCGAAATCATGAAATCATGTTGCCATCGCACAGACACCCACACAAACGCTCACTTCCTAAAATGACAAATCAGTGCTTTCCCTCCCTACTGCTTCTCTCACTCGCCCTTCCGTTCGCATGTACCGGAAACGCAGAGCTTCAATCTTTCGGTTGCCGGGGTGAAGCGAGTTATCGTTAGCAGCACCTGCGAGTGTACTGATGAGTCAGTAACTGCACCCTCGAACGGCCGGAAACTTGGAAAGTGGCGTGTCTGCGAGGGGTAAGAAAGGGTGCAGTGGGGGAAGGAAAGACTACACAAAAAAAGCAGCATGTACAGCAAAAACCATCCCGGCAAAATATGTTTACCTCAAATAGTTGCAAGCGGCAAAATGTTTGCCATTACAGGGCAAAATCAATTTCGTCGTGCTGTGGCTGTCCACAGGAATTCGCAGTACGCAAGCACCCATTTGCACTTTACTCTATTTTGTGCGTTTTTCAGCTTGGCCTGGAGTGGCTGGCCCTGCTGAGCTGCATCGTTGCCGAACGTCCAAAAGGCCACTGGCCACTAAGGGAAGTGTGAAGAGTGGGTGAGAGAAATAGAATGCATTCTTCGTCGTAATGCCATGAACTAGCAGCTGTGGTAGATCGGCGGATTGGAGCTCACTGAACTGCGCTGCAGATGACTGCACGGTGGGTGGTTTTTTGCGGTGCAGTATAGAAGTGTATGCGAAGGAGTTCAAAGGAAATGCAAACGATGGCCAGATTGTGCCGGGTAGTAAACGACTTTGGCGTTCGATTTCCATTGGGCATAGCAACGCAATATCGTCTTCCGCTTCACCGGTTGGTACATTTGCCAGTAACGCACACTGCCCTAGACACGGGCAGAGGTGAACAAGCAAACACGTATAGGTTTGGCAAACATTGTGCTCCTTACCGAAAAGAGGGTGAGCGTGGCAGAGTGTTATTTTTTATTCAAACATTTCAAAGCAGATAATCGGGTAGACAAATGAGGAAAGGTAACTGAACTAGGTTATGAAAAATGTTTTAAAAATATTATTTTCCGCTTTAAAAAAAAAACAGATCATGTTTATTATTTTTGAGCCCGTGGTACACTTCATTCATAAGCCATTGCAAAGCCCTGCTATGCTGACATTATTATTCATGATGTAATCTGAACACAGATCGATAAACCAACGTCGTTTTTGGTAGCGTTTGAGCTTGCCTGGCTGTACACTTTTTTAGGTTCGGTCAAATTTCCGGTATATCTGTTTGGCTGTTTGAAGGCAATTTCGACGAATGGACCATCGTTTGTTCCGTTCTCGATGTAAAAAAACATGCAAAGTGGTGTATGATTCTGCCACTTGGAATGTATGTTTCGTGTCAGTTTGTATGCTGTCGGCGTTTTTGTTTGAAATGTCCGGAGTGTGCTAATATGTCGTGTTTTGAACTAAATTTTCCAAATGTGGCACATCTTCGCTAAATAAGGTTGGACAGTAGACTGTAGAAATGATAAGTGAGAGGTAAATATCGCACCTATGCTCTGTTGCTCCCTCGGTTTAACGATTCATTGTGAGATTGCTGTTACACTTTGATAAAAGTGAGTGTAAATGAAAAATTGAAATAATTATAAATTTATGAAATGTTAGAAGCATTCCTGGCCATTTGATAGAACGATAAACAAAACCTAGGTAAAAGCATTTGGAATCCGCTACAAACAGGAATGTTTCATTTAAAAGCAGTAAATTATTTCGTAAGCCTGCCATAACGTTTCTCCATAACGTTCCTTCTGTGCCAGAGAAAGAAAATGAATAAACTATTCGGCGGGCAGTTGCGTGGAGCTAGTACCAACGTCAATAGCACATCCGCAACTGAAGCTCTTGTGCAGGCTGTGTGAATGCATAGGCAATCGTGAATAATTGAACAATGCGTGGCCAGGCACATGCCAAGGTATGCGTTACGCTAGCAGGACTCGTGCTCGATTTTCCCGCCATTTCGGCCTTCAATGAGACGGATGACAAATGCAGCTTTACGATCCATATTCAAATGGAATTTTTGATGCAGATTGCCAACGGTCGTTGAACGATTGTTGCGAGGGTAGCGAAACTATTGCACCGCAGGCTGTAATCCGTACAGCGCTGCAGATAATGTATTGCATGGGAATTAATTTTGACGATTTTTGTTCGGATAAACGAATTAATTACGGTTATGTTGCTTTAGTTATGGTATTTTGTCCATGCCATGCAGATCCGTGTATTTTAAGTTTAAGCCGGAAGCAAGGCCCTGAGTCGGAAGATAAAATTCTTTTCCTTCTGTTAGAAATAAGTTTTTCAAGAGTTTTATAGGAGCCTTTTTGTGGAGATGTGGAGTACTTCTGTATACAAGTAAAGAAATTCTTTTTAATAATTCATGTTTTCCAAGAATGACCTTGTTGTGAAATAATCTTTGTATATTGTTATTTTTTTGTATGTACGTTGATTCAAAGTTGATTCAATTTTTAACTTTGCGAATTTTTCAATTAATAAACACAAAAGCTCATGCCTAAAATTCTGAAGCAATGTGTAATAGGTTATCACGCTGTTTTGCATCGAGCGAGTGTGATTGTATTCATTGGAATGTTTGGTGCTGCAAGTCATGGATAAACCGAGCACTTTTACTTTCTGCATACACCAGCGGCCCCATACAAAGTCGTTGTGTGCCTCGTCAGCTTGCACAGTCGACAGTAAGTATTATTTCACACGATCGTTTCGAATTATGATACTCGGTGCAAAACTGCAGACAAAACAACCTATAAAAAGGCACAACGTCTTTTTCATTCACCGTTCCCCTCTCGTCCTCATCATCCGTTGCAAAAGTTCATTTTACAAAATCGTTGCAATTTAGCACATCCATAATTTAATTTCTCATCATCATTCCCCAGCGGCTGCTACGATCGGACGATCGTAACGGTTACGATCAGCTAAATTTACGATTCGGGCTCGAGTTTGTGCACCCACGGCACCAAATCGTTGGTTGGATCTCTGGAGGTGTGTGACTGTTTGAGCTTTCGGTTTACGGCCCAACGTCGACCACACAATGAGTTGAAAAGAAGGCAATCTGAGGGGCAGTGTTGCATAATATCGGGTAGCTCATTAAATTAAGGAATAAGCTATTTTATTCTATTTTTTTAATTTTTATGGAAAATGCAGGGTTGTGGTGATGGTACCAAGAGGCATCGATAAAGTTGGGAGGTTTTAAGCATTCAGTTTATTTATGACAATTAGAATGTATGGAATTCGCTAAACTGTAGCATTATCTAAACAAAAGGCCAGTAAAACAATAGCTTCATGGCTAGCATTCGGAGTCATACAAGTGTTTCGCAACTACGTAATGTTAGTACTTTTTGCTTCTCTTTCTCGTATTTGCACACTTTCCTATTATCACGCTCACCAAGGAGATGCGTCATATGGTTTCGATTTGAATGGCTATTTCTGCTTCACTTTGCTTGCCCACGGAAAGCCGGAATTGCTTTGAAGTGCTTTGTTTTTACTGCCGCTCGCTTCGTTTGGTGATGAAGTGTTCACGCAATAAATTAATTTAATGTACATAAAGTGATAATTGCGTATTGATTCCGGCACAGCACACTCGCACCGTGCCGCCATTCGCATCTACATCCAACAGCTGGCGTGAAGCTGGCAGTGCAATCGGGTGGCTATGCAAATGATTACGCGGCATATGATGGTCCCAGCACTACGCATACAGCCACAGATGTACGTCGCCCCACCCGCAGCTGTCAATCGAGGTCGAAACATTTTCCGACAAATAAATTTTCCACCGAGCACTGATTGCACAAAAAAGCAACCGCGATCGACATCGACGCCACGTCGGACATCTGACGCAGTGGGTAACTGGAGCGCGTTACCTGAATGAGGAAGCGGCATTGCTGCAGGTTAATGTTTCACGCTGGCGGCAATGGGTGGAACTGCCGGTGGGGAAGTTATAGCACAGCAACCGCTGGTTATCAACAATAGATGGATGCAAATGATTTAAAGTGTTTAGTATTTTTCCGCAAAGGTTTTAAATGTGTGTATAATAGATTATGTGACTAGCGGTTTTGCGAGGAGTTTTGAGAGGACATCAACCGTTGTAATGCATTACATCGCTGTGCAATGGACCTGTTTGCCGTTCTGATTCCTCAAACATCATTAAGAGGGTTTGTCATGATTAGGTTGAGATAAAGAAAAGCTCTGGCCTCGCATTTTTCGTACCACATCTTTTATTTTAATTCACGCATAAAACCCAAAGAAACTCTACCACAGGTTGTCAGAAATGGTCAGGCACACACACATTTGCACGCAAATATTCAAACAAAATTTGTTTTAGTCATACAATGATATAATCCTTCACTAAGACTGCGGTTTGGCATGTAAGTCCGAAAGGTACGCAGGCTAAATCTCTTAAACTTCTGTGCGTTACATAAATGAATTTTGAACCGAGCGCTCCAGGGTTCCAGCTCAGGGTACCAGCCCAGTTGAAAGTGAAACAGCAGGTTAATTCTATTTGCAACCACCCGAGCCCCACGCCATCAGAGTCGGAAACAATCGCAAACCACATTAAAGACCAACCCAGCAGGAACTGCACACGGTCCGGTCCGTTCTTAGTGCGATGGGAGAGCAAAAACAAGCTAGGCAGCCACGCTCTTAAACCTTCCAACCGTTCAACTAGATCGGATTTGGAAGGCCGCGTTGCGAGCAGTGGCAAAGTTTGTCCCTCGGTGAACACACGACTGCGGTATTCGCGGTCTTTAGGATTCGCCAGGCGCTCGGTACACCGGTGTCGGCAAAGGTACCCCGGTCACTTGCGGCGTCTAGCGCTGGTACGAAGACGAAATCTGGGGAGTCCCTCAACGGAAGAGTTCGGTAGTGTGCAAGTGAACGCTGGGTACAACGGCAATACAGTTTGCGTACCACTTTGTGAAGATGGGAGCGTTTCCATTCGCGCCACAAGCAATACTGGACGGTGTAGAACGAGCCCCAGCCGTCGGTAGGTACCCCCGAAAGGTCGCCCTTTAGGAATGTACGAAAAATTCTCCAAATTGCGTCGACTTCCGCAGTGCGTTAAATTGCGCTTGCCAGCCCGGGGTTTGTTTCGGTGGCGAAACGGTGGCGATCCGTGGAGACTGCGGTGGTGATGGAAGGTGATACGCTCTGCCAAACGGCAAATTCAATTAACCAGTTGTCATTACCGCTGTACATGGATGGCGTACGTACATGGCGTGCTGCGTTTCATATGGCTCCGGAATACATCAGCTCCAGCACCGGCAGCCGGGATGTGAAGCGTCAGCTTCAGGGAAATTCTACCGTACGGCACACGACAGCAACTTGATTTTGCCTGACCGCTGTCGAATCGATGTCGACCGAAAATGTCCACCTTCCTGGCCGGACCTTGTCATCTTGCTCCCCGACACTCACATACGCGTACACAGAAATACACACATTGGGCTGTACACTGGAAGCGAATTCCCGTGTAGCTAGAGGGAAGTGTTGGGTAGGACCGTCATTCCGTGCCTCAGTTCGGTTCGGTTTGAAATGGAGCTGTGGTGAGCTTAGAAATTGTCGAAAATCGAACGCATTACTAACACTCACCCCTTTTTTGTATCCACCCGGAGCCCTTGGCGGGTCCTATGCCCTCCAGACCGCTCTCCAAACTACCCAGGGTGAGCCAAGAACGGACGCCGGGTTTCGGTTCAGCAATCGCACATCGATTATTCAGTGCGATACCAGTGTGGCCGCCAGCTAAATGTGTTGCCAAAAACGTGTGCACGGCTGTTGGCGAGAGTCGCGTCAAGCCTTGATGTTGCCGATGTTGTCGTGCTAAAGCCTTTAGTCCCCACTGCGAGCAAACTGTGCGTTACGCGCTCTGTGTGCAGAAAGTTCTGTCGACCTTCACCGCCGGGGGAATTGAAAATTGACATAAAATCAAACATTTTTCCGAACGATATCTTGTTTACATTAGTATTCACTCGATGCCGACGTGGTGCGTGAGTTTAGTCATGCGTGGGAGAAAGGGGGTCGACAAGTTCGGCGAGGCATGCCCCGTTCGGAAATAGTACGGTTTCGAAATATTCTACCAAACAAATACTATTTGGACCCGCTGGACATCTCTTCCCGCCGCTGTTTGTTCCGAGCTCTCTGATATTCTAATCGAAAGTCAACTCGGCCCGATGGGGGTGCCGCCAGGCCACGTTTCCGGTATCGTAGCTATCGGCCCAAGCGTACGGCGGCATCCGACATCAGCGGGGGGTAAGTTGCAGTCAGGCGGCAAACCGCATCGCATCCCGAATGCTGCAGCAACAAGCACCAGACTTCATGCCTTTCACTGTGTGTCTCTTTCTAGGCATGGCTAGCCGCAAAGCGCGGGAGCGGCAAGGCTGAGCGGGGTTGCAGGTGGGGATGATTTTCAATTGTTAAACGAACGGAACAGGGGTTGGAAGGTGCCCGTGTGGTTACCCTGCATGCATATTTAGCTGGCGACGCTCCGAATGCCATGCTAAAATTATAAACCAAAACATTGCGACACGCAGTGCCGTACGGTGCCGTGGAGGTTCTGATAATGCTCGGAAAGTTAAAGCGTTTCGGGGCTGGGGCATGTTTGAATGACGTGTGTGGCCGCTTTGATTGCCGTACAGAAATGAGCAAAACCAATTGTTATCGAAGTACTTTAAAGTGCTGAAAATTGAGTCGTTTCACTAAACTGGCTTCAAGTTTTTGTTTCAGTTAATTTATGTAGATAGCAATTGCATATACAATAATTAATTAATTCCTTTTTTTAATTCATTCCTGTTGGAATTATGTTTGAGGTGCTACGTCGATTAATGCAAAATGCATTACATTTTCAAAATTTCAATTGACAACTACCGGATTCTATTATCAATTTCTTTCATTTCTCTAATATAACAATGTTCGTCACGCACTTTAAATGAACGGCAACGGTGTAAAAATAGCAGTGGTACTGAAATATTTTTGCTACCCTTCCTGCAATGTGTTGTCAGCCCGGCTAGCTCAGTCGGTAGAGCATGAGACTCTTAATCTCAGGGTCGTGGGTTCGAGCCCCACGTTGGGCGCAAGATTGTTTACCTTTTTTGCTCTACAAAGTGTTATAGCATTTTTTATCATCTTCATTCTCTGTTTTAAAATAAAGGTATAAAGAGGTATAAACTGTAAAGAGATTTAATAGCCCGGGAACCGAATGTCGTGTAATAAAACTGAAAATGTTTTCCACATTATTTTTAAGGACGTGGTGATGGGTTGAGTTTTGCCATCAATAAACTTAAACAACTTAAGCGAACACGATCACTTGACGTTAATACCAATAACGCATTGAACGTGGGAACCACCCTTTTCCTCTTCTCCCAAAGCTCCGCATAACTAACATACACCAAGCAACGGAACGGAACTTCATTTTTATGGCATCATTGTGCCAATTTTTATTCCGTCCCATTCTTATCCTGTCCTTTTTTCCGTGTGCTCCGAAAACCATATGGTCGACCTAGCAAGGCCAAGGGAACGCTTTCATTGCACTGCTCTGTTCAACAGCGAAGAGATGGTTGTCGATTTGAATTTCAAGCAAAACGTATGTAAATTGAGTGTTCAAGTGTAGCTTCCCATACCCTCGGCACCCGAGCTGCCCCGGTGAGCTCTGCGTGTGCCATCGAGACCTCCTCGCCCATCCGAAATCAGAACCGGCAGGGGAAAGAATCTAGAAGAGGATCGAAACTCTCCCACGCCCAAAGATGAGCCCAATCTGCTGTATTAGCAGAAGGAGAGCGAGGATCAAGCTGCTGCTCTATGGTAGCTGCCGGAGAAGAATTTCAATTTTTCGCATCCTTGAAATTATCAATTACGCCGGTGTATGCTAGCGAAGAGCTTGCAATGTAACGAACCTTTTTGGCCCTTCCCATGACGGTGCTTCTGATGGAACGTCGTTGCAGCACCGACGTATAGCATTAGCCGGAATCGTTTGCGCTTCCGGCGTATTACCTGCAACTATATTGCACCCGTGATTGTGCGATAATAAAAAAAAACGAAAGGAACGATAAACTCAGGTATGCCCTCGGGAAAAGCTGTCCGAAATCGTTTGCCATTCACACCGAGAATGCGAAATAGCCGGTTGAAGGTTGTATAGTATCTCGGACGGTGAAGATGGGAAGATGTTGTAACGGTCCCTACCGACAGTATGCTTCTGTACCTGTTGCCGAGTTCGATGTGCATAAATTCTCAATCCCAACTACAGGGAGCTGCGGAACCGGGCATGAGGGCACGGTGTGAGTAATGCATTTCGTTTTATATTAAATTTAGCAGCATCACCACCATTCGTTGAAAGGGAGGTTTCGTGTATGCAGTGTGCAGTAATACTCCCTTTTTGGCGTACTCGGTAGCGAACTTCTTGCAGTGCCACTCGTCACGCTAAACGGCTTACCGGATCGGGTTTGACCGGAGACGTGCTGGGTGAAGTAATAAATCTTGCCACATGTTTGCGCTAAAGTGCATCAACCCGGCAACCCTCACCCGGCGTCGTGTGGTGGATGGTGACGATGAGCACGGCGCATGATGATCTGCGAAGCCGTTGAGAAGTCGTTGATCGAGCTCGAACGCTTCCTGTGCACACAGTTCCGGTGGCTGCCGTTACGACAGCGCTAGAAGTTAGTGTTACACTTCAAAAGTTGCTGCACTGTGGCGGTCTGGAAACCGCACGAGCGGATCAGTACCTTACTGTTGCTTCTTGTTCATTTAGCAGATTTATTATTGTAAAGCATAATTATGATGGCAGGGAGTTGAACTTACTTCCCTACCAGTGTTTACTGCTGGAAGGAACGAGAGACATGCTTTAAATCCCGTTTGATCCATTGGTGTACTGATGCGCCCGTGCGAACCATGCTGAACCGCTCGTGTGTTTCTATTTATGGGTCTTTACATGTAGATTTGATTTATTAGCGACGGGATCCGCGGACTCTGTGCCCTTTGCTGGGTTGAAAACCATCCCATCGGAGATAAGCGTACTGACTGTTCTGTACCAACATAAACCATCATACGAGGGATGCCGTTTCTATCGTTTGGAAAAATAACACCCCGCATGAAGCGAGCGTAGATCCGGTCCGGGTCCAACAATCGCTCATCCGTTGGGGAGCCATCCAATCGCAAATGTCCGGAAATGGTTTCGGACGTACACCATTGCGAACGTGCCGCCTGGATTGTGCGTTATGCGTTGACCTTTCCGACGATCATGTGCACCAACGAAACCGAACCGAATCCGAAGCTCCGGAAAACGTGAGGGTTGCCGTTTTAAAAGAAGAACGCAGGAAAATTTGAATGGCAACTGTTGTTGTCCGCTCGGCGGGGGCTTCAGGCTTCAATGAAACGCTCAGTGCACTAATGGGCTGTAATAAATGTACGTGGTCGAGCATAAATGCATGCTTGCCTTCCTGATTCTGGCTGTGCACGTAGGTTCCGAGGTTTGCTGTGCCATTTCTATCCAAACTTTACAGCGCCTCTGGCTTGTCGGTCAGTACAGTGGCGCTGTGCGCCCGGCGACCTCCATGATGTATTGTATAGCGACAGATTTTATTAGAATGTCTCATTCAATTCAACCCTGCTGAGCCTGTGTTTGGCGTTCAAGCAATGTGGGTTGTCGTATTTAGGAGCAAAAGCAACATCTTTCCAATACCCCGACAGGCTTTTAAACGGAGTTAATGTTATCGTAAGGCGCAGCAGTTCGCTCACTTCATTACTCAATCTATTCCGCCACGCAACCCCATTTAGGTTTTGGTCGATGCCTCGCCACTGTTTGCTTAGCAGATGCGGTGTGTTGCCGGGGACTTTGAACATTGCGATTTACCGTAGCATAAAATTAATCGAATCAATGGAAATTGAAAGCAAACACCCGAGGTAAGCCGACGTCACACAACGCAACACCCTCACCACCACCACCACCACCACCACCACCACCATCAGGGAAAGGAGCAAAGTGCCAAAAGTCAGCGACTCTTCGGTCCTCGGTCCTTGGGGTGCGAAAGGCGCACTAATATCATCTCCGGCGGCGGCAGCGCACATGGCATCGCTAAAGAAGGTAAACATTCGGGCTGTATAATGCCATCGAAAAACAAAACTCGTCCCCTGCTTCCGAGCGTCAAAGGGGTGCATAAAATTTATGTTCTCACCGTGCGACCCCTGGAACAATGTGCGCACTTCCATTAAAATCTTATCCGTAGCCTTTGTTTCCTTCTTTCGGGCATTAGGGAGCGTACCAGCGTGTCTTAAAATTCGAAGAATAGTCTGCAAACTTAGGCAGCACAAGCAAGGAGCGCTCATGTTATCCTTTGCCTCGTGCAGGAGCGAGGGAAAGGGACTTTGGTGTAGTGTACAAATAATGGCTGAGAAATGACATCGTTCTGTCAACAAAAGATTAATTTTAAATTTAATCAAATCTTATTTATCTACGGTCAACAGTTTAGCTACTTCCGTGTCGTGCCAGCCAACTAGGGAAGGATAGGCTTCCTGATCCGATTGACTTCACGTCCCGTTTTGGTCCCCGGGTAGACTTTGAAAGGGGGAAAACAGACATTCCCTGAGCGAGGAGGACAACATACGAAAGAAAAATGTGTTGTCGCTTGTCGAACGAGGCCTGCTGGAAGTGCTGTGAAAAATATCCAAGCTAACCAATTTAATCGACCAGAAGGGGTAGGGGAAGGGAGGGAAACAAAAGGAAAAGTGGAACAGCTTCTGCACCAAACAGCAGGAATGGCCGTATGTGTGACCATCGCATCTTTGCGGCGTCCGGGTTTGCCGTTTCTGTGCCAAACCGCCCGAAGGCTTTGGCGGTGATGGTTTGCCAAAAATGTTGAAATGGTCTTGTTACCGTGGCAGGAGTCGTTGTTTTTCCGGCTCTCAATTTCCTCCGTTGGTTGTGGTTGTTTTTCCTAGCGACTTCTGTCTGCCGAGCTGAAGGCGCAAGCGGCAAGTGACCGGACACACTCACCTTCCCCGCGCACCGGGGTGCGCGTGTGTAAATGAAGTTATTCTTGGTCCCGGGGGCACGTACCGGCGCGCTTTCTCGGCCGTTTTGGAAACTTTGATAGACTCGCTTCTTAATAAGTTAAATTATTATTTTGTGATGGACAAGCTGGCCCTCGCCCGGTTGGTATGTTGGTGTCTTCTTTCCCCGAAAAGTACAATCCCCCGCAGGCTCGGTATTGTTAGCAACTTTGTGACGCTTAAATGAAATGTCAGCGGGACCGTTACCAAAATTGTACAATGACCAGCGGTTGGAATATCGTTTCTTCAACAGAAAACTCTACCATGGTTTGTTCTTGAGCTATGTGGTCGAAAATTTGACTTGGTCTGCTCGAAGTGGCAGGAGTTATTTTGAGGCCAAGAAAGCAAGCGAATTCAATTGCAAGCATGCTTATAGCTTCCGCTCACTGCTCCGACCCAGGCGGAGCTGTTCACTATTATTAGTGTTATTGCCAGTAGCTTCTACTCTTCAAACAAATGCAAAACAAAACCCAACCGAGCTCGGTTAGAAATTACAGTCGATTCCGGTTACGTATCCAAGAAGGGCGCTTTGTTTGGAATGCTTTCGTCGGTTTTCCTTGGTAAAAGGTCACTGTATCTTTCTGTGGCTTGTAGGTAATAGGGCTAGAACGAGCGAAGAATCAAATAAACGCACTCCAGCTGACGCCATGGAAATGAAAACCCGGAAGCGGTGGCTGTGCTGATGCCACAGTTTTTGTATTACTTTTCCATTTCCACGGTTATTTCGGCTTCTCATTTCTAATTTTTGCAATGGAATTTGAAACACGAATTGGATAGGAATTGGCTCGCTCGCGTGGATTAGGAATAATCTTCGCAATGCTTCAGGATGCGTAGGTGCTAATGGTGTTGGATATAATCAAGTGATTGTCAAATTAATACAGACACAATAGGCATTTCCGTTCCATACAACGTACAGGAAAACGGTTTGCTAGCCATGTGCTGTAGAAAACTTTCCTGCCAGCCACTGGAACAACTTTGAGCCAACGCTTCGTTTGTTGCTATTTGCGTAGGTTTGTTCTTTCGGTTGTTACTTCGTATGCGGGAGTGAGTGTACTGGAATGAAAAAAATAATATTATTATTCTAATCTGATATAAAATTCCATTAGAGACAAAAGGCCAGCAGACTGATGGTTAGTGTTTGCTGCTGAATTGGGTTCTCGGTGTGCAGTGCACAGCGTTACGCGTTTCGCTGTGGAGTGACCTTGTTTTCGTTTCCTCCGCGAGGAAATGTTTGTGAAGTCAAAGGGTTTTATTTGCGGATGGCGGGTTTGATGCAATAGACACATGGATGTTTTTTTTGGGTTTTTGGGTTAAAGCAAGCACTGTGTGTGTTGTGTGTGTTGTTTTGCTTTGCAAACAAAAACGAAAATGAATTGGGCCAAACCTGCACACACAAAACAATAAACTGCAAATAAACTTCAAACCGAATGATTTCTTGAGCAGTGTGTTCGTCCGAGTGCCTTATATTCCTTGTAACAACCTTTTTGCAAGAAATATCACATATTTTTCGCATCAAGTAATGTTTCGGGCCCTAAAAGACTCTACTTATTTGTTTTATGGAAGTATGCTCAATTTCCCTTTGAACTATGCTTAGCTGTAAACTGCACGTCCCCCATAATGTCAGTGCAACTGCTTGCGCTCTCGATGACACATTTAAATGGTTTGAAATAATTACCCCATGCAGCAGCCACGTCGGATGTTAATAGTCGCGCACGGTGGTAGATTGGCTAGCGAGAATAGCGAGCCGCAATGTAAATTGAACCCCGAAACGCACAATAAACGGTGTTGCATTTCATGCTTTGCGAAGCGTTACAATTAGACCGATTTGTGCATTGGTTCTAGTACAGCAGCAACGATCACGGTGGTATTAGCTAGGTTAGCTAGCTAGGCACGGCAAACTGTCCAATTTGATGGACTCGTCGACATTTAGTTCGCAGATTATTCGTCTGATGATCGAGAGAGGTCGGAAGGTGCTGTGGGGCACTGCACATATTGCGTAATATGAAAACGCTCCCACCGGAACACCGATGCTTTGATGTGCATTTGTTGGTGCGATGATTACAGGATGATAGGGATAGGGATTTCACCGAAATTGCAAGTGAAGTCCCACAAAAATCAATTTATTCGCGTCGGCCACCAAACACACGCATCAATGGGTAGTTGATTGCGTGGCACATAGAGGTGTAGATAAAGCAAGGATTTAATTTAAACGCCTAACACACACACACACACACACACATGTGCAATGCACGGTACACTCGAAGGGAAATGAGCACCAGCACAAATGCGTGAATAGAAGCGAAACTAAATGAAACGAACGATTTGATAGCATTTTGTGGAGCTCCAGTGAGTCTAGGAAACGAATTTGGGCGCGTTTCGTGCTGGAGGGAAACGATAAATTCCGGTAAACGACGTAACAGGTTGATGATAGGTCAGTTAATAAAGGTGAAATAAAGTACATCCATTTCGTTATTGTATGATCGTAAAAAGGCCGCATCGAGTGAAGGCTCGGGGAAGTTTAGATTCTTGCTTCGCTGATCTTTTGAGATGTGTCCTCTCATGCACTCGGAACCCATTCTACCGAAGAAACACTTGCAGACTCTTCTTCAGTTGAATAATTACAGTTAATGTGATTACCAAGAACATCGTCACTGCTTTTTACGGAGGGCTGATGGGTAGAAATGTAATAAAAGCCTTTTTTTTCCTCGCCCCAAAGGGTGTGCTACAAAGCACCTTCTCGTAATACTTTACTGTAAAGACACCCTATCGTCGAAGAAATAGAAAAAAACAGGGAGACATGTGAAAATGGAAGAAACGAAATCGTAAATGTTTGCTTGGTCGGACAAAATCTAGAGAAACGCTCGCAAGAAGTTGCTCGAGCTTGAGGACTTGTTCGAAACTCCGTGCAAGGCCCAAAAGCGACCGGAAAAGCGAACGCAAGTGCAATAAAATTTAGATAATTGTGTATGCTCATTGCGGCGTTGGGCTCGGTTTAATTCAAGCGCACCACAAAAAAGATTCTGGGTTGAGAGCGTTCTTGGAAGCCATTGAACCGATCGGTGGTTTCCCCGGTCTAGATAATGGTATGCAAAGTATGCCTCGCACAAGAACGAGAATGACGCAAACGGGCGGCCCAGTATCGTTATTGTCACCGGCAACAACAAACCGTAAATCATTCGTTTTATCTAAGCAAATTTGAATACTAATAAAATCACGCACAATCATTTAGATGAAAATAAGGGGACACAATGGCATCAACGGTGAAAGAAAGCAAGAGAAATGACTGATGGAGAGAAGCACTGTCGCGATCCGGTCAAGTGAAAATAGTACTTCAGCATTAGGATGCGACAGTTTACAACGTTTCGGAATCGCTTTAATATTTTCTTCGTGTTCGTCAGACATTTACCTTTCTTGGGTGGGTGGGTGCAAAGACACTAAACGAAACCGATGTTAAGAGAGTCCTGCTCAAATGTCCCCATCAACAGATGACGTTGGTAGCGGATGTGGGAGAACTTTTCCTTTCCATTGCATCCACTTTCACCGTCTGTTTGGCCTGTCTTCTCATTTATCGGGCGTTGAATCAGGCCCACCGCCGTCCGCTATGTAGCGGTTGAGTGATTTTGCTTTCGTTTTCTACTAATTTAATAAGGAAACTCCGCACCGGCTATCATCGGCATCTGTTCTCGATCGGGTACGGCCGCACAGCACACGGCAAGCGAAACGTGTCGCCGTTGGTTACGGACGCGACAATGACGATAAACGCTCCGTGGACCGTGGACAACCGATGCGGCAATGGGCAAGCTGTTTGAATGAAACATCTTACGAACGTCCACCGGCCTCGCACCGATGGCGAGACGTTTGGATGGTGCTTGAGACGCGATGGAGACGACTGAGTGAGAGATTTTCGATTAAGTGCTATAAGGTTGATTGAGTGGCAACAATGTGGATGGTGGTGAGTACAATTTGGAAGCGTTTGGAGATCAATTTCGGACGCTTAATTAGAAGGCCATTCGAGTAGGTCTATTAGTGGAAGCTTCATTACCACTTGGTCGGAGTATTTGTATGAAGTGGTTTATAAACGTAGCACGTGTAGTACAATTCGTTTTTCAAAAGGTCATCAGCTGACACGGTTGTTAAAAGGTATGTTTTTATCTTTTTTAAGATCTACTTTTCATTTACGTGAAGTGCAACGTGATCTGTAGAGCTTTGTATTGCTGTCCAGGTTGCAGCTTAGCTCTATTTAATGCAGTTTTCTTCATCTCTCCAAGTGCCTCCTATTCTCAACACGTTTTTGTAATGATTGTAATAAGACAAAGTAATAGACTAGTTCTTCACTCGCTTCGTTCCAAACACTTGCACAGCAATGGAAGAGAGCGATACGGCGTGCAACGAGCTGCTTAAATTTACACCGTCGAGAAAGCATTTTTCTAACAAATTGCTTCACTGATGGACGCCTGGGAAATTGGTCGCAAAACGGCAACGAAAACCCCCGACGAAAAAAAGAAACGCCCTTGTACACCTGACGGCGGGAAACGTGTACGCGCTGCACTTAATTTAATTTTGCACTATTTATGTGTTCTCTGCCTGCACGGCACTTTAAATTGCTTGATATACGCCATCATCATCATCGTCGTCACCGTCGTCGTCACTGTTGTTGTCCTTCCACGTGGCGCTTCCCGGGCACTGCTAAATTATGTTGCGAGAACTTTTTACCGTTTTTCTACACCGCCGGGCACCATCAATGAGCGTTTGATGAAAAAGGAGTCAAAAAGGTATATCTGTGTGTGTGGGTGTGAGCTGACTCTAAACGTAAGATACGACAGCGTTGCTCTTCTTGCCTTTTCCTAAATGCAGATGATAAAAGGGTAAACTCTTCACCACTTTGCTGGCGAGGGGCTGCGATAACGGAGGAGTGTTACTTTAAAATAATTCAATTTGAAAATCAATTGCACATACACCCTTGAGCGTTAGTTTAGTCGCACGGAGAACGTGGCGACAAGTTCCGGTGTTTCCCCCACCCCGCCCATCGCATAACGCACAACACAACGGGAACCTCTTCTCGAGATCGATAAAGTTCCGCTTTGGTCATTCCACTTTCGCGCTGGATCGATGTTCGATAGAGTAAGCAGGCCTACGAGTAGAATGGTTTTCCCTGTCCCTGTTAGTACACCGCATGCCTCACGCGAACCGTGGTGTGGCGAAAATGTAGTTTTGCCTCCCTGTTTTCATTTTGTTTTCGGCTTGCCCGTGGCGAACCTTCCCCAGAGCAATTCTCTGGTCACTGGTGCCAGGTGAGTTTCTGGCAGACAGGGCAAGTGGGCAAACGGAAAACAAAAACATGCTTCCGATCACGAATGAGGATGTCCTCCTGTGCGAAGCCGAGCGAGGTTCCGATATGCTGTGGACCCGCCAGTGAAGGTGATTGAGAGTGTGAGTAGAGGCTGGAACGACCGTTTGGCAAAGGCACCGATCTTAGTCGTTAGGTTTATTTTTTATTCTATCCCCTATCCGACCGGTACTGCACTTGGTGGCGCATGATGAGACAGGATCTTTGGGACCCATTTTTCCCCGTCTCGTTTGTTGCGTAAAACTGTTTTGCTTTTGTTGTCGCCGTTGAAATCGATATGAAATTGCCACAGCCGGATTGCGCGCGTTTTTGTTTCGTTCTAGCGGCAATGCAGCATCATCATGCTTCGGTTTAAGTTTTTGCAGTGGTGGGAAGAGGTTGAGGGTCGTGTTTGACGAGTGGAATAGGCGACAACAAAAACTAAACACAGCGTATCGTCGAGCAAAGCGTTCTATGCTCGATGAATACCGCATATTGGAATAATAGAGCTGTTCCGTTTTTTTTTATGGTGCAGTTTTAAAGTTGTTCTTTCAATATTCTAAATGCAAGAGATTGTGCTGTTAGTGAAGAGCCCAGAAACGGTTAAGCTCATGCATGAGTATCGCGATGCGAATCAATTATTATCAGCTCAGCAATTGAAAATCTAGTAGATGCACCTTTTAAACATATTTTGTCTATTTTGAAATTTTTGAATTATAACATTTATTTTTTCACAAAACGGCCTTACCGTCACACCAAAAAAAAACATCTATTATTTTCAATATATAACACTGTAGCTGATGTTTTGTCGCTTCGAATGTTTTTGAAAATGTTAAAGAAATACTGGATGCAATAAACAGATAGGATCTAACTGAACAAAACTAAATACAAAACAACAACCTGGTCACGGAAGCGAACAGCCCGATGCAGAAGTCCTACATCGACACACTAAACCGCCTCTGCCAGCGCTATTTTTCATAATGCAGCACAAACATGCGGCCAAGCATGATACTTGATTAGGGTTGTACGCTACTGTGTGCCGCCGTTGCTGGCACACTAAACGGTCGCGTTTATCTACACATTGTGCGATTGTTTCTTCTTGTTTTTGTGAAACACGCTGGCAAAATTTCATATTATTGTGCGTTGCGCTTCAGGCTAAAACACAAAGTATCGAGTCCCGGAATCGATGCCTCGAAGGGTCCACTGGTATTGGAACATCAAAGGCGTTGCGTGGGTTTCACGATGCGCATCATAAGAGCACACAACCTTGACGCGTAGAAATTTTGATTTATGAGCTTCAAACGCCAAGCGCCGGCCCCTTTTTGTGGCGTGGGAAGATGACAATATTGGACGAGTGAGATGGAGAAAAGAGCAAAAAGCAAGCGGGATGAAGCAATTGATTTGCATTTTATTGATTTTTATCATGACAAATATTACGAAGCAAACGGGCGGATGGGATATTGTTTGGATGAGGTTAAGAAGCTAGCGCTAACAGCAAATCGTTGTTTTGATGTGTTATTTTGACGCATTTTAATTTATGCTCTTACCGGCTGCGAAACGTTTGACAGTCACGCTTATTTTGCGCTGTATTGCTAACGACCTACAATTTTCGTAGACCATAGCCGTTACACGACGCCTTGTCTTAAGTGGTGTCACATTTAACCTGCTTACAATTATGCGAAGAGGAACTTTTTACAAATCGGTTCCATAATAGCACTAGTTTCTGCAACCATTGGGGCAGCGCACTGTAAGGCGCTTCATTGTCCAATCGCTCCACATCCACGCCGGTACGTGAAGCAAAATTAGCAAAATTGAGCATAGCTGTACGTCTTCTCGATCGGCTAGGACTGTCGCAGTGCATCCGAAGTGATTTGCATCCTACGAAAGTGCGCAATTAAGTGAATTGGTGCGGAGATTTTCTTCAACCTGTTTTGTCCGAACCTCGAACCGGTGCGCGGGCTGGTATGGTGCCGGATCGGAGCGTGTTTCTGCTTCCAATTACGTGTACAAAAGCTGCAAAGCTTGTATCGTAAATATGGCAGCCTTTGTGGATGGGTTTTGTTGGCCGTAAATGCGGTACGCAATGTTGGCGATTTCCAATGTAGCGGGGCCAAGATGCCCGGGAACTGAACTGGCTTAGAACGATTTACTTCACTGGCAGCGGAAACACATGCATATCGAAACGAAACGCATGAACTGCGCTGAGCTATGTGGACTGTGCCGAGAGAAGCTTGAATTTGCGAGGAAGTCATTGCTGCATACAGTCTTCTGAGAGTGTGTAGCATATGTTTTTAATTTCCATTTGGTCTTGGCGAGCTAACACACTGCACATAGCACAAAATTCTTTGGAATATAGCGAAAGAAGGAGATGCTATAAAACAAGATGATGCAATAAATTTTTTGTTTGGATCGATTTATATAATTTTTATAAAATATTTTTGATGGAAAACTCGACACTTGCTTCCGCTTGATCCTTGTGTGATGCAACAATGCAACATTATCGACACACTCAAAGCGATTGATTATCCCGAACCATAGAAAAAAAGGAACGGAAATTGACTGCTCAAACTGTTTCCAAAACCATGTTGTGGTGAAGTTTTTTGCTGAAACCAACAGTTTGGAAACACCGTTTCATTAGCAGCCTGCATTCATTGGCTGTCCTGCAGAATAGGTAAAAGGAAGTGATAAAAACCGGCGTTAGCTATTCAATTAAAAGAATAAAAAGCAACAACTGCCCGTTGGCGAGCTCAGCGCTGTTAGGAGCAGAAACAACACAGAGTCACAAAAACTGTGGTCAATCAACTTCCGGTGCAAAACTGAAAAACACCTAAACCCCGTCCGTATGTGTGAGTGCAGCGTATGGCAATTGAAAAATACTACATCGAAACGAGCAAAGTTGTTCTTGTTAGCACCGCCAGTAGCCAGTAGGGAGCGAAGCGAAACCCTAGCGCAAAAAAAAACATGAAGTCACCATGTACACGGTCACATACCGATAAAGTTCCGATTCCGGTACGTGCTGTGGTGCATAACTTCCATTTTGATCTCGTCTCCTGTGGGTTTTCGGTAAACGGTGCCCAATTTACCTCAGATACACACGACCGAAAGGACGCCCGTGAAACTATCGATCATGGGTTCATGTTTCTTTTATCTAGCGCTTCTTTTCTATTTTCTTTTTGCTACTGAACCGTTCTCTCACCAGGAAGCGGGAAACTTCGTTCGCTTAACCAACTGTACTAAAAATCCATCCGCGCTGAATCGTACGACATGAGTGGGTGAGCGTAATTCATGGTGCACCTGATACCTGTACCCATCCGTTCCCTTTTTTCCCCCCAGTGCAACGGTGTGTTTCGGTCGGTGGGAAATGCATCGAGTGTGTCATGGAGCGTCCTTGACGGTTGCTGCGATATGACAAGATGAATAGTAAACCACTCGTCATCGTCATCGGTCGGACAGTATCGTGCCCGCGGAGGGACCCCAGGATCGGACACACACTCAATCAAACAACATTTTGCTTTACATTAGTCTGGTGCTGTGGCCAGTGTCACATCCGGATGCTGATACGTACGATGGTCGCGTAGCGGTCGGTTTAATCGAAGGTTCGCATTCCGCGTAATGGCTAATGATAGGTGCAAGAGAATGCATAGGCTTTTTATCCGTACGGTAGTGGTTGCATTTGTAACGAAGAGTATTAAATAGCAGCATATCGATTGCATTGGAGCACTGGTGGAATTGCCGGTAGGACATAAAGCTCACATTTCGTATTGCCAGGAGGTTTTCAATCGAATGAAGCGCCCCAGTCATGATTTAAACCATATAAATTGTACTTTTCCACGGTTCCATTATCTTTATCTGTATGCATCACTGGCCCTACGAGCTCAGAAATGAACTGGATAAAACCGACTCCTACAAGGACACATCTGAATCCAGTCTTTTGAATGCTTTCCTCAACCGTTTTACACATATCATAGTTATCATAGTTTCGAAAAAAAAGAAAGCTGGTAAGACTCGAGTTTGAATAAAATCCATGCATTAGCTTTTTAGTTTATGTGACTATACACGAATAGAAGCCCAAACGTTTTATTGAAATGAGTTCATAATTCCGACAATTCCACTGCGCACCCCTCTTCTCACCTTCTCATGCACTTATACCATCAATGAACGATATGAAAAGCTAGCTTACGAGTGCCAGAAAACATTTCACTACACGTTATATTCGTAAAGCACGAACACACTGATTGGACATTGACAAAACAACACGACATAAAACGGATGTGCAGGGTCGAGAGAAAAAGAAAACACTATTACCGGAACTAAAAACCACCGAGCTTTACCATATTCCGGCCGAGTGGCCAATACGACAACACTTGCGCTTGTCACTGGGTCAGCGAGCAGATAAAGAACGCAAAACAGAATGGTGCCCGAGAGCACAAGCGTGCCACCGGTGTGTCCTGTTCGTTCGGCGTGCAATCAGTGCAGCGTGAAAATTACGCATCCATGCTTACGACCCACACGCTGTTGCTGTTGATAGGAGGCTCATTCGGGGTACATCCAGCGTACAAACGGTGCGAGCTCTTCTCGGCCGGCGGGTTCTCGAGGTAAGCCGGTGGAAACATTAACGCACAATTATCTACCGGCTTTCGGTTTCCGGTTTACCTTGCTACCGCTCTTCTCCCTTTCCTCGCTCTTCTCCCTTTCCGCCCACTGTTTTGGTGCTTCGTTCAATTTCATTTTCCTTTCACCTTTCAACGGCGGGTGTTCGTATCTGGAGGAACTCTTTTTTTACTCACACTATTCAATGCTGAAAATCACGCTACTCCCCATTTCGATGGTTTAAATTTTCCCAACTGGAACCATCACGGGCACGCATGGTGAACGATCTCTATGAGGGGGAGGAAAGCGAACGATAGAGAGCGAATATTGTACAGATATTCTGATCATTTGCCTAGCACTCGATACGGAGCGTACGTGAAAATGCTATGGGGCTGGAAAAAAAACCCGCCGTAAACATTTGGGCTCTTATAATTAGAGGAAAATAAACATTATCGTTTTCTGCTTTTGATTTGTATAGGGGATTCCGCTCGATGGGCAGCAATGATCGTTCTGATGGAAAGAGAATTGAGAATGTAATTCGCCCTCACACGGAAAGTACTGATGAAACGCATCCAAACCGAATGGCTGCATGGAGGAAGTGACGTTTCCGGGTGCAATTACGTTTCAATGAACTGAAAGAAATTATGATATTGAAAGCAATTTTTATGGAGTATTGTTTTCGTATGCATTGAGAGGGAAATTATGCCGAAGCAGATTATTTTCCTCGCAGTTCCAAAAATATTATATCATCAATTTTGGCAAAAATATATCTTTGATACCATCTTCAGTATGTGATCTGCCAGTCAGTGTCATTTTCCATCACCCTATGGTTGGGTTATGATATTCTTCTTGAACTGATTTTACCTTAACATTCTGATCAAACCACATCGTTAAGAAGCTACCACCCAAGCCAAGCTCCAACAAACATACACACTTCGCACCGGCTCACACTTAAGCATCCTCACGTGTCAGTTTGGGTCCAAAGAAAAGAAGAAACAATCTCTGCCCCAAGTAGGGAAACACATGAGAACGCTCGACCATACGCAACAAGTGACAAGCGTTCGCACTTTTCCCAACACTTCCGCTGACAGGAAGTTTACGGACAAAGCCAGATAGCTCTCGTCAGGGCACGAGCAAACCGAGAAGGAGCGGAAAGCCGGATGAAATAACAAAAGGAACTTTCTTGCTCTGGTCGTTACCGCGTGCAAAGCAAAGGCAGCCGGCCAGCCCAACGGTTAGGGAAATGCTGAACCAGCATTAAGAGCACTCTGTTTCTGTTTTCTTCGTTTTGGAATAAAGGAACCTAATTGAATGCGCGTAAGCGACATAAAAGCAAACAAAAAGCGCACACCCTCACATCCACCGGCGGTGGATGGTTACTTGCCGAAACGGCCGGATGGATCGTGCCGCATAATCACTCTGCGGCCATCGTGATAGCTCTGCTGCCGACTGGTGACGACAACGTTATGCGTATGAGCTGGATCCACCCGTTGTGCACACTTCGCTCACAAAAAAAAATGGTCATGAAATGAGAAGAAAGTGGCGGAAAAGATAAATCAAAACAATCTTCATCTGCGTTGATTTAAGCTAAATGAGTGAGAATGAGTGGGGCTCGGTTTGGGATGGGTGCAGGGGAGTCCACACTAGTGAAGAGGAGCACCGGGAGTTATTGCTTGCCTAGTAGCATCATCCGGTAGCAAACGTCTATGGTCGTTCCCGCACCCGTTAAAGGTGTTGGATGCTTTGGTGCTCCACTCTGAATTTGAGCCCGTTGCTCCGTCACCAGACAACGGTCGCTTTTGTGGTTTAATTACGCTTTTCCGGTCCGGTAGAGTGGGTGGCGGTGAATCTTACCCCACATTGTTTCCTGTATGACAGGGCATAGGTGAGACGAGGTGGAATGGAGAGTCTAAGGGGAGTCCGATAAGAACGGGCAACTCGCTAGAACGGTTAAGAGGATGCGTTGAAAGTCCGTTGTTTATAAGCTAAACGCGGAACGGATATTGTCGTACCGGTAAAAGGGCTATGGTTTTCGGGGTACGGTCTAGTTGGAAACTTGAGCCGCGATCTCTCAAGCATGCTGATTCTAGCCCCAAACAAGTAAACCATTCACTGAACGTACCAGAGAGTGTGACAAATGTGACTTAGTGCAGTAGAGGAGCATTTTACACCAATATGCACTGTTCCACTGTGCCAAAACTGAGCGCCACCATCATGAAGTAAAAGCGCAAAACCACACCGCCGCTCGGCTATGGTGCACCGTTTGCCCCGGAGAAGATGTTTCCAATTTCCATTAGCAACATTCTGCCAGCCAGGGTCGTCCTTCCTTTCGGGAGTTTCGAAGCGGCGGCGAGCGAAGAACGCAAATATCAATTCACTTACCAAATGTCGAAAACGTTACCAAGCCAACGCTACATAGCATTCTGGGTGACTTTGCAAAAGCAGATCGCGCAACAAACAGCGCGGTCCGCGTTTGTGTTGGGGCACGTACAGCGCTCTGTTTGAAGGGCTCCAGTTAGTCAGTCGTTTACAGCACGAAGCCTTAGTGAAGTTTGTTCCCGAGCACTAATTTACCGTCCAAACGACATCCCGCCCGCTTGAAGATGTATGCTTGACGAAACGGTTACACAACGACCCTCCCCACCGGGATGCCTTCCCTCAAAGCAGACTTGCGACTGCACAAGTGCATATAAATTCATAATTAAACCCAAACCCTCAACCAGCTCCTCCGGTTTCAGTTTGCTGTGCATCTGTAGGAGCTTTCACAGTGCAAAAGGACATCGTTACACCAGGTCCTGGTTTCCCACTGGCCCACTGACCGCGGTACAGGCTGTGTGTACTACACCGAATGGGTGGGCTTACTGCTCACTTCATGGAAACAATCGGCTGCACACAATGTTATTGTACAATTTGCGCCCGTCGACCAGGGGCTCGCGTTGCAATCCCTGCCATGGCGATAATTGAAGTGATTTGCGTGATTTTACAACTCACGTCTCGTCGTCTCACTCGCTGCAAGCTCCGTACGAACCGGCGTTGCCGTACACGGACAATTGCATCCGGACAACGGCAGAGACGCCGTTTTGAAATGGTGGAAACACTTAACGATTGTATCGAGCATGCCGGAACTCCAGTGTCCTTTGTCCGCTGGCGCAAGATGATAGCCTCGTAAGTTGGGCGCTCGGAACCAGTGCAACCTCCTAATTGGCAGTGGTTGTGTGTACTGTGTGCAGGAGGGCTTCGTTCGCTGGAAGACATTCAGTGCTGCTTTTGTCCATCGTCACGCATCCCACGCTGATTAGAAGCTGATGGGACGTATTTTGTGCGTGTGGCTGTGTTGTGGGCGGCAAAGTTTGCGCAGACTATTAGTACCTCATTGAGGTACTGCCTCTCCCGGATGGCGTATCGGAAGGGTGGATGGTTCGTGAAGCCATTAACCTATCCGTTACAGTTTCCAACCCACGATGGGGTGGCAAACGTCGGAACAAAGGCACATTTTATAGGCTAGCTTTCAGTGGAAAGTTGGCAGGATGTTACATTTTAAAGCGATTATGCAATTAATAGAATGCTAATAGCTAATACCGGACTTGGGCCCTTGGAAATTCCGTTAGAACACGATGTAATGAGGTGGTGGAATGGTGTTGAGGGCTTCCGTGCAGGCTCATGCACACTGCACACCATGATGCGATGAAAAGTTTATTCCCTGCGGGTGTTTGTTTACGAGTAATCGGTATAGCAAATTAAACATTCATGAATGGCAAAGCTGTTTCAGCTGCATCGAAGATAGATTTCGGAAGATGAATCGGAAAAACGCACATAAACGTCCAATAATGGGATTCGAAGGATTGGACATGTTTGAATCTGGTTTACTTTTATGCTGATGATAATTGTTGTTTGTTTTTTTTTCTCTTTTCACAATCTGTCCATCGTATGAATAATAGACACTGGATATCATCATTAAACGATATCCACCTGCCCCTTTTCGATGCCTCAAGTCCTCCATCGCACAAGGGACAGATGTGCGAATACATTCAGACAATAAAAAGGCACTACCACCATATGAAACATGTAGCGTAATAGCGCCCTGTTCATCTTATTATGAAACTCATAAATAAATTCCATCTTGAAGCGAAGGATTTTCTTATCAACTGCCAATACCTTCCGCCTTCAGCCGCAATCGACCAGCTGGGTACACCGGAGCCCAGAATCGTAAATTCATTCCAATCTCCACTGGCTACTACTACGCAGTGGTCTAACTGTAGCCATCTCCACTCGAATACGTACGAATCTGCTGACCAGCAGCGGCCAAAGGCTAATCCCCGCTCCGTGTTCCGGCTCCGACATCCATGATAGCAATCGGTTTTACGAGCGAAGGAAATTCTGATCCTGCTGGGAGGAACGCATTAGAAATGCAATTAGAAGATTCTCCCGGTACTGGTTGCATTCAATTCGGAGCGCACAAAGAAGGTATGTTTGGTTCCTTTCTAAAAATTGCTTCACTTTCCAGACTACGATCAAAAGCTATTTCGGGGATGAAGCGAAGTAGTCGAACAGTTGCACTCGATCGACCTTCTCTTGGCTGTGCTTTCTGCAGGGTTCCGCGTACAATTACGCGTTCTTCCAGTTCAACGTGTTCGAAAACAACCCCCTTCCCCCCCCCCTCCCCTCCCGTCTCCTCACTTGCATTACATTCTTTTCGTTTCGTTTGCAGTAGGGGTTTGCTTTGAAAATGACCATTTTAATAAATTACATCCGGTTACGTGCAGTGCACTAGGTGAGAGAGGATGCCGTTGGTCTGGGAGCATGACTTTTTATGAGAGGGTATGTGCTGGTGTATGTGTGTCTTTTTGCTAACTTTTCGGCTTCTCTCAAATTGCCAAAAACCACAGTGGCGGTAGTTTCGTTTTCGGACAACCATTCTGGGTACCGTTTCGCTTGCGCTTCTATTGAGTTTGGCGATTGCAGGCTCAGCAGTTCTGACCTTATTTTATCTGATAGCATTCAACCAAAGAATTAACCGGGTCAGCCCGACAACACACACACACACAGTAGTTGTGTGAAGGCATGCTGGCTGAACAGCATAGAGCAGGACAGTTCGAGAAGGCGCGCCAAACAGCTGGTAGATTCAATGATTTTCTCCCTTGGTATGTTTTGCAACTGTGTAAATATTTGAAGCGAGGCCAGGTGGACACGTAATGTTTTATATTTAGCAAAACATTTAATTTAAAAGTTGATTGTATTTAAAAAAACTTAGTCTTAAAGCCCTAGAGTCTTAAAGTATTTCGTATGAGAAATGGATGGCGGTCTCTTTGCCCCTAGATACCATAGTTGAAGACAGAGTGCATCGTTATACATTTGTTCCTTGAGGCAACTGTTAGCATTCGCACGGCAAACCAAAGCGAGCGCGTCCTTTATCTGTGTGTTACAGGCGTACAGCGCCTTGTGACTATTTGTCGAGTGTATGGCAAACGGGACCAGGAAGAGTCAACATGCGGGCGACGAAACATGTGCCACGTTTTTCTAATATTCGTTTGGCTGACCATTTACCGCCATTGCACGTGTGCAGTGTGGCTTGAAGGGGCTTGTGTTGTAACATGTGTGTCCTTTTTTTTGGGCTATCTCTGATTCCGCACTATTATCCCAGCTGTGGTGGATATGGAACCAGCGCTGAGTCCAGCATGAAACATGCTTCAAACACCGTTAAATGTGATCTGTAGAAAGGAAGTGAAGAAAAAATCAACTCTTAGGGAAAGTTGATGTAACTGTTTAAACTTCACTCAAGAAAGATTAGTCCACTGACTATGATGACGACGAAGCGAGGGCTGGCGTATGATCCTTTCCGTTTGTTTTCTCCTTTGCGGCTACACGTCACAAGTAGCTGGTAGGACTTGGCTTCCGCCCGTGAAAGGATCCTTCCTTAACCTCTACCCATCTCCTGTAGGCCACAAATGTATGCTGCCCATGTGGCCTCGTCCAGGGATTCAAATGCTCGGAGATGTCATAAAAAAGCAGCGAGCAGCGGCGACCAGTGGCTGCAAACCGTCCCTGGTAAACGAAACGTGCACGTACGTGATCCGACATATTAATCTGACTCGCAATGACCCCTCCCGGATCGGGGACGCTTTGCTGTAAGATTTCCGTCCGGCCCTGCCCCGGCCAGTTCACCCATTGCGGAACAAATCATGGAACGCTTTTGGTAGTGTGTGTGTGTGTTGCCTTTTTATTGCTACATGCTTCGAATGGAAAGAAAAACCGTCGAAAGCATCCTTTATCTTTAGCCGACCGACCGACCGACCGACCGACCGAGCAGGCCTGTCCTTCACTTTATTGTCATGCCCGGTACTGTGCACCCATCTCACAGCTGCAGTCGTCACTCGAGCCGTGCTGAGACGTCTTGTACGTCTTCTGGTCTTCCCGAGCAAGACGGCGTAATGGCTGTCCCACTCCGTTTGCGGAATCACCCATTTCCGCTTTGTGCCGTTCGTTACTGTTTCGTTTGCTACTTCCGTATCCGCCCCCCGTGTGCGCTGCAAAACAAAAATGTTAAGTGTCATAAAAATTTAAATTTTTATGTCGACCGCTTGAGAGGAAGCTCAAAATTTCTTTAACCAAAAAAAAAACCGAGCATAAAATCATAAAAAAGCAACTAAAAGATGCTTAGGTAGGAAGGAGAGTTTGCACTTTTTACACTGTGGCATATTAAACAAGGAAGTTACTTTTAGTCTCTGCACCTTGGATGAGTGGAGTTTAAGTGGAGTTTGACCGGCAAGCCTGTAAAAACATTCTATAATGTTAGGGAAAAGAAGAGTGTAGCAGCTTTTGCTGACTGGCGGGCGATTATGTTAAAAGTTTAATTTTTAAACACGCAAACTCAGTATGTTAAATCAATTCAATTTTGAAGGTCGTATTTCTTGTGGAGCATAAATTAATCTTTTGCTAATTTTAAATTCAATAGACATGATATAAAGCAAGTAGAAAGTTTAGATAAAAATTCCCAATAAAATAAAACGAAAACCAGCCATATTAGGGTAATAAAAAGAAGTGTAAAAATTTCTAATACATTCTCTGGCCCATAATTCAATAGCGTCAAAGTAATCGGCTCATTGTTCATCACGCTTACACGATGTTGCATCGACATACTTCATAGCACCGCGTCAACAATAAAAATCTCATTGCCCCTCCTGCGCTTTCATCCCTCATTACCATTCGCGTTACACTGACCACGCGCTCGTGTGCGCATTGTTCTTAATTGCTATTTTCTTCATGAAAAGCCCTCGTTCACACCGCCGATGGGGTGGTGAAAGAAGGAAAGAAAGCTTCAGTTGCGGAAACTCACCTAGAGAGCAGGTACCGAAAGACCATCAGCAACAAAAGAACCTGACGACCGATTTAACCGCTCGCTGCCTTGCTTAGTGTCGGCTCGCACGCTGGAGGGTGAAAATTTGGTAAAGGTATTTAGAAACGCGATTACACGCCGCATTACGCCACCGTCAGAAGTTTTGGTTGCCGACTGGCCGGGAGCGGCCGGGAAACAGTGTGGGCTCTTTCACCATTTCGTGTACGCGGGAACGCGTGTAGGGTCATTCGCTCGTTTTTTTTTTTTTTATTTTAATTGAAAAATTATGCGTGGAAATTAATTTCAGGTTACGGCGGTGGGGCGGTTGCGTAGGTGCGGTGACCTAGAACTTGTGACCCAGAACTGATTACTAACCGCGGGAAGGATGAGAGAATATGCATAAAGAAAGGAAGAACGTAGCCGTGCGGGCACACTGATCCCACACTGCCGGGGCATTCTTCCGGCTCGGGGGAACAGGATCACATAATTCTGCGTGTGATTTCCGATATAATCGTGTTTTCGACGCCCATTAGGTCGAAAGAAGATCGGAATCAAGGGATCGTGACGTTATCGTGTGAGTGCCATCGTCACGCCAACGATCCTTTCGGAACTACGGGTAATGGGTTTCGTTCGCATGTGTCGATCTTATCTACCTAGCCAGCATGGAACAAATTATGAATGATCGTACGAGCGGTGTAAGATGTTTTCGGGCATGGTTGAGGATCATGCCACGGTTTGGGATGACACAACACAATTTTCCAACATGATCTCGTTACCAGTTTTCCTAGCTTACGACTGAAACAAGCGAGCCCTAGCGTCTTTCTCCAGCAGCATCAATCATAAGCGGTAAAAGGTATCTCTCCCCTGGACCGTTGTGGGATAGGAGGACGCAAAATATCTGAAACGATCTCCAAAGTAAAAGCACCGAACGATCGGGTTAACTCGATCGTTTTGGGGGCCCTGTTATCCATTAGCGCCGTACATAAGATTCAATTTAATGTACCTCTGACCCGTGGCAAGGCTCGCAGCTTCATCTCCGGTGCGTATCCGTGCTCTTCCTCCCACCCATCTACCCGTTTCCTCCCAACGAAGGGACCGCTAGCAACACCGAAAATAGATTAAAAGAAATGCATGGCCGGATGACGGACGCGAGTCGCTCAGCTCTATGATGAGGCGCTTCTGGGAGCAACGATCCTAGCCAAGCGGATGGGGGAGGGAACACGAGGCTCAAGATGAAGAGTGATACATTTAGTTCAATTTATTAAAACCCTCCGCTCCCGTCGACCGCGCACCGGACGTTGGGGCAGGCAGTGGAGCCATCGTATCGAATACGAAAACGGCGACGAAAGCAAACGAGACGACGGTCGATGAAATGAGAAAAGTAAATGGACCGCATTCGAATGCAAAGTACGCTCGGGTGAAGGTACCGTTCTTCCTAGCCACGGACGAGGGACGGAAAAAGCGAAGGGAAGCGTGAGTGCATATGATTTCGTCTAAGAAAATGAGACATCGCTCGGCCCGATTCCGGTGACAGATCGGTCGCCATTAATTTGCACAAGGAAGTCACACTTTCACACGGACCGAAGAAAACTCCACGTTTTGTTGGATCGGTCTGGGTGTGAGCATGGTTCTAAAAAAAAAAATAAACCAACGTGGGGGGCAAAGATGCGTCAAATTAGAGAAAGTGAGTAATGACAGTTTTCGAGCTGATTTGCGCTTCCCTTCCGGTAAGGAAAGTTTTGCCCATTAGCATTTGTCCGCGGTTCCGCGGTACGTCGGTGTGAGAGCGTTGGAACAGATGAAAAATAAACTCTTCTAAAGTAGTTGCGGTGATAGTTTAAAAGTTGGCCAATGGTAGTGAGTAACTGTGACTATCTGTTTGCATTGCTACGGCAAGCAGGTACTAATGCAAGGAGGCGGTTCCGGATTTGTACCGTACCACTTTTGTTGACATTGGAGAAAATTGATTGATTGCAATCAAAAAGTCATCTTAAGCGGGAGACACTTTCCTGTTGGCGTGAGGGCGATAACGAAATGTTCATTTCGATGCCACGCTGGAAAATGAATGAAAAATGGTTTCGTATTTATGGGTGGCAAAAGTACAAAAATGAAACTCACGGATATGTGAACAACAACGGAATGGTGAGATAACTTACTGTACAGTGGTTGATAAGCGTTTAAGTGCACTATATTGCATTGGTTTACTAGTTATGATTGCATTAGTGCTATGTTTGTTTAATTATATTTTCTTGTGTAACAAAATGTTCTACAACAAAACAAAAACAAATGAATAAAAAAAACAATAAACAAAAAATACAAATCCGGCTGTCCAGGGAAACTAAAAACGATTTATTTACAAGAGTGTCATACACGCTTATACCAATGTGCATGACTGTTCCACGGAATCTCCCCGTAATGTAACCAAAACGTTCGAGAATTGCGGTTCTTGGTTCAAGTAAAAAAGCTCAACTCCAAGATTGATAGCATTTGTCAACAATTGAACCTTCCTTAGAGATGTATATCCTTATGCCATCCGTTTGGCAGTTTGTACCGACTGGCAGTCATAATCGTTTCTTTTGCAAACGCTTCATCCCCCTCCCGGCAAATGGAGAAATTCTTAAGTATTGTAAAAGTGTCCCGGTTATGATTCTTCACATGCAAAGTACCACGAAAGCGTAGCGAGCGTAAATATGTTTCGGGGCGGAGTGTCATTAATCACCAAAGTGGAGCATACAAAAAAGCGCTCCACCATTTCAAGGGTGTTTCTGAAAGCATTCTTGGCGTAACGACCTTACAGCAGAGTGTCCAAAAGAACCCTTCCACCGATTGTGCGAAAACATCGATATATTTCGGTTCCTTTTGGACGAGTTCATTCCAGGCGTCTCTGCGCTGGTTGCCCAGAGTGTTTATGAATAAATAAAATCCTTAAAACCACCTGGGTATCGCACATCAGCGAGCGCGCGTCACACTTTATCCGGACTCTCGATGGACCACCGCGACGACAGGCCCATCTGTTTCGCAAGCCGCAGCGCAATCGCGTGTAAAATGTCGACCACAGTTGTGACCCACGGCCACCCCGGGGCGTCCTGAGCTGGTGGCGATGGAATATTTTCTAATGAGTTTGGCTCGGTGTGCATATTAGATTAGGCAAGATAATCGCCCCAAGCCTCCGAACCCTCGTTCAACCCTCCTGCGAGGAATCTAACGTCCTACGGCATCCGCTACGACGTTTCTTCATGCGGTTCCTGTGAATCGGTTATGAGCTTTGAGGTTTCGCGCACCCCTGCTCGCCCTTGATTCACCGCTGCCGAACCTTGGCAGCGACTTAATGAGTGTAATTTTTCATGCCGACGATGTACCACGCCACCCGCGGGATAGGAAGGAAGCGAAGCCTGTGCCGAAACCGAAGCTCCGGGGCCGAAGCTTCCCGCGGGACTTTGGTCGGTTGCGGTATGCGATGGGGAATTGGATTCGACACACTCGTCGAACGACCGTACGATCCCATTCTGGTAGAAATCTCTCTCAATCTGTGGCGGAACAACGGCCAGTATTTCCATTCCGGTTCCGTTCCGGTTAGAGCGTTCTTAATCTGGACCGACGACCATGGCTAAGGTGCGATAAGTCAGTCCGATCCGGTCGGGACCGGCCGTAGTGGTGGAGATGTGCGACCGTCCGCTTCGCGGTTCGTTCACAAAGGGTTATCCCTATTTCGCGGGTCTTGTCCACCCGGGGTCCCCGGTGGGACGTGCGCATCAGAATTCCTGAGAAAGGAATGAAATGATAAATGTCAGTCTAACGAAGTATTGCTACGCTCAATATTTCACGAATCCTCGCGGTCTAAACAGTAAGGTGTGGAGTTCGGAAAGAGCTATCGTTTGAATACGTAGTCATCTTCCTTACATCGCGTTCTTTATCATTCTCTCTCTCTCCCTCTCTTTCTCTCCCACTTGCTCTGGGGAGAGAAGAAAATTGAATTACTAAAATCGTCGATCTTCCTAAGCCGTTTCGGTGCCGGTAAATCTTTCCAATTCGCCACCGACTTTGCAGCGTTCTTCCTTTGCCTTCGATGTGAAGCAACCCATAATTAAACGAAACAATTAAATAGTCCAACGGATGAACCAACTAATTGTGCGCAACAACAACCAAATCGACGAACCGCAAAGCAAACCCAATCCCAAACACCAAATAAAGCGAGGTGCTTTCCCGATGACTTCCACCCATTACCGTTCTGCTTTGGATTTGAACGAGTTTCTGGCTACGTTTCGCTCGTGGTCGAAAATCGGAGTAACTGTTGGAGGGAAATGGAAATCACTTGGAACAGTGCAAGATTAATCGTTCGTCTGCTCGAATATGATGGTGATTTTGGGGTCCGACCACGCGCGATGATGGTCCGACCGGATGGTCCCGGCGGTAAACCAATCCGTAGCGGGGCAGCGAGAACTTAGTCACTTGACGTGACGTGAGTGACGGTTGATGGAAAAATGCGGGGGAAAAGGGCAGCCACCCCGTTCTCTATCTCTCGCTGACGATGGTGCTATCTTTAGCGGTCATCAAGGTGGGCGCGTTGAGTACGGTGCGGGAATGCACTGTGGCGGCATACGAGAAATGTGATTTACTTTCTAATGTTTCCTGGACAGGCGAACGGGAGATTAGGCTGGGGTTTGTTTTTTTGAAGGATTAGGATTAGTGTTTAAGTGTAGTTTCTGCCTTTGTGCTGAACCATTTTTCATGCGTTGATTGTTTCTGCTTGATGAGCTGGTAACAATAATGATCAACAATTTCCTTTCAATTAGATGCCAGAGCAAGACAAATTACGTTGCTCTTGTTTTAGTAATCGTGTTTTTTCTGTAAAAATGTTGAACGATCTCATTACCAAAATATCATTTAAGTTCATCCTAAGCGTTTCTTTGACTCATATAGTTTACTTGCTGAATGGCAACAATGCTTTCATGCATCTGCCCCTTAAAAGATGAAACAAGTTTACCACAACGTTTTCTGAAAGAGAAAGCCAAATTGCTCAAAACGAAATCAAACAGTGTATTTTGTGCAGGTAAAAGAAAATACTTGCAATATATTAAAGGTTCTTCAAAGTGCAACTCGGAAAACATTCCTTGGTATGCGGTTGTACACAGGAAGGTTTTTATTTTGGCATTGTAAGTATTTCCTGTTGAGCTAGAAAATACCAACCAATACTTTGCAATACATTCTTGCTTAATCAAAATTTCGTTTTACTTTTTTTATTTTTTGAAAGCAGGATTTCATGTTTAACGTAAGGTACAGATAACCTAAAACTGGACAATACATGTTGAAAACAACAATAACATTCAAGGGTTTTGTGTGGAAACAGAAAATGAAAGAAAAACCTGTACCCTAATCTAAACCTCAACTTGTTCTCCTTTGAATGGGACACGTTTGGGCTTATCGTGTCGTCCGTCGAGAATGCGCAGGCTACAACACTAATCGGGGCCGGTTACTGAACGGGCGCAAGAAACATGTGACCATGCCGGGGTAGCCCTGCAGTTCGCTCGATAGCACCAAAAGATAGAACATTCAATAAACCATCAGCTTATTTGATTTTGATTTCCGCTCCCAAAAGATGCTCCCAGCCCGTGCGACCGCGTTGCAGGGGTAAACGGCAAACGGAGTACATTTATTGGGAACAAATTGTTGTCACTCAGTATGCATAAATTTGTCGTAAATTATCACCTCCTTTGCTTCGACGTTTTTCGGCCCGCTGCCCTAGCCAACGGGTTTTGGGTGGGGACATTTTGCTGATCGGTCAGTTTTCTCGATCGAAACGACACGCGTTCAGTGTTCAGGAAAATGCTCTCGAGATAAACAATGCTTGCCTGCCAGTGGGACTACCAACAAGTCGGCAGTTTTTTGTTGGTCCGTTTGTCTCGTAAACTGTCGGCCCATAGGGCGGCGGTTGGACCTGCCTGGCGGTTGGTGGAATGAATCAGTGACAACAACATAAAATATACGATTATGTTTCTTAAATAGATGATAGTGGCCCACGCCCCTTTGGAGCCCGCTCTACCGAGAACCGGTATCCCGTGGAGGTGAATGTGTTCCTCCCTAACTAGCCAGGTCGTTATGGTGCTGGTGCTAGTATGAAGAGCGTTTTTGGGGGAAATAATACAAGCGTGCGCTTCAAGTGTTCGTCCGCAGCTGAGCGGTGCGCTTCCACATTCTTGTGAACAGACCAGGGCATTGGTCGAGGCCGGTGCTGAGAGTCATAACGTGAAGCATTCTTCTAAAAATGGGCAAAATAAAGAAACATAATTTATGCACAGAGCGAAACGTCAGCGACAGAACGGGAGTGTGAAATTATATCGTTGTAACCTTTTCGTACAGACATGGGAAGACGGCGCATGCTAGCAAGGGAACAAGAGCAAATTTTAAATATT